>JAYESA010000003.1:8572478-9172478 GCA_036927795.1 Iris macrosiphon
GACCAATACACTACTCTAACACAACTTATTGCTATACAACTTGATGGCACAACAGCTAACCTCCTATCTCATATAAACCTTAACTGTATCCCAAATTCTGCTGACTGAACTGTCAGAGCCTCTCCAATGCTGTGCTGCAGAATCTGATACTCAAAGATGCTGGAAAAATAAAACCCGATACTGCACAATAAAAGAGGATCTCGACTGATACACATGCTACACAGGTACTCACAGATCCATCTCCAGAATACTGAGACACAGACAGTGGTTCTTCTCCCCACTGAACTCACACACCCTCTGTTACCCGACTGTACACCAGAATCCCCACAGTGCATCTCTTCCCCACATCACACAACCCATCAATCCATATGCAATATAGTTATGTACATAGATTATGTCAAAATACGCAGAAATTATAATATAAGGATAGGCAAAAACCCTAAGGAACATTTCATCAAACACAAGGAGTACAGAAAATGGTTTTACATAAGAACATCATGAACCCTCAGATCAAACCCCAAAAATCGAAATCTAACTTACACGTATGTAATGAAATCAGTCTACAAACAAATACCTAGGGTTAGGGTTCCTGATAATTGGGAAAATCCAAAAGTTGGTCACCAAAACCCAAATCAAACCCTAAATCGAAAGCTACACCGTAGGGTGGGTTCCTAATGGCCAATAATCGACAGAAAATAGAATTAAAAGAATAAAAATAGGGTTTGTACCTATAGAGATGGGTTCTCCAATGGAAGTTCTTCTTCCCCAAGGCTTTTTGACCCACGATCCTTGCTTTCCTTGCTTTGGAGGAGGAAGATGGAAGCCCTAGGGTTAGGTTTCGAAATCTGGAGTGAGGGAGATGGCTTTCTCTTATGGAGGCTAGGGTTTCTGTCTTCAGGAAGGAGAAAAGGGTTGTGGGTGGCTCCCTTTTATATTAAATCTAGGTTTAGGGTTTCAATACATAGTTTTAGGTTAAACCCCCTATGTTAGGTCATGTAGAACCTAATTAACTAAGGTTTAGTCAGTCTAAGGTTTGAGGTTCAACCTAAAGTTTGAATTCTAGGGCTTCTCTAGAATTGGTCTTCAAATTAGGGTTTAGTCATTAGGGTTTGTCCTAATGAGTTCTAGGGTTTGACCTAAAACCAATATCACTAACAATATATAAATAGTTAAAGACTTAGCAGATTAATTAAATTCATAATTATTCAAAATAGTGAATTACCCAAATGCCCTTATCTGGAAAAAGTGGTAGTGACAAGTCTACCCTCCTAAAAGAAATTTCGTCCTCGAAATTTGGACTGAACAGAACCAGAATAAAACCAGAAAGGGATATACCTCAAGTCTAGAAGAGATACGGGTATTGCTCGCGCATTTCGTCCTCTCTTTCCCAGGTCGACTCCCCTGGAGAGTGATGTCTCCATGCAACACGAACCAAAGGAATAGTTTGGTTCCGCAATACCTCCTCTCTGCGGTCCAAGATCTCTATGGGCTGCTCGGGGTAGCTGAGCGTCGGACCAACCTCAATCTCCGAGTGATCAAGTACGTGACTAGGGTCTGCCACGTACCGTCTCAGCTGCGACACGTGGAACACATCATGCACTCCCTCTAATGCTGGCGGCAAGTCTAGTCTATACGCCACTGCACCTACCCTCGCAAGAACACCGAAGGGTCCGATGTAGCGTGGGCTAAGCTTCCCGCCTCTACCAAAATGAATCGTTCCACGCGTCGGAGAAATCCGTAGGAATACTAGATCGCCAACCTAAAACAAAAATAGCCTCAACACGCAGTCTAAACAAACAAACTCAAACCAAAAAATTAATAATCTATACCTGAAACTCAAGGGGTCTACGGTGGCTGTCGGCCCAATGCCGCTGTCTGTCCTGCGCCACTCGCAGTCTGTCTCTGATGAGTTTCACCTTTTCTGCTGCATCCACGACCATTTCTGGTCCTAGCAAGGCTCTCTCTCCAACGTCGTCCCACGATAGCGGTGTACGACACCTCCGTCCATAAAGAGCCTCGAATGGTGACATCTCGATGCTGGCCTGGTAGCTGTTGTTGTAAGCGAACTCTACCAGGTGCAGATGATCCTCCCAAGAACCTCCGAGATCTAGAACACAAGTACGTAGCATATCTTCGAGAGTCTGAATAGTCCTTTCAGACTGCCCGTCTGTCTGGGGGTGATATGCGGTACTGAACTTGAGCTGAGTGCCCAAGCTAGCCTGCAGACTCCTCCAGAAGTGGGAAGTGAAACGACTATCCCGATCCGAGATGATGCTCACAGGAACTCCATGAAGCCTAATAATCTGTCGCTCGTACATCTCTGCTAGCTTCTCTGTCGACGTGCCCACCTTAAAAGGTAAGAAATGGGCTGATTTGGTCAACCTGTCCACGATGACCCAAATTGCGTCCTTCCCTCCTGGAGAACGTAGAAGCCCTGAAACGAAATCCATGGTCACGTGCTCCCATTTCCATTCTGGAATCGGTAAAGGTTGAAGCAAACCTTCTGGCCTCTGCCGGTCTGCCTTTACCTGCTGGCACACTAGACACCGGGATACGAAGCGTGCTACCTCGCGCTTCATTCCATACCACCATACGTGCTCCCTCAAGTCTCGATACATCTTGTTGGCACCGGGATGCATCGAGTACTGAGAGCAGTGTGCCCCTTGCAAAACCTCCTCGCGCAGCTCCCCGCTCGGCACACATATCCTTGTGCCGTGCCGTAGAGAACCATCATCTGCGATAGTAAAGTCGTCCGATAATCCTATCTGAACCTGTGCTCTGATACTCCTCAGAGTCTCATTATCGTACTGCGCAGCTCTGATCCTGTCCATCAGCTCGGACTGTATCTACAATCCCCACATCTGAATCTCAGTACCGGGAACTAACACCTCAATCTCCAAGCTTTCCAGATCAGCCAACAAATGCCTATCTGTCGTCAAGTACATAGCCATCGGATACCTGCTCAAGGCATCGGCGACTACGTTGGCCTTCCCTGGGTGGTACTGCAATAAGATGTCGAAGTCCTTTATCAACTCCAACCACCTCCTCTGTCTCATGTTCAGCTCCTTCTGTGTGAACACGTACTTCAAGCTCTTGTGGTCTGTGAAGATCTCCACACGCTCTCCGTACAGGTAATGTTTCTACAGCTTTAGAGCGAAGATAACTGCTGCCAACTCTAAATCGTGGGTGGGATAGTTTTTTTCATGAGGGCGTAACTGCCTAGAAGCATAGGCAATTACCTTCCCGTGCTGCTGAAGAACACATCCCAGACCCTTCCCTGAAGCATCACTGTAGATGGTGAAACCACCTGTCCCTGCTGGCAACGTCAAAATTGGAGCTGTCGTCAACCTCTTCTTCAGCTCATCAAATGCGGCCTGGCACTCCTCCGTCCAGACAAAATCCACATCCTTCCTAGTCAGTCTGGTCATCAGCACTGCAATATTGGAGAAGTCTTGTACAAACCTCCTGTAGTATCCTGCTAGCCCGAGAAAACTCCTGATCTCAGCTACCGAACTGGGGGTATCCCACGACTCCACTGCCTCGATCTTCTGTGGGTTAACCGAGATTCCGTCACCCGATACCACATGCCCAAGAAATTTGACCTTGTCAAGGAAGAATTCACACTTAGAGAGTTTCCCGTACAACTTCTCCCTCCTGAGAGTCTCTAAGACCAGCCTCAGGTGCTCTTCGTGCTCCTCCGGGGTCTTGGAATATACAAGAATATCGTCTATGAACACCACCACGAACTAGTCAAGGTACTGGTGGAACACCTTGTTCATCAAGTTCATGAATACTGCCGGTGCATTGGTTAACCCAAATGGCATTACCATAAACTCAAACTGGCCGTATCTGGTCCGAAAAGCTGTCTTCGGCATGTCTTCTCTCTTCACCTTCACCTGGTGATAGCCTGACCTCAAATCAATCTTTGAAAACACCCTCGCCCCGCTCAACTGGTCGAAAAGATCATCTATCCTCGGCAGCGGGTACTTGTTCTTGATAGTGATATTGTTCAAAGCTCTATAATCAATGCACATGCACACTGTGCCGTCCTTCTTCGTTACGAACAATACCGGAGCTCCCCATGGTGATGAACTGGATTTGATGAAGCCTTTGTCCTGCAGCTCCTCAACTTGCTTCTTCAGTTCTGCCAGCTCGCTGTTGTTAACTCTATAAACATGTTGTGAAATGGGCTCCGCTCCTGGAACCAAGTCTATAGAGAATTCAACATCTCTGTCTGGCGGCAAGCCTGGCAACTCTTCTGGAAATACATCCAGGAACTCCGCTATCAGAGGATGTGGCAACTCCTCCTCTTCCACCCTGGCTCCGCAAAATGTGCCCCTGCTCTGTTCCGCTGCTCCTCTGACGACCTCAAACTCCGGCTCTCCTGGTGGTCTAAATAATACTCTGCCTCTATAACAATCTATAGTAGCATGATGCCTACTCAACCAGTCCATTCCGAGTACAATATCGTACCCCGAAAGTGGCATAACGAGTAAGCTCACGCTCAACTCTCGGCCTCCTACTGACACTCTCCGGTCCTTGCAGTGATCACGGACTAGGATAATACCTCCACCAGTCATGATCTTACAAGTCTTAGCTAATGGTTCTGTGTCTAAATGATGTCGAAGTGCATATGATACAGACACAAAACTATGGGAAGCGCCAGAGTCGAATAAGGTAAATACAGGAATACAATCGAGAAGAACCGAACCTGTGATCAAGTCTCCTGCTGGCTCGATCTCCTCGACTGCCATGGCGTACGCTCGCCCCTGGGGTGCGCCTCTCTGCTGCTGATGCTGGGCAAACCTCTGATGTTGCGGTGGAAGTGGTCCCCTCTGTTGTTGGCCTCCTGGTACGGCAAGTACCCTGCCTGGTCCTCTCTGGGCGGCTGCTCCACCCTGACCTGGACGAATGGTAGGGAAATCCTTCAGCTGGTGTGTCGTCGATCCGCAGTACAAACACGAGCCCAACCTCTTCCTGCAAATCTTTCTGGTGTGTCCTGTCTTCCCGCAGTACGCACACTGGAGGGCGGGCTGAGTCTGCCTCTGTTGCTGTTGCTGGACCTGCCCTCGGGCTGGTGCCTGGTGCTGCTGGTGCTGCTGCTGAAAGGGCCTCTGCTGCTGCTGATAGTGTGGACGCTTGCCTGGTCCCGCACTACTGTTTGCTCCTCCGGAAACATCGCGTCCCCTCTTGGGCCTGAGGTCCAAGTCGTCCTCGGCTATCTGGGCATCCATCAATATGCCCTCAAAGGTGGCGGTGCGATGTCCCGACGTGCGAGACTTGATCTCCCTTGCCAGCCCCTTTCTGAACTTTCGGGCCCTGTCCCCCGGATCTTTAATCATCGACGGCACGAAGCGGCTCAGGCGGCAAAACTCTGCGGCATACTCATCGACGGACGAGCTCCCCTGGACTAAGTCATGGAACTGACTTTCCAAGGCTCCCAGGGCAACGTCAGAAAAGAATTTCTCCTTGAAGAGCTCCCTAAAAGCCTCCCAAGTGAGTCCCCTGCGCAAAAGTCTCGGCGCTGTGCGAAACCACGTCAAGGCAATATCGAACATCTGGCTGCAGCAGCCTCGATCTGGAGCGCCTCTGGAAGCTGTGCCAACCGCAAGTTTCTCTCGATGTCCTCTAGCCAATCATCGGCATAGAGTATCCCTTCTGTCCCCTTGAACTCCCGAGGCATCATCCTCTTGAAGTCCATAATGGTGCCCGGCCTCTGTTGTTGCTGACCAGGATGCTGCTGCTGCTGAGTGACCCTCTCCACAGCCTGGAGAGCCACTTGGTGAGCATTCTCCATGTACACCCTCATCATCTCTGTCTGGGCCTGGTGTGCCTCAGCCTGCACTCTCTGGGCCTCCGCCGACGTCCTCTGGGCATCGACCATGCCCTGAATCAAAGCGAACATTTGTGCCCCATCGACGGGCACACCTCCTGGATACTGAACTGATGGTGGTGGTGGTGGTGGCTCCGTCGTAGCTGCGGGGACCCTCTGAACAGGTGGTGGAGGACCCCCGAATGCTGCAGACACTCCCACATATATTGGAGATGTAGGAGGTGCTGCGGATGTCTGTCCGGCAGGGCGAGAAGTAGCAGACCTCTCTGACTCTGCTGCTCCGAGTCTCTGGGATCTTCTCGACGGCATCCTGAAGACAGATCGAAAGATTAAATTAAGGCAATAGATACGATATCATCAAGGGAGGACAGTAAAAATTTCTAAAGGAATTAATCATTAAGAGTAATGTCATAAGAACCAGAATTCCCTAATTGTGATTGAGCATATCCTCGGCCTAATTCTTATTTCCTAAAACAGGCTCGTAGTAATACTCTAAGCGAGCACCACTACGATATCACTCTAATGCGGTTCTAGGACTCGACTACTGACCTGCATGGGCCACCACTAAAAACGTGTCATGACCCGCATCCGGAATTTGGGCATGAGTCGTGGGTACGTTCAGCCTACGCCGCAGCATCGGCGGTAGAACGCTGTCTAGGTCTCAACATATAATATATCCTGTCAATAGTCTCAACTCCGTACGGAGGGCAATGATAAATAATCCACAGTCTATGATATACTCAATCACAAGCTATAAGAATAATGGCACGATGAGAATAGAAAAGAGTTCTAAATAAACCAACCACAATAATCCAACTCAAATCCTGGTCTAGATGACCTCACAAAGACACAAAATAATAAATACATCTCAGTCTCAGTCTCAAACAATAATTGAAAAAAAAATAATCTAAGAATTTCCAGGTACATTCTCCTCTAGGCTAGGCAACTCCTCTGAGGTTTCTGGAGTGAAATCATCCTCTAATCCTGGGCCGTAATGAGTGGGACACAAGCTCTCCAGGTCCTCTGAAAAATGTTATCCAGTCAGGATTGGAGCGAAGCACAAGCGCTAACAGCAGTTTTATTAAATTGACAAAGACTATAAACAGTGTAAGAAATACAAGATGGAAATAAATGCTGGAAATGTAAAGTACTGGAGAAAATGGAAATAGGCAATAGAGCATCTAGCAATGAAAAATAGACAGTGAATGCTAGAACAAGTGAATCTAAAAAAAATAGACATCTAGCTAAGTGTTTGAATTATCAGTTTATTATGTGATCGGCTTGGGACTTGATCAGGCTGGTTATATATGATTAACTATGATTCTTGTAGGTCAGGCTAACCATATAGTTAGCTATGATGCATGTAGTGGTCAGGTTAATCATATATAACAGCTATGATGCATGTAAGATGGTCAGGCCGCACCCAACGTGAGAAGTGGGGTGAGCTATAATGCATGTAAAGGATTTAGATATGATCACATAATCTACTAATAGTTCCCCATCCCCCAGCTAGCACGATGGATTCCAATCACGACTCCTCATGATGGGGATCTAGGGTGCTAACCCGTGTATCCATAGTGTCAGAATCAAGTATGTAATACAACTGCATTATAGAAATAATCAACAATGAAAACTGTCAGAGAATGTACTCGCCTGTGGTCCTGAGCAAGGTGTGAGGATCAATGTCCAAAGTGGGATCACAATGACCTATTTATGGAATATTAATGTCAGATACTGAATTAAAGAAATAAACATGCTTAACTAATTAAATATGAGGCCTCTAGGTCAATTCTGAGGTTTACTGGTCCAATTTAGGTTAACTAGTTAATACTAGTCCATATACATCATAATAGTCCATATTGGACAAAACCTAACCAAACTAGTCATTTCTAGCTATACTAGACATCAGTACATAGTTATCTATAAGATATTACATAATACTAGGTTAACCCCTATCATGCAAAGTCTTTTAAGATACCACTGGTCCTAATATAGCTATATTAAATACTAGCAGTTTATATACTCCTATTCATAAGTATAAAAGTACTACCTTAGTTATAGCCAGAAATACATGAACCATGACCCTTACCCATACTAACTTAATCTCTTCACTCAAGTACCCTACTGAAATTACCTCTTACTGGTGCTGCTGTGATCCTCTTGTAGAAGCCCTAACCAAATCTCTAGGCTGAAACTTTCACTTGGCATTTAACTGTGCACTGATACAGTCACACATTAACTACACACCACTGACCTCACTTCACAGTTCACACACTCTATACGCAGAATTACTGATACACAATGATACATCCTAATCCTACTGGCACTCTAACACTCTCTAAGTTATTAGCCAACCCTTACACACAAGGAATACCTGACTGACATACACCTAGGACCTAACCCACAGGCACACAGTAATTACTCCCAACTGTCACACACAGGTACCTATACATACTGGTACTCATAGGCAGACACACTACACTCACTCACAGGCAACATAAGTTACACACACAGACACATTCTGAACAAGGACACACCCTCACACATTAACACAGGTACATATAGCTAGGTTCATGCACAGTGTAGGAATACACACAACTATACACACACGCACAGGTAAAGGAGAATAAAACCTGGCACACACACTGTTCACACACAGCATCTCTATTGAACTACACACCTACTTACAGATACTGAACACTAAGACACTGCTACACATACCCCTATCTAACTGATACTCATACTAGTTCTACTATACTGAAATCTCCCTACAGAATTGCACACAGGTTTGATATACAAGGAAACTCTAGAACTAACACACAGGATACTGCACACACACACATGCTCACAGTTAATACAAACATCCTTCCCTACACTCATATACAATAACAATATATATAACCTATCAATCATGAATCGTATTCTGCTAAGGCTATTATAAGCATAAATGCTAATCTTGACCTCATCAAGACAGCTAATTGAATTAGCCTATTCTTCCTCTGTTAATCGTTGCAATCCTCAACTAATGCATCCAACATTCCCATACTGCCAATGCCTCGTGCACACATAGCTGTGTGCAGTGGTTCTACTCGAGCAACTCTCCTCACCCTCGAGCTGCTGCCCCTTAATACTGATACACTTAAGTATCAGTGCACATCAGTTAAGTGCACTGACCAATCCTCACATATTTATATTACCTATAACCAACAGATACATGATTCCCCTTCACTAATATCTAGGACCAATACACTACTCTAACACAACTTATTGCTATACAACTTGATGGCATAACAGCTAACCTCCTATCTCACATAAACCTTAACTGTATCCCAAATTCTGCTGACTGAACTGTCAGAGCCTCTCCAATGCTGTGCTGCAGAATCTGATACTCAAAGATGCTGAAAAAAAAAAAACCCGATACTGCACAATAAAAGAGGATCTCGACTGATACACATGCTACACAGGTACTCACAGATCCATCTCCAGAATTCTGAGACACAGACAGTGGTTCTTCTCCCCACTGAACTCACACACCCTCTGTTACCCGACTGTACACCAGAATCCCCACAGTGCATCTCTTCCCCACATCACACAACCCATCAATCCATATGCAATATAGTTATGTACATAGATTATGTCAAAATACGCAGAAATTATAATACAAGGATAGGCAAAAACCCTAAGGAACATTTCATCAAACACAAGGAGTACAGAAAATGGTTTTACATAAGAACATCATGAACCCTCAGATCAAACCCCAAAAATCGAAATCTAACTTACACGTATGTAATAAAATCAGTCTACAAACAAATACCTAGGGTTAGGGTTCCTGATAATTGGGGAAATCCAAAAGTTGGTCACCAAAACCCAAATCAAACCCTAAATCGAAAGCTACACCGTAGGGTAGGTTCCTAATGGCCAATAATCGACAGAAAACAGAATTAAAAGAATAAAAATAGGGTTTGTACCTATAGAGATGGGTTCTCCAATGGAAGTTCTTCTTCCCCAAGGCTTTTTGACCCACGATCCTTGCTTTCCTTGCTTTGGAGGAGGAAGATGGAAGCCCTAGGGTTAGGTTTCGAAATCTGGAGTGGGGGAGATGGCTTTCTCTTATGGAGGCTAGGGTTTCTCTCTTCAGGAAGGAGAAAAGGGTTGTGGGTGGCTCCCTTTTATATTAAAACTAGGTTTAGGGTTTCAATACATAGTTTTAGGTTAAACCCCCTATGTTAGGTCATGTAGAACCTAATTAACTAAGGTTTAGTCAGTCTAAGGTTTGAGGTTCAACCTAAAGTTTGAATTCTAGGGCTTCTCTAGAATTGGTCTTCAAATTAGGGTTTAGTCATTAGGGTTTGTCCTAATGAGTTCTAGGGTTTGACCTAAAACCAATATCACTAACAATATATAAATAGTTAAAGACTCAGCAGATTAATTAAATTCATAATTATTCAAAATAGTGAATTACCCAAATGCCCTTATCTGGAAAAAGTGGTAGTGACTTATATATATGTGTATATTTGTATATATATAGTTATATATATATATAAGAGTTTAGCGACAGCAGCAAAGGCGACCGCATCGGCGTCGCAACAGAACAGCACAGCAGTAGTAGCGTTCAGCAGCAGCAACGACAGCAGTTTAGCGACGGCAGAAACCGTCGCCAAGCAGCAACAGCAGGAACATACAGCAGCAGCAGCGACAGCAGTTTAGCGACAACAGCAGAATCGTCGCTAAATCGACAGAGTATCAGAGTATTGGAGATTTCAGCGACAGCCAACATCGGTCTTTAGGGATAGTTTGGCAGATTTTCTATTAATAGATATTTATATATATATATATATATATATATATATATATATATATATATATAGGTATATATATATATATTTGGTATTTAGTATATAAGTAAACATATTTCCTAATTGCTACTTGTATTATAGTATATGTATAATAATTAGTGTAGCATATATATATTTACGGGTAGTTAGTATAACAAATATTTGGATATTACCTTGAGAAACCAAGGTAAGTACTAAGGTATTGTGGATACCCAAGATATTGGATTTAGGGTATCAAGATTATGGGTTTATGTTGTGATACCAAGTTGGTTCAAAACCAAGGTACCTAATTAATGTTTTTCTTTAAGTTTTTATTTAATAAATTTTGGTATTTTTATATGATATTTTTCTTTTGGATTCATGTATCCGGAGATACGGTATCCTAGTATTTAAGATATGGGTTTTATGACTTAGACTTTAGTATTTGAACCCAATATCCTGGTGTTAGACTTTTGCAACCTAGAAATATGTAGTTGACCATAGTTTGACTATAGTTGACCATAGTTGACCTTAGAGTTGACTTAGCTTGACTTTTGACTTAGAGTTGACTTATTGACCTAGAAATTGACTAGTTTAACTTATTTGCTGTAAAATCCCTAATTCTAAAAATTGTATTTTATCTTTTTAATTAATTATTTAATTGAATTATAGTAATTAGGGGCTAATTAGAGGAACTATATTTTTATTTAATTTTTATTTTAGGTGTTTGCGCATTTAGAGGATTTATGGAGTCATTATAAATTTTTCCAAATTTATTCCATGTAGGAGACCCTTTGGACAGTTGCTAGCTTAATGGTATGCACTAATATAATTTTTAGAATTTTCTATGTATATATATATATATATATATATATAGTTTATTCTAAAAAGAATTAGAAAAAAAAAGAAAGGAAAAAGGAATTAGAATAAAAGAAAGAATAAGAAAGAAAAATAAAAACAAATAAATTCATAATGGATCCAAACCCTAAAGACTACCCAACCCGTTTGCTGCAAACCCGGCCCACAAATTATTAACAAAGTAGTAGCGGCTGCTCTCCAATCCCCCGCGCGGCTTCAGCGCCCCCCCCCCCCCCCGCTTCTCTTTCTCCATCTCCCTATATATATATCTATATATATATTACCTTAACCCCAAACCCTAACCCTAATCCTCCCTCTCTCCGCCACGCGATCACCGCCAGCCAGACCGCCACCCGGAGCCGCCATTACCGCCGGAGTTCCTCGCCGCGCGACCGCGCACAACCCCTCGACAGAAATTAAACAGCGAACTACCTGTGTTCACGCTTTGATTTTTGCGCCCATGCTCAACCAAACTCGACCCCGTCTTCTCCGGTACGATCACCACTTATCCCTCTCTAAATCCTGTGCATTAGTTTACCTCGTTCAGTACGCAAACCTAGGTAAAAATCGACGCCAAGTCGATAAAAAATTACGACATTTTAATCTTAGAAAATTCTGTTACGATGACCTATGTTCACGGACTCGTATCTTCCACCACAGAGATTCGAAGTCGATTTTTCTTTTTGGTATGCGAAGACCACCTAACCTAGTTTATTTTCTGTAAATATAATAATTTATTTGTTGCTGTATGTAGAATTAAATCAGGTAGAAAATTATAAAAATATACTTTTTCTAAATTCCAAAACTTGTGATACGGAGCACGCCACGCCAAACGGGACAGCCCAATCGTGTACCAAGTGTACCAAAAGGTGCACACAGTATACCCAGACGTGTGGGCTTTCGCTGAAACTGATTTGAACGCATGTGCGTATCGAAATCAGCCCGTATCCGCAGAAAATCTCCCGTATCGTAACTTTTGCAAAATTCCTGCGCATTTAGTGCATGCTCGTCAAAATACGATGAAACTTGTGTCACAGGACTTGTGCTATCGTGCTGGTCCTGTGACCCAAGTTTCACGCAATTCTGAGACAGTTGACCAAGTCGCCTATTGGCGGGCCCACGATTGACTTTTTGGGAAAATTGTGTTCGGCTCACCGGAATCCATATTTGGATATACCATTGAGTTGGTTCTGACATTTAGGGTTTGTTTGACCTATAATTTGTCTTATTAAGAGACCTTTACCCTTGGCACGCTTTTCGGTGCAAAGTGGCCCATATGTGGAGCCCGTTTTGACCCAAAATTATCGTTTTGCCTCTGTGTCCAAATTGGACGAAAGGGTAGTGCCTTCTAGCTATTTTGCTTACTCTGGGAATATTTGTGGTATTTATTTCGACATCCGGAGACGTTCATTCTGAGGCCGTAGTTTCTGACTCTTGGTGTTTGACATCTGGACGTTACATTTTGCAGCTCTCTTGCCAGTCAAGTATACCTTGCCTTGTTGTACTGTTTAAATTCTGTATATTAGTTGCATGTTTATAATATATAACTGTGCGCGTCCGAGAGAAACTCGGGTGCAGTCAACGAATGCGTTGATGTTAGGATTGTGTCTGACCTAGAGTCTAGTGGACCCACCTAAAGTTGTGGAGTTATCGGTATGACTTCCCAGGCCTTGACACGTATCATTACACGTCACATAGTAAGTTCATGTAGGGACGCGTGCCTCATACTCGACTGGCCATCGGTGTGAGCAACACGTGTAACGATATTTAGCTTAGTTGTTTCTTTCTATAGAGACTTGCATTATAGTACGAAATATCCACGTCGTGTTCAGGACTTGTATATCTACATTGGGCGGGGAGGACGACTAATAGGCGTACGGGACACCCACTTTCTTTATGCAGATTCCATGCTCGATGGAGCGATATGGACATTATATACTGTCATGACCCGCACCCGGTGTAGGGATGCAAGTCGGGAACAACGCCCAGCCTACGCCGCAGCGTCGGCGGTAGAACGCTGTCTTGGTCAACTATACTATCTAATTATCTCACTATAAAGCATAAACCACCAATAATATCTCAACTCCAAGATGAGATTATAATCAACTTAGTTCAACACAATACTCAATCACATTACTATGGCACGAGAAGATATCAAAGAAGTTTAACATAACTATGCAGTTAATATAACAACAACAAATAGAAATAATATCCAAACACAAATATATGCCGAAAACAAATCCGGTACCAAAATGCTAAAGAGAACTAACTATACTAACTAGTGAATCCGGCTAAATCTCTCGACAGTCACTCCAGAACTAGTGGGTCCAAGTCTGCACCATCTATAGGCTGAGGTCTGTAGTATGTCGGACACCAATCTCCCGGATCCTCTGAAAAATATTTTCCAGTCAGGAATGGAGCGAAGTACAACCCAATAGCAGTTTCAATTAATTGACAAAAAACTATAAAGCAGTAGAATAGAAGATGCTATCTACGATGAGGATATAACTGATAATCAAGAACAATGAGAGAATAGGCAATACTAAGAACAGAATATAATCAATGCGTACAAGAATAAAGAAATAAACTATAATGTCAGAATAGAACAAGGTAATCAATGAACTGAATAATAGAATCTACAATAACTATGTGATTTGAGATACTAACTAAATATGTGATCGGCCTGGGAGATTCAATGATTACACTAAGGAGCTAACTCAACCATACGTGAATTGCATGGTTAGTTAGTAGCCAATGATTACACTACTAGCCGATAGTTTCTTGATCACATATTTAATTGGTATTTCCCCCGCCCCGACTGATATGATGGATCGAATCATGATACGTCACTAGCCAATGTATCCAATGTTTAATCTACAATATTCAATGTTATCCAATACTAACAAGAACAGTATCCGATACCTTCTCCATAATCAAGGTAACATCCCATGACTAACGATCCAATAACAATACCAATCTGTGTACCATCGTGTCAAGAATCATAAGTAACATTTCTAAATAAGTGAATTATAGTGGTAATCAAATAATGAAAACTATCAGAGAATGTACTCACCTGTGATCCAGAGCAAATGATAAAAAATGATGTCCGAACTGGTGTCACAGACCTATATATGAAATATTGCATTAATACAAGTTTTTGGGAAGAGAAATAAATTAAACTAGTCAACTTTCTAGGTCATAAAGTCATTTCTAAGTCAAAAGTCAAACTAGGTCAACTCTAAGTCAACTATGGTCAACTATAGTCAATTATGGTCAACTACCTATTTCTATGTTGCATGAGTCTAACTCAAAGATATTGGGCACACACACTATGAATCTAGGCCATACAAGCTACATCTTAGGATACTAAGATACCGTATCTCAGGATACAAAAACAAGGGATAAATATAACACATATGTACATATCAAACAATATTATATATATAAAATCCTAATTACAAATGCTAAATGGATACCTTGGTTTCGAACCAACTTGGTATCGCAATACTAAACCTCTATCTTGATATCCAAACCCAATACCTTGATTATCCTCCAATACCTTGATACTTACCTTAGCCTCTCAAGGTAAATTCAAAACGTTATTTATACTAACTAGCCAACAATAATTATAAACTACTATGCATTTAATATTTATATAATACTATATACCTTATTTTAGTCACCTTAATACCAACCCATAATTAGTTTACAACTATCCTATTACTTATGCCAATACCTACTACTCATACCTTGGTATATCTTGATACTTACCTTGATATCTCAAGGTAATTGCCAAAATCTCATATATATACTAACTACCCATCAATAATTACATATATCAATCCAATATAACTCTAGTATGTACTAATAGAATAATACTAACTACCAACTACACACTAACTATTAATACATATATACGTACATACATACCTACAAATATATAATATATAATATATAAAAGATACTCATAACAATTGATAACTAAAATATACTAACTATTCTAACAAATTTATATGCTACAACTAAATATATACGTATATAGTATACTATAATACAAATAGCAATTATGAACATATTTATATATATATATATTAATTACCATATATATATATAAATACATATATATAACCCATAATATATATTTATACAATAAACATATAAAACTATATATAACTATACATACACTTATACATAGTAAATTATATAAAATACCACATAGTAACATACACACACACACATATAGTAATATGTATATATAACTATACATATATGTATACATATATATAATTATATAATAATATAAATACATAACAATATATAATATAACAATATATATAACCACATATAAATATATCTACTATATTATATATACATATGCTACCACTTATAAATATATATCTACATACATATATATATATATATAAATAATCATATAATAACTATAAATAATCTAATTACTTAATTAAACATACACATATATTATATAAAATATATACATATATTTATATCCCTAACATATATTATAACATATATATTAATGCATGTAGAAGAAAGCTACATAATATATATTCTATTAATACATATATAATACATAGATCTATGATACAATAAACACTATAATAAATATACATAATACATATATAATATATATAGATACATACACAATTATAATTCAAGAATTAAAGCACAATTAATTAGATCTACACACAAACACATAATAATTGGAGCGTATCACACCGTATCCCACTAGATCTAGGATACGCATGCGACACGAGTCCACCACACATCCAATTTCACCCCGAAGGACACAAACAAATCACATATAATATTTATGAACAAAATAAAGTGTCAAATATAGATCTATGTGTCCGTGTCAAAATACAACATGTACAAAGTCCCGTGTCGGAGGAAAAATCCCCAAAATAACACGTATCACCAAATTGTTGGGATACGACCTACACGTACCCAATTATGGACACGACACTAGCCCCAAACACATAAACATATGCCAAATTGATCTATAGGATCAATTGACACACACAACAAAAAGTCATTTTCAGAATTCCCCCAAAATTGACACAAAAAGTAGCATAACTTTCTCCATAGGTCTCCTATGAACACAAAACCAAATCCTATGGGTAGTACATACATATGGGTTGATTATTCATGATTAAATCTCAGATTTAGAAGCTATTTTAAGGGGAAAAAACTGAATTATACCTATTGGGAGATGGATTCCCAATAAAACCTCCAAAATTGGGGAAATTAGCTTCCAACTTGTATATCCTTACTCCTCTTTGTAGATCCTTGCTTTCTCCTTCTAGATCCTTGCTCTTCTAGTCTCCAATGGTGATTTGGGAAGTAATTGGATGGAAATTTGGTAGGGATTTGATGAAATTTGTTGAGAGAAATTCTAGATCTAGATTTGGAATGAAAAATGAAGAGAGAGAAAGTTTTCATCCCCTTTATATAGGCCTCACTTGCCCCCTCCCTCAAGCTACTATGTAAAGTCTAAAATACCCCTTAGGGCCTCTCATGAAGAAATTAATTAAGGAGGGAAGCTTCTAGTCCAATGGTTTAATTAATTTAATCATCCTCCTAATTAATGGGCTTTCTAGTTGGGCTCAATTCTAACAATTAAAACATGTTGGTCCATGAGTCTAAACTAAACTAGTTAGGTCCACTAACACAAGTCCAAAAAAAATAAATCTATTATGCTAATAATAAATAAATAATATAATAAATAAATATTTAACATGCACAATATTTAATTAATTATAAAATGACCAAAATACCATTTTCTAGAAAATACGGTAGTGACATATACTATGCAGATTCCATGTTCTTCTTAGCGGTAGGACGTTATTGTATTACATAGCGCCCTTGTATTGGGGGTATATGTGGCATATACTAGCCAGTCATGCCGATTGGTGAATTACGTCAGCATATGTCTAGCCTACACTTTCTCATACACTCAAAGTTGTCCTTAAATTTGCATTCACTTAGATGATTAGCGCACCCCTTTATTTATTCAGTATTTACTTTATGGCATGCTTCTATGTATCTTGTTATGTCTCTCTGAGGACCTGGTCCCTTTTCAGGTGTAGATGTTCATGAGTATTCGCAAGAGCGCAGATCCGGACTGGTTACTTACATTCCGAGCAGGTCTTCTCTTCGAGTCTCAGTGGTTGATTGTTGTGGTACTTACATTACATTTGTCTTGTTTATTCTTTATTCTAGTTCGGTAGTGGATTTGTTTCCATTCGACTATCATCTTGAGATACCTCATTGTAAACCCCCGACCAATTTAAGGCTTAATTTGAATTAAATCGAGGAGACTAGGATTGAATTGGATTCAATCTTGAGATACCTCATCATACGTCTTATTACACATCACCATTGCTACGAGGATTGGAACGCCACACTAGCAATTACCTTCAACCCAATATCACAAACAACTTCTAGACATGCCAGACTACCCATTTGACCATTGTGTAACCATAGATACTCATTATTGCGTCCCATTTCAACTACGCAATATTCGTGTAAAAGAATATCTTGCGTATTATTAATCTAATTAAATTTGAGGCCAATTTCACCCCAGACGGAACCGAACCAAACCCACATACACTCTTGTACGTGGACCAGCCCACCCCAAAGAGCCCTAGCCGGCCCAAATCCCGAGGCTAGCACATAATTCTCCTCCTATATAAATATACATTTTCCCCTACTAGAAACCCTAAAAATCAACATCATCACCACCCTCTCCAAACCCTAGCCGAACCCTTGCCGAGCACCCTACTCCCTTCCACATCGGACGGAGCCACCACCACCTCAAGCCACCACCACCACAGACCCCCTTTCGCCTGCACAACCGCCTGACCGCATTCCGTACCACCCAACGCCGTCGGCCACTCAAACTACACCACCCGCAACATCATCACCCGACCCCTAGCCAACTTACCCCAAGCCGCCCGACTGTCCTTATCCACCACCACCGCCTCCAGCACCGCCCCCCGACTAGCAATACCTTTCCCCCCCGACCAGCAGTGTCCCAGCCAGCCCAGCCGTCGCTGCCGCCGCTGCAAAGCCGCTACTACCACTACTACACCTGCTGCAGTTGCTACCGCCACTGCCGTTGGTTGCCGCTCGACGCGAAAGTCATCACCGAATGCCGATGAGCGTACACATCGATGAGGCAGACCCCCCCCCGTTCCACCACGCCTAGGTAACCACCTGATTTCCTTTTCCTTTATTGTATAGTTGTGTAGTTGTATCATCGTGTCCTTGCGTCGTGTGTCGACACGAGCAAATAAATATGGACTATAAATGTGTATGTAGGTATGTTAATTTAATTAGAATAATAATTAATAAGTTAGTAATTAATACACTAATAATTACCCCAATCACAAGACCTATTATTTTTAAGACTTGTAATTCACCTGAAAACCTAGACATTAACCTAGTATGCTTAACATGGAAGATGAGGACAGGTGTAAACCCCCTAAACCAACTTAGGGTTCAATTGAATTAAATCCGGAGACTAGGAATTATTAGAATTTAATTAGAATTAATGAACGGAAATTATAAGTACCCCTCTGACCATGGTAAAACCTTAGCTACGCAATGCTCATAAATTTTTGCCCTGCGTAGTTAATTATTAATCTAGTAATTTCTTTGGAGGCCAAATTTCACCCTAATCAGAACTTCGCCAAGCCACATACACTCTTCCACATAGACTAGCCCTACCTCAACTAGGGCGGACAGGCCCAAGTCCCTAGGCCAGCCCATCAACACCCTTATAAATATACCTGTCTCCTACATCAAACCCTAAAACTAACTATTCATCTCCCTTCCCTCAAACCCTAGCCGACCCTTCCCTCAAACCCTAGCCGACCCTTTCCTCAAACCCTAACCGATCCTGAGACAGACCCTTAAGAGCAACGTAGTATCAGTACATTGGGTCTTAGCGTCTGATGTAGATTTCTATATTATATTGTGTGTCAGGATCATCGGATCAGCCAGGATACATCGTAGGAGCAGGCTTTTGGCATTCACCTCTTGAAAACTCAGGCAAGATACCTTGCTATATTTACTGTCTAATTTAAATATGCATAAGTTATATTGTATTCTTATTGTTCGTAAATTATATAACTGTGCGCGTCCTAGTTATCTCGGGTGTATTCGATGGGTACGTCGATGTTAGTATATAAATGGACTTAGCTCTTAGCAGACTCAACCCATTGGACGATACTCTATTATTATCTGAGACCTGACACCTTACATGGGCACTGAGATAAATTCATATTGGGATGCGGGACTGCGCACTCGACTAGCTATCGTTGCGTAGCACCTACATCACGGTTAGTATATAGTCAGGATATAGTTTAGAGACTTGGCATATAGATACATGGTATGCAAGTCGAGTAGTCGACTTGTGTATCTACATTGGACGGGGAGGATAACTAGTAGGCGTATGGAGTACACACATTAGAGCCGTAGTTTCGGAGGAACCTCGGATCCAATAATTTTCCCCTTATACTGATACCACGTTCTTCGGAGCGATATGGACGATATATTGTACAGATGCCACTCTCTTCGGAGCATGGACGTTATGCCTACACCTATCCATACGCACCAGCGTTGTCCTCACATTGTATTCACTTAGATGGTTAGCACACCCTTCTTGTATTTATTTTATTCAGTATTCATATATGGCATGTTGTTTTCTTGTATCTTGTTACGTCCCTCTGAGGACCTAGTACCTCTCCAGATTTAGACGAGACTTACTACCCCACCGTATACGGCCCGGGACAGGAGACAAGATTTGCTACAGCTGAGGAGTTGGAGGTGCAACCGTCAGAGTTTCCTTGACTAGTTGGTAGGCCTTTAGCCTAGATGGAGGGCATCATTATCTACTAAGCTGATGCTTTAGACATATTCTTTTATATCTTATTTCAGTATTTTATTTTGTCATAGTAGTAGATTTGTTCCTACCAGACATCACTGGTTGTACTATGATATCTTGAGACTGGTATTTATCAACCAGCAGTTTATTTAGTGTTTCTTGCTCTTTATATTGTGGATGAGATTAGATTACCTGTTATTTACTGATATTGGACATGTTAGTATTATAGGACAGCGTAGCACTCTTCGTGGATCCACTAAATTAGGATATCCTCGGAGATGTGTCAGCTGGCCATTGCCACGTGGCCTGGTTCCATATATTTTGGGACTGGGGCGTGATATGGTTTTAGTGGTGGCCCATGCAGGTCGACTTTTCGCTTGTGGTATGGTAACATGCCCGGCGAGCCTGCAATTAGGATAAAAATTACTAGGTCTCATCCACTTTTTTGTCCTTGAACTTCCTTCATACTGCCTCTAAATATCTGTATCCTATTTGGTTGCTCTCGTACTCTTTTAATGAAGCTCTATCTCTTGCAGCAAGATGAATTTGTGCAGTGGACGAGGAGTACCCCGTGCCGCGATGCCAGATAACACCACTCAAGGAGATGAGGTACCCCAAGGGCAACCCCCGCTACAGACCCCGCTGATACATTGGCACGAGACATCGCAGGGAGATCCTACACCACAGCCAGAGGGACAGACTTCCCAGACGATCCCCACGCAGCATTGTGAGGGCCAGACTTCAGGAGCTACACCGATGTCGCAGACTGAGAGGCCGACATCTGAGGAGACGCCTACTGCACAACCAGAGACTCCCCTACCACCGCCTCCGCCTTACCCACCCCAGATACCACAGCTAGATGGCCAGCCACAGATGCTTCAGTTCTTCCAAGCAATGATGTAAGCACAGTGGCAGCAGACAGAGACACTGCGACAGAGTCTGATGACAGTACTAGAGAGGACACCTGTCACGACACCAGCACCAGCACCTCCACCAGCCCCGACAGGTGGCACTGTTAGATGGTTCCGACAAATGGGACCAGATACCTTCTCAGGCAATGAGACTGCAGAGCAGATCTCCGATTGGATCGCCTACACAGATATGCTATTAGAGGCTTCACAACTGCATCCAGACCTTTGGATGACTGCAGTGAGGGCCCAACTAAAAGGCAACGCCCAGACTTGGGAACAGTTCTTGGAATACTTCAATGCAAAGTATTTTCCAGCAATAGTCAGAAATGCCCTGTACTCCCAGTTCCTACACCTAGAGCAGGGGAATATGACTGTTGATGCCTATGACGCAGAGTTTAGCCGCCTTAGCAGATTTGGAGCTGTTCTGATACCCAATGATCTAGAGAAGGCTCGGAGATTCTACCACGGCCTCAACTTCGAGCTACAGAGATATACCACCGCACAGGCGAGGATTTCTTATGAGGAGGTTCTCGCCGAGGCGAGGATCCAGGAGGCCATTGTCAGAAGAGCTAGGCGTTCCAGCATGACCATGCCAGCTAGAGCCCAGCCCAGAGCAGGAGGACCCATCCGTCGTCCCGGAGCGTAGACACAATTGAGAGCAGCACCATATCCACACCAGGAACTTTTGACTTGCCACTTCTGTGGTAAGAGAGGTCATTTCGAGAAGGACTATCGAAAGAGACTTGGAACATGCATGATTTATGGAGCAAGCCAGCACCTTGCCAGAGATTGCCCACAGTGCAGGGAGGCAGCCCCACAGGCCGGACAAAGGCCAGCAGCACCAGCCCCGATGATATTACCCCCACCAGGAGGCCAGCGTCCACCAGCACCCGGAGGATTCCAGAGGGGACCACCCTTGGCCCCACTGCAGGCACAGTTTGATCGGGCCCGACAGCAGGCAGGAGGACAGAGACAGGGACAGGCCTTTGCAATAGCAGCCGCGGAAGAGGAAACAGAAGGAGAAGCAATCACAGGTACCATTTTAGTCACATCCTTACCTGCGACAGCATTGTTTGATTCTGGGGCTACTTTGTTGTTTATATCTAGTAGATTTATAGCAATGCATAGAGTAGCGACTTCCCCTTTACCTAAGAGTTGGAAGATTCTTACCGGAGGAGGTATCGTGTCGGTTACCAGCACTATTAGAACATGCTCGGTAGTCGTATGTGGTAGAGAGATGAGGGCACGATTCCTGGTATTGCCTATACCGTACTTTGATATTGTATTAGGCATGGACTGGTTAAGCCAGTATAACGCCATACTGAACTGCCGGAAGGGTAGCGTCACTTTTAGACCACCAGATCAACCGGAGTTCGAGTACATGCGAGGGACCGTCGAAAAAGGAGTAGGACAGACAGCTGGAACTTGCATGACTATGGAGATTGCGCCCCCACCTATAGTTGCAGAATTTGAGGATGTTTTCCCCGAAGAATTGCCAGGCTTACCACCCGATAGAGACGTGGAGTTCACCATTGAGCTAGTACCAGGAGCAGCACCGGTATCTTCTAATGTGTACCGATTGGCGAAGAAGGAGTTAGACGAGCTGAAGCTAGAATTGGAGGAGTTGCAGAGCAAGGGATTTATCCGTCCTAGTGCATCACCATGGGGAGCACCCGTATTATTTGTGCCTAAGAAGGATAGAACAGTACGTATGTGTATTGATTACAGAGCCCTTAATGCTTTGACTATCAAGAACAAGTACCCCTTGTCGCGAATTGATAATTTATTCGACCAGTTGACAGGAGCAGTGGTGTTCACAAAGATCGACTTGAGATCGGGTTATCATCAAGTGAAGGTGAGAAGAGAAGACATTCAAAAGACAGCATTCAGGACTCGTTATGGTCACTACGAGTTCTTAGTGATGCCTTTTGGACTGACGAATGCGCCAGCTGTATTTATGAACTTGATGAACAGAGTATTCCATCAATACTTAAACCAGTTCGTGGTAGTCTTCATCGACGACATTTTGCTGTATTCGAAGAGCCACGAGGAGCACGAGAAGCACTTGAGACTAGTGTTAGAGATGCTGAGGAGAGAGAGACTTTATGCCAAGCTTAGCAAGTGCGAGTTTCTCCTAGATCGTGTCACCTTCCTTGGACACGTCATCTCAGGAGACGGTATCTCAGTAGATCCGGCGAAGATTTCATCTGTAGAAACATGGCCAACCCCTACCAATGTCTCAGAGGTAAGGAGTTTCCTAGGACTTACCGGATATTACCGGAGGTTCGTAAAGAACTTCGCGAAGATTGCAGAGCCAATGACCCGCTTGACCCGTAAGGAGCAGGAGTTCACTTGGACAGAGGAGTGTCAGAAGGCATTCGATGAGCTGAAGAAGCGCTTGACTACAGCACCCATCTTGACCATACCTTCTGGCCCCGGAGGATTCGTAATCTACAGCGATGCGTCTGGGAAAGGATTAGGACGCGTCTTGATGCAGCATGGAAAGGTTGTAGCTTATGCTTCTAGACAGTTGAGGACACATAAGAAGAACTATCCCACCCATGACTTGGAGCTTGCAGCGGTGATTTTTGCGTTTAAGCTTTGGAGACATTACCTATATGGAGAAAGAGTGGAGATATTTACTGATAATAAGAGCCTTAAATATGTCTACACTCAGAAGGATCTAAATCAGAGACAGAGACGTTGGCTCAAGGTGATGACAGATTTCGAAATAGAGCTACAGTACCACCCAGGAAAGGCCAACGTAGTAGCAGACGCATTAAGCAGAAGACCTATGCCATTCTTCTTGACTACCCAACAACACCTGTTGAGAGATCTAGAGCAGATGGGTATAGAGGTTGTTATATCCGGAGTAGACGGACAGTTGTCGAATTTTTAATTGCAATCAACACTGATAGAGAGAATCAAGGCTGCTTTGCCGACAGATGCCAGATTTCAGAGGCTCAAGCAGAGGACAGAGGCTGGATTACAGACACGATTGCGGATACATGAAGATGGAACACTGAGGTGCGGAGATCGTCTCTATGTTCCAAATGGAGAACTTCGGCAGGAATTGTTGACAGAGGCTCACAGTTCCACCTACTCCGTTCATCCAGGAGGCACGAAGATGTACAGAGATCTAAGACAGTACTACTATTGGCACGGAATGAAGAGAGAGATAGCGCGCTTCGTGGCCAAGTGCCTAGTGTGCCAGCAAGTCAAGGCTGAGCACCAGAGATCTACAGGATTGCTTCAACCGCTTCCTATACCAGAGTGGAGGGAGCATATCACCATGGACTTTGTTACGGGCTTTCCGAGGAGTCCTAGTGGGCGCAATGCAGCATGGGTAATCGTGGATAGACTCACCAAGTCCGCACACTTTTTACCCTTTAGAGTTGGGCAATCGACGGAGGTTTTAGCAGATATGTACATGAGGGAGATTGTGCGCCTACATGGAGTGCCAGTTAGCATCGTGTCTGACAGGGATACGAGATTTACGTCTTACTTTTGGCGGAGTATGCAAGAGAGTCTTGGTACTCGCCTAAAGTTTAGCACAGCATATCACCCACAAACAGATGGCCAGTCGGAGCGCACCATTCAGACGCTTGAAGACATGTTAAGAGCGTGCATGCTGGACTTCGGTGGATCATGGGAGGACCACTTATATTTGGTCAAGTTTTCCTACAATAACAGCTATCAAGCTAGTATTCAGATGGCTCCCTATGAAGCATTGCATGGAAGGAAATGTCGTTCTTCAGTATGCTGGAGTGATATAGGCGAACGACAGATTCTCGGACCAGAGTTGGTTGTTCGGACGGTAGAAAAGGTAAAGAAGATCCAAGGACACCTTCGAGCAGCACAAGACCGACAGAAGCATTGGGCGAATGCGCATCGCCGACCCTTAGAGTTTCAGGTTGGAGATCACGTATTCTTAAAGATCTCACCTACTCGAGGGACTATCAGATTCGGAGGCAGAGGGAAGCTGAGTCCGAGGTACATCGGACCATTCGACATATTAGAACGCGTCGAAGAGGTTGCTTACAGATTAGCGTTACCGCAGACCTTGGAAGGAGTCCACGACATCTTCCATGTATCTCAATTAAGGAGGTACATATCGGATCCTAGTCACGTGCTTGACCATTCCGAGATCACGGTCGACCCGAGCCTATCGTATGAAGAGGAGCCTGTGGAGTTTCTCGACAGGGGTGAGAAGGTACTACGAGGTCAGACTATTCCCTTAGTCTGTGTCGCATGGAGACATCATGCACCAGGCGAATCGACTTGGAAACGCGAGGAGGATATTAGACAACGCTACCCCCACCTCTTCGAAGGACTAGGTACGTATTAGTACTTTACTTATTCAGTTAGAAATTTCTTGTTATGCGTACGTTTAATTTCGAGGACAAAATGCTCCAAGGAGGGTAGATTGTAAACCCCCTCAACCAACTTAGGGTTCAATTGAATTAAATCCAAAGACTAGGAATTATTGGAATTTAATTAGAATTAATGAACAAAAATTATAAGTACCCCTCTGACCATGATAAAACCTTAGCTACGCAATGCTCATAAATTTTTGCCCTGCGCAGTTAATTATTAATCTAGTAATTTCTTTGGAGGCCAAATTTTACCCTAATCAGAACTTCGCCAAGCCACATACACTCTTCCATATAGACTAGCCCCACCTCAACTAGGGCGGACAGGCCCAAGTCCCTAGGGCAGCCCATCAACCCATTTATAAATATACCTGTCTCCTACATCAAACCCTAAAACTAACTATTCATCTCCCTTCCCTCAAACCCTAGCCGACCCTTCCCTCAAACCCTAGCCGACCCTTCCCTCGGACCACCCTGCCCTTCCACGACCGGACCACCCTGCCCACCGCCTGCCACCGCTGGCACCGGCGGCAACCATCGCCATCCCAACCAATCCGTCCAACCCGATATACTACCAAGCCGACTGTTTCAGCCGGACACCGATTTTAGCACCCTGACCACCACCATCCGGCGAAGAGCCACCTCCAACACGACCTGACCCTCACCCAGGCGACGTCTCCCGCCGGACAGGTCGCTGCCACCCCTGCACTGCTGCTGCGACTGCTGCATTTGCTGTGACCGCTGTTGCCGCCGCATCTCACCATCGCGACACCGGAGTTCCACTTGCCGGAGGATGGTCGATTAGCAGACAGACCCTAGTCCCGACAATCAGGTACTAGTCGGTCAACCCCTCCTTCCTCGTAGCCTATTATCATATCTTTGTGTCCTTGTGTCTCTTATGGACATAAATTTAAAATAATAATTAACTTGTAGTTGAGAAGTATATAAAGATTGATAAAAATACATTAGTAATTGCCTAAGGTTATGACCTATTACCAAAGACTAGAAGTTATCAGAAACTTGGTCATAAACCAAGTATAGGGAGAACAAGGTCATGTATTAACACAGAGCAGAGATAGTTGGTAACCCATAACTGAATAATTTAATGTCTCAAAGCACGCGTTAATCGAAGACAGAACACGTGTATACCCTAGCTACGTGCACACGTAACGCTGTCTTCAAACAACCATAAACTTGAGACAGACCCTTAAGAGCAACGTAGTGTCAGTACATTGGGTCTTAGCGTCTGATGTAGATTTCTATATTATATTGTGTGTCAGGATCATCGGATCAGCCAGGAGACATCGCAGAAGCAGGCTTTTGGCATTCACCTCTTGAAAACTCAGGCAAGATACCTTGCTATATTTACTATCTAATTTAAATATGCATAAGTTGTATTGTATTCTTGTTGCTCGTAAATTATACAACTGTGCGCGTCCGAGTTGTCTCGGGTGCATTCGACGGGTACGTCGATGTTAGTATATATATGGACTTAGCTCTTAGCAGACTCAACCCATTGGACGATACTCTGTTATTGTCTGAGACCTGACACCTTACATGGGCACTGAGATATATTCATATTGGGATGCGGGACTGCGCACTCGACTAGCTATCGTTGCGTAGCACCTACATCAAGGTTAGTATGTAGTCAGGATATAGTTTAGAGACTTGGCATATAGATACATGGTATGCAAGTCGAGTAGTCGACTTGTGTATCTATATTGGACGGGGAGGACAACTAGTAGGCATATGGAGTACACACATTGGAGCCGTAGTTTCGGAGGAACCTCGGATCCAATGATTTTCCCCTTATACTGATGCCATGTTCTTCGGAGCGATATGGATGATATACTGTACAGATGCCACTCTCTTCGGAGCATGGACATTATGCCTACACCTATCCATACGCATCAGCCTTGTCCTCATATTGCATTCACTTAGATGGCTAGCACACCCTTCTTGTATTTATTTTATTTAGTATTCATATATGGCATGTTGTTTTCTTGTATCTTGTTACGTCCCTCTGAGGACCTGGTACCTCTCCAGATTTAGACTAGGCTTACTACCCCACCGTATACGGCCCGGGACAGGAGACGAGATTTGCTACAGCTGAGGAGTTGGAGGTGCAACCGTCAGAGTTTCCGTGACCAGTTGGTAGGCCTTTAGCCTAGATGGAGGGCATCATTATCTACTCAGCTGATGCTCTAGACATATTCTTTTATATCTTATTTCAGTACTTTATTTCGTCATAGTAGTGGGTTTGTTCCCACCAGACATCACTGGTTGTACTATGATATCTTGAGACTGGTATTTATCAATCCACACTTTATTTAGTATTTCTTGCTCTTTATATTGTGGATGAGATTAGATTACCTGTTATTTACTGATATTGGACATGTTAGTATTATAAGACAGCGTAGCACTCTTCGTGGATCCATTAAATTGGGATATCCTCGGAGACGTGTCAGCTGGCCATCACGTGGCCTGGTTCCATATATTTTGGGACTGGGGCGTGACAACAGGTATTGTACAAGACATAATAGCTTCGTAACCCCTTAACTTTAATAAATTATTGTCTCAAGGCACACGATAACTGAGGACAGAGCACGTGTGCACCTTAGCTACGTGCACACGTGATGCTGTATTCGATCAGCCGTGAACTTGCGACAATACCTAAGAACAACGTAGTGTCTATATGTATTGCTTTAGTGTCTGATGCTATATTGCTATATCATATTGTATGTTTAGGGTCACTGGACCAGACAGGAGATACTGCAGGAGCAGGCTATTGGCATTCACAACTTGAGGACCCAGGCAAGATACCTTGCTATAGTTATTGTTTAATTTAAATTATGCATATGTTGTATTGTTATCTTGTTGCTTTTTTTATACAACTATGGGCGTCCGAGATTGACTCGAGTGCAGTCAACGGATACGTCGATGAGTAGTATACTTGACGTAGTCACTAGCAGACTAACCCATTGGGAGGATACTCTGGTATCTTTCGAAGACCTGACACTCTTATACGTTCACAGTGACAAACTCATATTGGGATGCGGGTTCGCGTATTCGACTAGCTATCGGTGCGTGTGACATGCATCATGGTTAGTACGTAACTCAGGATATTTTATTGATAGAGAATGGCATATAGATACATGGTATGCACGTCGAGTATTCGATTAGTGTATCTACATTGGACGGGGAGGACAACTA
This sequence comes from Iris macrosiphon, assembly GCA_036927795.1. Taxonomy (NCBI): domain Eukaryota; kingdom Viridiplantae; phylum Streptophyta; class Magnoliopsida; order Asparagales; family Iridaceae; genus Iris; species Iris macrosiphon. The sequence goes on from JAYESA010000003.1 coordinate 8,601,389, forward strand.
GTAGGCGTATGGGATACACACATTGGACTCCATAGTATCGAAGGAGCCACTGGTCCAATAACTTCCTTTATTGTAGACACCGTGCTCTTCGGAGTGATACAGATGTATATATATTGCAGATACCTCATTCTTCGAAATGCTGGACATTACCGATACCACACTCTTCGAAGTGTTGGACGTTATGCCTAGGCCTACCCATACGTACCAAAGTTGTCTCATATTGCATTCACTTAGATGGTTAGAACATCCTTTATTTTATTTTATTTAGTATTTATATATGCCATGCTTCTATGTATCTTGTTACGTCCCTCTGAGGACCTGGTTCCTTTCCAGATTTGGCCAAGGCATATTACCCAACAGTGTACGGACCGGAACAGAAGACTAGGTACGCAATCGCAGAGGAGCTAGAGGTGCTACCATTAGAGTTTCCGTGATAAGTTGGTAGGCCTTGTACCTATGATTGGAGCATCATTATCTAGTCACCCGATGCCCTAGTCATTACTCTTTTTATCTGTCATTCAGTACTTTTATTTCGTCATAGTAGTGGGTTTGTTCCCACCAAACATTCTTGGTTGTACTATGATATTTGAGACTGGCGTTTATTTTTCAGTATTTATTCTAGTACTTTTTGGATTATATTTGTGGATAAGATTATATTACCTGTTGTTGTTGATAATTAGACTTGTTAGTAATTTAGGACAACGTAGCACTCTTCGTTAGGATCTATTAGATTGGGATGTCCATGGAGATGTGTCAGCTGGCCATTGCTACGTGGCCTGGTCCCGTATATTTTGGGACTGGGGCGTGACATAGTTTTAGTGGTGGCCCATGCAGGTCGACTTTATCGCTTGTGGTATGGTAACATGCCCAGCGAGCCTGCAATAGGATATAAATTACTATGTCTCATCCACTTTGATTATGTCTTTGAACTTCTTTCGTATTACTTCTAAAATATCTGCATCATATTTGCTTGATTCCATACTCTTTTTAATGAAGTCCTATCTCTTGCAGCAAGATGAACTTGCGCAGTGGACGAGGAGCACCCAGTGCCGTGGTGCCAACCGACACCACTCATAGAGAGGAGATATCCCAGGGACCACCTGGAGCACAACCACCACCACAGGCCCCGGTCAATCTACAGGCCCAGCTGATACATTGGCGTGAGACTTCTCTGGGCAATCCAACATAGCAGCACGAGGGACAGACTTCCTAGACGATCCCCACACAGCATTTGGAGGGCCAGACTTCGGGGGCGACGCCGATGCCATAAATCGAGAGGCCGACATCTGAGGAGACACCCACCGCACAGCCAGGGTTCCATTACCACCACCTTCACCCTATCCACCCCAGATGCCACAATCAGATGGACAGCCACAGATGCTTCAATTCTTCCAGACTATGATGCAAGCACAGTGGCATCCGACCGAGACGTTGAGACAAAATTTGATGGCAGTTATAGAAAGGGCACCTGCCCCAGCACCTCCACCAGCTGAGACAGGTGGTACTGTACGATGGTTCCGCCAGATGGGCCTAGATACTTTTTGGGCAACGAGACTACAAAGAAGATCTCTGATTGGGTCGCCAATACGGAGATGTTACTAGAGGCTTCGCAGCTATATCCAGACCTTTGGATGACCGTAGTGATGGCCCAACTGAAAGGCAATGCCCATCACTGGTAGAATTCTATAGAGCGCAGTGTAGGCAATACCCAGATATGGGAACAGTTCTTAGAGTACTTCAACGTGAAGTATTTTTCGGCTATAGTCAGAAATGCCCTGTACTCCCAGTTCCTGCATCTAGAACAAGGAAATATGACTGTAGACCCATACGACGTAGAGTTTAGCCGTCTTAGCAGATTTGGTGCCGTCCTGATACCCAACGACCTAGAGAAGGCCCAGAGATTCCATCATGGCCTTACTTTTGAGCTGCAGAGGTATACCACCACCCAGGCAAGGATTTCTTATGAGGAGGTTCTTTCAGAGGCGAGGATCCAGGAGGCCATCGACAGAGGAGCAAGATGTTCCAGTACGACCACACCAGCCAGAGCCCAGCCCGGAGCAGAAGGACCAATCCGTCGTCCCGGAGCGCAGATACAGCAGGGGACAACACTATACCAACAAAAGGAGCTTCCGACTTGTCACCATTATGGCAAGAAGGGATACGTTATCAGAGATTGTCGAAAGAAGCATGGATTGTGCATGATATATGGAGCAAGTCAGCACCTTTCCAGAGATTACCCACAGCGCAGAGACACAGCACCGCAGACAGGACAGAGGCCAGCAGCACCAGTTCCGAGGATATTACCCCCGCCAGAAGGTCAACGTCCACCAGCACCCGGAGGATTTCAAAGGGGACCATCCTGGGCCCAACAACAGGCATAGTTTGATCGAGTTCGACAGCAGACCGGAGGACAGAGGCACGGACAGGCCTTTGCACTAGCATCTACTGAGAAGAAAATAGAAGGGAAAGCTATCACAGGTACCATTTTAGTTGCATCATTACCTGCGACTGCATTGTTTGATTCTGGAGCTACAATATTTTTATATCTAGTAGATTCATAGCAATGCATAGAGTAGCTACTTTCCCCTTACCTAAGAGTTGGAAGATTCTTACCGAAGGAGGCATCGTGTCGGTTACTAGCACTATTAAAACGTGCTCGGTAGTCGTGTGTGGTAGAGAGATGAGAGCGCGATTCTTGGTGTTACCCATGCCATACTTTGATGTTATGTTAGACATGGACTGGTTAAGCCAGTATAATGCCGTACTGGACTGCCGAAAGGATAGCGTCACTTTTAGACCCCCAGATCAACCGGAGTTCGAGTACATGCGAGGGACTGTCGAGCAAGGAGTATGACAGACAGCTAGAACTTATATGGCTATGGAAATGGCACCCCCACCAATAGTTGCAGAATTTGAGGATGTTTTTCCCGAAGAATTGCCAGGCTTACCACCAGATAGAGACGTAGAGTTCACTATTGAGCTAGTACCCGGGGCAGCACCGGTATCTTCTAATTTATACCGATTGGCGAAGAAGGAGTTAGATGAGCTGAAACTACAATTAGAGGAGTTGTAGAGCTACGAATTTATCCGTCCTAGCGCATCACCATGGGGAGCACCAGTATTGTTTGTACCTAAGAAGGATGGAATAGTACGCATGTGCATTGATTACAGAGCCCTTAATGCTTTGACTATCAAGAACAAGTACCTCCTGCCGCGGATTGATGATTTATTCGACCAGTTGACAGGAGCAGTGGTGTTCACAAAGATCGACTTGAGATCAGGTTATCATCAAGTAAAGGTGCGAAGAGAAGACATTCAAAAGACAACATTCAGGACTCGTTACGGTCACTACGAGTTCTTAGTGATACCTTTTAGACTGACGAATGCACCTGCTATATTTATGAACTTGATGAACAGAGTCTTCCACCAGTACCTAGACCAATTCGTGGTAGTCTTCATCGACGACATCTTGGTATATTCAAAAAGCCACGAAAAGCATGAAGAGCACTTGAGACTAGTGTTAGAGACACTGAGGAGAGAGAGGCTTTATGCCAAGCTGAGCAAGTATGAGTTTTTTCTAGATCGTGTCGCTTTTCTTGGACACGTTATCTTAGGAGATGGCATTTCAGTAGATCCGGCGAAGATTTCATGAGTAGAGACATGGCCAACCCCTACCAATGTCTCAGAAGTGAGGAGTTTCCTAGGGCTTGTGGATATTACCGGAGGTTCGAGATAACTTCGCGAAGATTGCAGAGCTGATGACCCGCTTGACCCGTAAGGAGCAGGAGTTCACTTGGACAGAGGAGTGTCATAAGGCATTCGATGAGCTGAAGAAGCGCCTGACTACAACACCCATCTTGACCATACCTTATGGACCCGGAGGATTCGTGATCTATAACGATGCATCCGGAAAAGGATTATGATGTATTTTGATGCATCATAGAAAGGTTGTGGCTTATGCCTCTAGGCAGTTGAGGACACATGATAAGAACTATTCCACCCATGACTTGGAGCTCGCAATAGTGATCTTTGCTTTAAAGCTTTGGAGGAACTACCTATATGGAGAAAGAGTGGAGATATTTACTGATCATAAGAGCCTGAAGTACGTCTACACCCAGAAGGACCTTAACCAGAGACAGAGACGTTGGCTCGAGGTGATGACAGACTTCGAAATTGAACTACAGTACCATCCGGGAAAGGCCAACGTAGTAGCTGACGCGTTGAGCAGAAGACCCATGGCATTCTTCTTGACTACCCAACAACATCTTTTGAGAGATCTAGAGCAGATGGGTATAGAGGTTGTTATGCAAAGAATAGACGGATAGTTGTCAAGTTTTCAGTTGCAATCGATATTAGTGGAGAGTATCAAGACTGCTTTGCCGACAGATGCCATATTTCAGAGGCTTAGACAGAGGATAGAGACTGGAATATAGACAGGACTGTGTATAAATAAAGACGGAACCTTGAGATGTGGAGATCGTCTCTATGTTCCAAATGGAGAACTTTATCAGGAGTTGATGACAGAGGCACACAGTTCCACCTATTCTATTCATCCAGGAGGCACGAAGATGTACAGAGACTTGAGGCAGTACTACTGGTAGCATGGAATAAAGAGAGAGATAGCCCACTTTATGGCAAAGTGTCTGGTATGTCAGCAAGTCAAAGCTGAGCATCAGAGATCTGCAGGATTACTTCAATCGCTTCCGATACCGGAATGGAAATGGGAGCACATAACTATAGATTTTGTTACGGGCTTTCCGAGGATTCCTACTGGTCACAATACAGTATGAGTAATCGTGGATAGACTCACCAAGTTCGCTCACTTTTTAAGAGTTGGGCAATCTACAGAGGTCTTAGCAGATATGTACATGAGAGAGATTGTGCGACTGCATGGAGTGCCAGTTAGTATAGTATCTGACAGGGACACGAGGTTTACATCTTACTTTTGGCAGAGTATGCAAGAGAGTCTCAGTACCCGCCTGAAGTTTAGCACATCGTATCACCTACAGACGGATGGCCAGTCAGAGCGCACCATTCAGACATTGGAGGACATGTTAAGAGCATGCATGCTTAATTTTGGAGGATCATGGGAGGACCACTTGTACTTGGTCGAGTTTTCCTACAACAACAACTATCAAGCGAGCATCCAGATGGCTCCCTATGAAGTATTGTATGGAAGAAAATGTCGTTCCCCAGTATGTTTGAGCGATATAGGCGAGAGATAGATCCTAGGACCAGAGTTGGTTGTTCGTGCAGTGGAGAAGGTGAAGAAGATCCAAGGGCACTTACGAGTAGCACAGGACAGGCAAATGTATTGGGCGAATGCTCACCGACGACCCCTAGAGTTCCAGGTTGGAGATCATGTGTTTCTAAAGATCTCACCTACTCGAGGGACTATCAGATTTGGAGGCAGAGGAAAGCTGAGTCCGAGGTACATCGGACCATTCGATGTATTAAAACGCATCAGAGAGGTTGCCTATAGGTTAGCCTTACCACAGACGTTGGAAGGAGTCTATGATGTCTTCCATGTATCTCATCTGAGAAGGTACATGCCAGATCTGAGTCATGTACTTGACCATTCAGATATCACAGTCGGCCAGAGTTTATCATACCAAGAGGAGCATGTTGAGATCCTGGACAAGAGCGAGAAGGTACTGCAAGGTCAGACTATACCCCTTGTTTGTGTCGCATGGAGGCATCATGCACCATGAGAGTTGACATGGGAACGCGAGGAGGATATTAGACAGCGCTATCCTCATCTCTTCGAAGGACTAGGAACGTATTAGCATTTTAAATTCAGTCTGTAGTTCTTACCATGCGTATGTTTTAATTTTGAGAGCAAAATGCTCTAAGGAGGGTAGATTGTAAACACCCGACCAATTTAGGGCTTAATTTGAATTAAATCGAGAAGACTAGGATTGAATTGGATTCAATTAGGATAAATTAACGACAATCATACGTCTTATTACACCTCACCGTTGCTACGAGGATTGGAATGCCACACTAGCAGTTACCTTCAACCCAATATCACAAACATCTTCTAGACATGCCAGACTACCCATCTGACCATTGTGTAACCATAGATACTCATTATTGTGTCCCATTTCAACTACGTAATATTCGTGTAAAAGAATGTCTTGCATATTATTAATCTAATTAAATTTGAGGCCAATTTTACCCCAGACGGAACCGAACCAAACCCACATACACTCTTGCACGTAAACCAGCCCACCCCAAAGAGCCGTGGCCGGCCTAAATCCTGAGGCTAGCCCATAATTCTCCTCCTATATAAATATACATTTTTCTCTACTAAAAACCCTAAAAATTAACATCATCACCACCCTCTCCAAACCCTAGCCGAACCCTTGACGAGCACCCTAATCCCTTCCACACCGGATGGAGCCACCACCATCGCAGACCCCCTTCCGCTTGTATAACCGCCTGACCGCCTTTCCTACCACCCAACGCCGCCGACCACTCAAACTACACCACCCGCAAGATCATCACTCGACCCCTAGCCGACTTCCTCGAAGCTGCCCGACTGCCCTCAGCCACCACCACCGCCTCCAGCACCGCCCCCCCGACCAGCAACACCTTCCCCCCGACCAGCAAAGTCCCAGCCAGCCCAGCCGCTGCAAAGCCGCTGCTACCGCTGCTACACCTGCTGCAGTTCCTGTTGCCACTGCCGTTGGTTGCTGCTCGACGCCGGAGCCACCACCGACCGCCGGCGAGCGTACACTTCAACGAGGCAGACCCCCCCCTCCCCGTTCTACCACGCCTAGGTAACCACCTGATTTCCTTTTCCTTCATTGTATAGTTGTGCAGTTGTATTATCGTGTCCTTGCATCGTGTGTCGACACGAGCAAATTAATATGGACTATATATGTGTATGTAGGTATGTTAATTTGATTAGAATAATAATTAATAAGTTAGTAATTAATACACTAATAATTACCCTAATCATAAGACCTATTATTTTTAAGACTTGTAATTCACCTGAAAGCCTAGACATTAACCTAGTATGCTTAACATGGAAGATGAGGACAGGTATTGTACAAGACATAATAGCTTCGTAACCTCTTAACTTTAGTAAATTATTGTCTCAAGGCAAACGATAACCGAGGACAGAACACGTGTGCACCTTAGCTACGTGCACACGTGACGCTGTATTCGATCAGCCGTAAACTTGCGACAGTACCTAAGAACAACGTAGTGTCTATATGTATGTTTAGGGACACTGGACCAGACAGGAGATACTGCAGGAGCAGGCTATTGGAATTCACAGCTTGAGGACCCAGGCAAGATACCTTGCTATAGTTACTGTTTAATTTAAATTATGCACATGTTGTATTGTTATCTTATTGCTTTCTTTTATACAACCGTGCGCATCCAAGATTGACTCGGATGCAGTCGACGGATACGTCGATGAGTAGTGTACTTGACCTAGTCACTAGCAGACTCACCCTATTGGGGGGATACTCTGGTATCTTCCAAAGACCTGACACTCTTACACGTTCACAGTGACAAACTTATATTGGGATACGGGTCCGCGTATTCGACTAGCTATCGGTGCATGTGACATGCATCACGGTTAGTACGTAACTCAAAATATTTTATTTGTAGAGACTGGCATATAGATATGTGGTATGCACGTCGAGAGCATATTGTCTCGGTTACGTTACTGTACCGAGCAAGCCTGCACCTAGGATTAGAGTATAGGATCTCATCTATATTTGACTATGATTCACCTTTCTTCTGATCTGTCATATTTGAATAGCTGTATTCTGCTTGATTCATGTGCTTCCCTATTAGTTTCTTGAGTACAGCCTTCTTCTAGAATATAGGAATCCCTGTTGACAGGATACTAATTAGGGTAACATTCCTATTAAGAATACAACTAGGGCATTGACACGTCATTAAGTTTAGATTACCTAATGAACCCTAGCATCCCTCATCTATAGATTGTGTTACCATTATCCCTTGATATAATTATGAATGACTTGAGAGTAGTACAGACACTACTAGGATTAGTTATAAATTTAACCACACTATTTTACCCTAGCATTGAGGAACCAATAGAAATCCAAGATTCAACATTAGGACTAAACCTAACTTTCATAGTAAGATAGTATTAGAACTATAAATTTAGATTCTTGTCTTGGTATTAGCAGACAACACCTAAGAAAACCTAGAGGAATATAGTAATATTTCCCTTGATTATACCTCGAACACATATATTAGCATACCACCTCCCCTTAGGAAAATCATGATCTTATCTAGAGTCTTCCTATTTTATATCTTGTCCTCTGCAACCTTAGCACTCGCTATTTGTGCGACGACTAATTATGCTTTTTCTTCTTCACCTTTCAACTCGTGCCACCTGATACTTCTGATTGTATGCCCGATGAATTCCCTTATGTTAAGGATATGTAGTTTGCTAGGATTATAGTTGTCATTGTTAAACTCTGAAAAGTTGTGCTTGATAATTTAGAATTTGATAGTTTTGAGTTGTTCTTGTAGATTGTAACTTGATGATTACCCATAGTTTTAAAATGCGTAATTCGTATCCATAACCCAATATAGGTATATCCTCTTTTCACTTAAGAACCAGTAGCTCTTCCATTCTTACTATTGACACTTGTTCTATGAGCACTATGATTAAGACTTAAGGTGACCATTACCTATATAATACAATAGGATACCCTAATGAGTACCAAGCTCTTTTTCGTATATACCCCGATAAGAGTTCATACTTTATTTATATGAACAAGGTTATTTTGAAGATTTTCCTTAAGACTGTCACAGTATTAATTTATTATCTGGGTAGTATGCCTCACAACCGAGTAACACATAGTCCTCTTTACTCATTATTGTAGTATAATTGAACGACATTAACTATATACTAGCATAAGACGATAGTGTTTATTCAAACGATAGAACTTAAAGGCCCATACCCCTATTTTGTCGACTAGCAGCTTAGACAAGGTGTTAGTACTACAGTTGTAGAGACTGTAGAGTCTTATTTTTGTTTGTTTTGTGAACTTGAATTATTTGTACCTTATTTCATCATTATCTAGCACATTTATATTTTATATACTACCTTGACTTGTGCTGCTATTTTATAGCCTAGTTTTGCAAGCTTATTCTTTTATCGAGCTTGTTCACGATATATGTATTAGTGGATGCATACATTAATACATTTCAGAATCAGTGTATTAAGGTCTAGCTAACCTTGGTGCGCTGGGTTCGCCTTTCGCATAACTACTTTACGTAGATTGAGATATATAGCGTCTAGTAGACGAATGTACTTGCCCTCTAGACATGCTTGAGCATATCGTATCAGTTATATAACTGTACTGATACGAGCATGTGAATAAGAAATTACCAAATAGGATTTTAATCCACAACTGCCTTGACAATTTCTTTTGAACTCCTTAAACGCCTTGATCCCCATACTTCTATTCTATTACCTCCCCCTTGAACTCTTTATTATTGTTTTCCGTCTTCCCCTATTTCGGAAAGACGAACCTCGTGCTTGGTATAAGTTTGACACACCGAGAGTACTAGATATACCCATAGGCCAATCGCATTATTTGGTGACTATCTTCTATAATTGATTAAGGGCATATCATATATGATATAATTGGTGTTAAAGTTTTAAGGATTGAATGACATGAGTAAATAAATTAAGGAATATTTTTCTTAAGTGTATAGCCTTATACGATAGATGGGTAAATTCTAAGTTGGATAGAAGTCATATTGTTAATTCGAGGTTAAATTCTTTTAGATTATGATCAAGTAGGATTAGATGGAGAGATTAAGTCATTTTAAATATGGAGAATTTTAGAAGAAGGAGTTAGGTGATGAGTATTTAATGAATTTTGAAATCTTGATATGTCGGACCAAATATTTATACTTTAAGTACATAATTTAAAATTTTAATATTGAAGGTAAATCATCAATTTGAATTTTGAGGATAAATATAGAATTTCAGACTTGAACATTGTTGGATTGAATTTAAAAATTTTACAATTTGATGATTTGAATTAAGAGTGAAAATTTGATTGTTGGATTACCTATTTGAAATATTGAGGATGTAAATTGATAAAAAAAAATTTGAAGAATACAAAAATTCTTAAGTGAAAAATAGGAATAATACGTTATTAGAATTATTTTCTAGAAGAGATTATGATAGATGGAGATCGTAATATAAAATTTATGTGCGTATTTAATTCTTGAAGATGTTATATGAATTTAATTTAAATTTGGATATTGATAATTTGAAAGTGAGAAGAGATTACAAAAGGTTGAATTTTGATTGGAACAATGATTATCTTAACCTTGAAGTAATTGCGATAGATTTGATTAGAATTTTAATTATCGCAAAGAGATTGCGATTGACTTGCCTTATGTACATGAAAGATTAACAAATTATGCCTTATTTTAATTTTGAGGACGAAATTGTTTTAAGCCGGATAGATTGTAAAATCCCTCACCAAAATTAGGCCTACTTGGTTAGATAGAGAAACTAGGGCAAGTTTGTATCCAATTGGAAAAAGGACACGACAATTAATTATACGATATTTATATCACTTAGCTCACCTTACCATTGCTTCGATACTTGGAGCTATACACTAGCCACTGCTTTCCTACAAACTTTACATCCTTGTCCTAGACATGACCGCCTTCTATTCTGACCCTTGTGTAACTTATAAATATGCTCTCTTGTGCTATATATTAGTCGCACAATATTCATCGTGGATGTTATTATTTAATCCTAAATAATATGACTTTGTATCCTTATGCATTCCAATCGAAATTGGAGACACAATCTTGACCGATTTTGTACCACCTAAATTTTGCCAATATTCTACTCTAAGTCCCCTATGCCCATGACACTGGTGCCCTACCTAATTTTAGCCCCATATACTTCTAATTAATTCAAGAACACCTTGCGCATTAATTTTGACTAATCCAAATTTCATCTTTGTGCAATTTTCTAATTGTTGGACGCTTTTATGCAAAAGTGCATTAAGGTGTCCACACCATTGGACATGACACTTGAAGAACCTATTTTTCATTCATGTGAATTTTCTCTATGATCTTTGAGCGCAACGCGCAACATCACCACCCATTTAAACCTAGCCTTGCATTTTAAACAATGCAATTTATAGCCCTCCAAACTGTAACACCCTGTTCCGCTCAAGCGGACTACCGACTCAATCGGCAATCGTGCAGCTGTCCCGACCCGTTTTGCCTCAATCAAGAAGCAAAGGATATCCAGACTTGTCCCTACGAGAATCCGGCTTGGACTTTCAGAGGCTCGCTCAAACGTATCGCTCTACCGAGGCGAATCATCGCTAAGGTGGGTGGCTACGGTGAACTTGTCTTTGCTTAGCCAGCACACATAAAATCTGGAATATTTATGCTAGTCGCTAGGTGATTCACCCCCTGCATGATAATAAATCCAACGCACCTAGCTAAGGGAATAATCCCAACCTGTATTGCTATGCTAGAACTTGGAAATGAAATACTGCTTATATATGTTCAGACCCTCGCATGCTAATTCCCTTAACGGTTTCAACTCTCGGCTTACCTTCGGGTCAGAGCAACGTGCCTGTTTATGTTCCTTAGAAACGCATGCTTGTCTGCTTGAATGTTATCGTGTTTTCATCCAAACCCTGGGAGACTACTACGTAGTCGTTCCGTGCCTGAATGAACCCGCAAGTATTCGGGACCGTTAGGTCACCAAGGCAGTTCCCGATCCAGGGGACTGTATCATGCCAAGTAAAAGAATCATGTTCCTGTGGCAAGACTCATTCAGGTATTTGGATCTCCCTGCAAGTCTCCATCGTGTGCGGGCTTACAGCAGCCCAGGAGACTGTGCATATCCAATAGCTAAATGAATCTCGTATGCTCGTGTGTAAATTAACAATCGTGTTCGATCATGGACAACTTGTGCACAAGGATATAAGTTCTGCGGACGATGCTGGGGCACTGGCACCGATCCAATCCGGGCAGACTTCGTGTTTATAGTCAATCGTGTGCGGACTGGGTAACTTACAACGCATCGTGTTTTATGAGCTCTTCGTGTTTTCTCGTTGCATGTTATTCACGTCCTTGACTAGTCCATTATGGCATCAGCCAGTGATCATCGTGTGTATATGCTTGCAATGCCGCGTGTGATTATAGTGTAAATATGGCTTGCAATGCATCGTGTGTATTTAACCTGTTGCGTGCTTGCCTGTGAAACAAAAGATAACAAGTCATCCTCGCTTAGCGGCTATCCGTGTACGAGTCATTGCATAGCATCAATGAATAACTTAACACCTGAACGATCATGTTATAAGAACCCTCCTGTTTGCATATGCTATGCCTCCTGAATGTTTATGCTTGCCCGTGCTTAAATTAATCATGTTTGCCTTGGACAGGGAAGGAGAAATGGTAAGTTGGTAAGTCTCGCCGTGTTTTCTCAAACATCGTACGGCGCACTGCCCGACACGTTAAGCTATTCAATGTTTGCATAAAACTGATCCTAAGGCAACTAGAAAGACAACTTAATAGTTGTGCACGGAACCTGTATTACGTGTTTGGATTTGTCGAGCGGGCGAGTAGCTTCCCCACCAGTGCATTCAATGTACTGATAATCCACCAGTTTGATATACAGGGTGCGGGAGAACCTCGTGCGGTGCGGACGCCTCCTTCGTACGTGCTAAGGCCAGGAGTTTCCTCTGAAGCCTTGCAACGGTGCGTCCGGGACTGAAGCACATATACAAGAAATAAGTTGTGAACATCGCCTGACCATCGCCTATACATTCATTCCACAGTTGTAGCCACTTGGCACACTTTTACTATTTCAGAGAGAGAGGCTTGAGTGACTTGTAATCTCGGCTATACGCCGCCTGTAATACTTGTTCATATCAATAAAGAGATTACTTTACTTGTTTCAATGCTTCCGCTATATTTGTCGACTCAGTGAACTTGTTACCGAATCGCTATGCGTTCATGACTCCGCTGCACTTGGACAATCTGTGCGACTCTGTGGCTTAGAACTCTAACCGCCAGCCAATGAACCATGGCCTTGCACGGGCGTGGCTCACGCTCGTGCGGCATCACACCCGGATGGGTTAAGCGATCGTTCCGCGGGAGCGCTGGCGAGGGTGATTCCCGCCTAGCGGGGACGGCTGATTGCCTGCGGGAGATCGGGGCGTGACATGTTGGTATCAGAGCCTGGCTTCTACGCCTTTGGACTTCGATTCGATATCTCTGTTTTGAAAGCTCGTTCGTGGGTTATGTGCACGCTCTCTCTCAATGCCTCGATAGGATGTTCCAACAATAAGTCTAAATACTTTCAAAATACGTTTTGATTGATATGATCGCTTGTCTGGTTGTATGCTGCGAGTGGCCTTTGAGCCAACCTGTGAGAACCCTTGAGAGTATCGCTAGTAGCTTGTCCGATTTTCACTAACCCTAAGTTTGGCTGAATACATCTATTCGAGGGACGCCTTGAACTAGTGCACCATCCAAGACTTAGAAAAGGTAAAACTCGAGTGCTAAGACTTCGCTATCACTGAGCTGGTTGACGTGTTCACACTAAAAATGCATGTCGAAGGTGCGCACGATCCAGTCTAAGCGATGTGCTAAGATCGAAGCTTGTGTAAGTGAATATCCAAACGAACAAGTACAACGACTTGTCTAGGATTGCCTCAACCCTAGATTTCTGCTTGTCCTTAGTAAGTCTCGAGGACGAGACTTTTTCTAAGTTGGGTAGGATGTAACACCCTGTTCTGCTCAAGCGGACTACCGACTCAATCGGCAATCGTGCAGCTGTCCCGACCCGCTTTGCCTCAATCAAGAAGCAAAGGATATCCAGACTTGTCCCAACGGGAATCCGGCTTGGACTTTCAGAGGCTCGCTCAGACGTATCGCTCTACCGAGGCAAATTATCGCTAAGGTGGGTGGCTACGGTGAACTTGTCTTTGCTTAGCCAGCACACATAAAATCTGGAATATTTATGCTAGTCGCTAGGTGATTCATCCCCTGCATGCTAATAAATCCAACGCACCTAGCTAAGGGAATAATCCCAACCTGTATTGCTATGCTAGAACTTGGAAATGAAATACTGCTTATATATGTTCAGACCCTCGCATGCTAATTCCCTTAACGGTTTCAACTCTCGGCTTACCTTCGGGTCCGAGCAACGTGCATGTTTATGTTCCTTAGAAACGCATGCTTGTCTGCTTGAATGTTACCGTATTTTCATCCAAACCCCGGGAGACTACTACGTAGTCGTTCCGTGCCTGAATGAACCCGCAAGTATTCGGGACCGTTAGGTCACCAAGGCAGTTCTCGATCCAGGGGACTGTATTATGCCAAGTAAAAGAATCATGTTCCTGTGGCAAGACTCATTCAGGTATTTGGATCTCCCTGCAAGTCTCTATCGTGTGCGGGCTTACAGCAGCCCAGGAGACTGTGCATATCCAATAGCTAAATGAATCTCGTGTGCTCGTGTATAAATTAACAATCGTGTTCGATCATGGACAACTTGTGCACAAGGATATAAGTTCTGCGGACGATGCTGGGGCACTGGCACCGATCCGATCCGGGCAGACTTCGTGTTTATAGTCAATCGTGTGCGGACTAGGTAACTTGCAACGCATCGTGTTTTATGAGCTCCTCGTGTTTTCTCATTGTATGTTATTCACGTCCTTGACTAGTCCATTATGGCATCAGCCAGTGATCATCGTGTGTATATGCTTGCAATGCCGCGTGTGATTATCGTGTAAATATGGCTTGCAATGCATCGTGTGTTTATCGTGTGTATTTAACCTGTTGCGTGCTTGCCTGTGAAACAAAAGATAACAAGTCATCCTCGCTTAGCGGCTATCTGCGTGGGAGTCATTGCATAGCATCAATGAATAACTTAACACCTGAACGATCATGTTATAAGAATCCTCCTATTTGCATATGCTATGCCTCCTGAATGTTTATGCTTGCCCGTGCTTAAATTAATCATGTTTGCCTTGGACAGGGAAGGAGAAATGGTAAGTTGGTAAGTCTCGCCGTGTTTCCTCAAACATCGTACGGCGCACTGCCCGACACGTTAAGCTATTCAATGTTTGCATGAAACTGATCCTAAGGCAACTAGAAAGACAACTTAATAGTTGTGCACGGAACCTGTATTACGTGTTTGGATTTGTCGAGCGGGCGAGTAGCTTCCCCACCAGTGCATTCAATGTACTGATAATCCACCAGTTTGATATGCAGGGTGCGGGAGAACCTTGTGCGGTGCGGACGCCTCCTTCGTACGTGCTAAGGCCAGGAGTTTCCTCTGAAGCCTTGCAACGGTGCGTCCGGGACTGAAGCACATATACAAGAAATAAGTTATGAACATCGCCTGACCATCGCCTGTACATTTATTCCACAGTTGTAGCCACTTGGCACGCTTTTACTGTTTCAGAGAGAGAGGCTTGAGTGACTTGTAATCTCGGCTATACGCCGCCTGTAATACTTGTTCATATCAATAAAGAGATTACTTTACTTGTTTCAATGCTTCCGCTATATTTGTCGACTCAGTGAACTTGTTACCGAATCGCTATGCGTTCATGACTCCGCTGCACTCGGACAATCTGTGCGACTCTGTGGCTTAGAACTCTAACCGCCAGCCAATGAACCATGGCCTTGCACGGGCGTGGCTCATGCTCGTGCGGCATCACGCCCGGATGGGTTAAGCGATCGTTCCGCGGGAGCGCTGGCGAGGGTGATTCCCGCCTAGCGGGGACGGCCAATTGCCTGCGGGAGATCGGGGCGTGACACAAACATTCCCATGGCAATTAGAAAATCACGGAGGTAAGGATGGAGGAAGGTACAGAATAAGCTGCAAATCTCTATCTTATACCATCCTTGACTTTCTATCGTGGCTTAGTTTTAATTTCTAGGACAAAATTTCTATAAGTTGGGTAAAATGTAAAATTCCCAATTCTAAAAACCGTATTTTACCTTTTTAATTAATTATTTAATTGAATTATAGTAATTAGTGGATAATTAGAGGAAATATATTTTTATTTAATTCTTATTTTAGGTGTTTGTGCATTTAGGGGATTTATGGAGTAATTATAAAATTTTCCTAATTTATCCCATGTAGGAGACCCTTTGGACTGTTGCTAGCTTAATGGTATGCACTAATATAATTTCTAGAATTTTCTATGTATATATATAGATATATATATATATAGATATATATATATATATAGTTTATTCTAAAAAGAATTATAAAAGAAAAGGAAATAAAAAAAGAATTAGAATAAAACAAAGAATAAGAAAGAAAGAAAAAGAAAAACAAATAAATTCATAATGGATCCAAACCCTAAAGACTACCCAACCCGTTTGCTGCAAACCAAGCCCACAAATTATTAACAAAGCAACAACGACTGCTCTCCAATCCCCCGTGCGGCTTCAGCACCCCCCCCCGCTTCTCTTTCTCCATCTCCCTATATATATCTATATATATATTACCTTAACCCCAAACCCAAACCCTAATCCTCCCTCTCCGCCATGTGACCGTCGCCAGCCATACCGCCGCCCGGAGCCTCCGTTCACCGCCGGAGTTCCTCGTCGCGCGACCGCGCACAACCCCGCGACAGAAATTGAACAGCGAAGTACCTGTGTTCACGCTTCGATTCCCGCTCCCACGCTCAACCAAACTCGACCCTGTCTTCACCGGTACGATCACCACCTATCCCTCTATAAATGTTGTGCATTAGTTTACCTCGTTCAGTGCGCAAACCTAGGTAAAAATTGACGCCAAGTCGATAAAAAATTGTGACATTTTAATCTTAGAAAATTATGTTACGATGACCTATGTTCACGGACTTGTATCTCCTACCACAGAGATCCGAAGTCAGTTTTTCTTTTTGGTATGCGAAGCCCACCTAACCTAGTTTATTTTCTGTCAAATACAATAATTTATTTGTTTCTGTATATAGAATTAAATCATGTAGAAAATCATAAAAATATACTTTTTCTAACTTCCAAAACTTGTGATACGGAGCGCATTCCGCCAAACGGGACCGCCCCATCGTGTACCAAGTATACCAAAAGGT
Organism: Iris macrosiphon; assembly: GCA_036927795.1. NCBI lineage: Eukaryota > Viridiplantae > Streptophyta > Magnoliopsida > Asparagales > Iridaceae > Iris > Iris macrosiphon. The sequence continues at coordinate 8,618,491 of JAYESA010000003.1, forward strand.
GCGCACAGTATACCCAGATGTGTGAGCTTTTGTGGAAACTGATTTGGACGCGTGTGCGTGTCGGAATCAGCCCGTATCAGCAAAAAATCTCCCGTGTCACAACTTTTGCAAAAGCCTTGCACATTTAGTGCACGCTCGTCAAAATATGATGAAACTTGCGCCACTGGACTCATGGTATCGCGCTGGTCCTGTGACCCAAGTTTCACGCAATTCAGAGACAGTTGACCAATTCGCCTATTAGCGGGCCCTACGGTTGACTTTTTGGGCAAAATTATGTTCGGCTCATCGGAATCCACATTTGGAAATATCGTTGAGTTCGTACTGACATTTAGAGTTTGTTTGACCTATAATTTGTCCCATTTAGAGACTTTACCCTTGGCATACTTTTCAGTGCAAAGTGGACCACTTGTGGAGCCCGCTTTGACCCGAAATTACCGGTTTGCCCCTGTGTCCAAATTGGACGAAAGGGTAGTGCCTTCTAGCTATTTTTCTTACTCTAGAAACGTTGGTGGTGTTTATTTCAGCATCCGGAGACGTTCATTCTGAGGCCGTAGTTTCTGACTCTTGGTGTTTGACATCTGGACGTTATATTTTACAACTCTCTTGCCAGGCAAGTATACCTTGTCTTGTTGTACTGTTTAAATTATGTATTATTAGTTGCATGTTTATAATATATAACTGTGCGCGTCCGAGAGAGACTCGGGTGCAGTCAACGAATGCGTTGACGTTAGGATTGTGTCTGACCTAGAGTCTAGTGGACCCACCTAAAGTTGTGGAGTTATCGGTATGACTCCCTAAGCCTTGACACGTATCATTACATGTCACAGAGTGAGTTCATGTAGGGACGCATGCCTCATACTCGACTGGCCATCGGTGTGAGCAATACGTGTAACGGTATTTAGCTTAATTGTTTCTTTTATAGAGACTTTCATTATAGTACGAGATGTCCACGTCATGTTCATGACTTGTATATCTACATTGGGCGGGGAGGACGACTAGTAGGCGTATGGGACACCCACTTCCTTTATGCAGATTCCACGCTCGACGGAGCGATATGGACGTTATATACTATGCAGATTCCACGTTCTTCGGAGCGATATGGACGTTATATACTATGCAGATTCCCCGTTCTTTAGAGCGGTAGGACGTTATTATATTACATAGCGCCCTTGTATTGAGGAAATATGTGGCATATACTAGCCAGTCATGCCGATTGGTGAATTACGTCAGCATATGTCTAGCCTACACTTTCCCATATACTCAAAGTTGTCCTTAAATTTGCATTCACTTAGATGGTTAGCGCACCCCTTTATTTTTTCAGTATTTACTTTATGGCATGCTTCTATGTATCTTATTATGTCCATCTGAGGACCTGGTCCCTTTCCAGGTGTAGATGTTCATGAGTATTCGCAGGAACGCAGATCCGGACTGGTTCTTACATTCCGAGCAGGTCTTCTCTTCGAGTCTCAGTGGTTGATAATTGTGGTACTTATATTGTATTTGTCTTGTTTATTCTTTATTCTAGTTCGGTAGTGGATTTGTTTCCATCCGACTGTCATCTTGAGATACCTCATATTGAGATCTAGTTCATAGATACTAGTCATTTATCTATTTATGATTTATGTGGATGGGATTAGTTTATACCCCGTGACTTATGATAGTTATACCACTTTTGAATTATTGTTCATATTACATCATTCGTGTGTATCACGGTATCCATATATTGGAGTTGCCCTGTACATGCGGCTGGCATGCTTACGTGTCCTAGTCCTACGTATTTTGGGACTGGGCATGGCATTTACTTCTAAAACCTTGTATTGATGTTGTATTACATATCTAGGTCTTCTTGGCACCGTATCAGACATCTGTGAGACTATTCACACGGTTTCAGGCGAGTACATTCTCTGATAGTTTATCGTTTATGATATCCTCTATGTTTATTGTATCTAGTGTAGATATCCATGTTTTCTTTATACGATGGTTACACGGATTGGTATATCCGGATCTCGTCATGAGATATTATTGTCACGACCCGCACCCGGTTTAGGGGCACGAGTGCGTGGGTACGTCCAGCCTACGCCGCAGCATCGGCGGTAGAACGCTGTCAAGGTCTTGATACTATCTAACTAATGTCACGCAAACATCCAATCTCCATTAGGAGGAACGGATGTCACAAATAAGATGAACACATACTCAATCACAGGATTACAGCACGATAAGATTTCAAAACAGAAATTAAAATTAAACACCACAAGTCCACAAGTAATATTCTAACTCAACAATATCCAAGAATCATCCAAATGCCGGAGACAAATCCGGTACCAAAATAGTCTACTTAAAGAACTAACAATAAATAATAATTCCGGCTAGACCTTCCAGAATCACAACTACTACCAAGTCTGCAGCTACTCACCATATGGTCCATAAAGAGTCGGACAGCGGTCCTCTAAGGCATAGTCTGGAAAAATATTTCCAGTCAGGAAGAAGCAAAGCAACACTCTCAAATAACAGTTCCATTAATTGATAATGTCTATAATACAATAAAACATGTCATGCTAGCTACTGAGCAGACAGTAAAATAATTGAAATGGCAATTTAAGAGAGACAGGTATTATAAAGAGACAGGCAATATGATACAGTCAGTGCATGTATGGAAATAAAAAAGAACAAGGAACAGTATCATATACGGGTGATGTAGTATATGATTTGAAATAAGGAACTGTAACTATTCTAAGTGTTTTGAAATTTTAGTTTCGAAATGTGATCGGCTTGGGACTTGTACGATTGCTACAGTCTAGCTAATCATACGTGGGGGTATGATTAACACCAATAATATAAACTTGTACGATAGGTATTTGATCACATTTCTCACTAGCAATTTCCCCGCCCCCAACTAGTACTGTGGATCCAATCATGACACGTCACGAATATACGAGCAAGTCAAGTCTATCATGTACAATGTCTAAATATACATGTCGTGTACAATGTCAATACGATAATCAAGGTAACATCTCATGACTGCAGATCCAAGCTATACTAGTCCGTGTAGCACAGTATCAAAGATTCAGTTGTAATATTTCAAGATCATTGAACTTATAGAAATTATCAAGAATTGAAAATTATCAGAGAATGTACTTGCCTTGGGTCCTTAGCTGGTATTTATGGATGTCCTGTTCCAGAGTATCCCCTGGGTGAACCAACAGTCCTAAACATATCACAATATCACATTTGCATCAGATGCTATACTAACACACAATAAAAAACACTGGCCTCAGGGCCATGCCAGGCAGGGTACTAGTCAGCTAGGGTCATCTAGTAGGAATACATATTTAAATAAACATCTTATTAATTAATTACATATAATTTCCATCAATTTCAAAAATAGATATATGTATAAATATATACTTTAAAAATAATTAATACTTGCATATAAATAAATAATACTTGTATGTATATATATAAACATAATTCATGAAATATATCTAAAATATATACCAATATAATTTATACTATATATATATACCAATTAGAAATATTGAGAATATACTAAGTATACCAAGTATGCATATATACATATACCAAAATATGTTTTACAAGTACATATATAGCAATACAGTTTTATATATATACTATATATTTTTACATACCAAAAATATGTTTATACATGTACATATGCATTAATTAAATACATACTTACACAATTATTTAAATAAAAATAATAATATACTTATTCATATTTTAAATACATCCATTACATTATACAGTTAATTATTGATAAAATAAATAACATTCATTTACACATTTATACATTTATACCAAAATACGTATTTTATTACGTATATTCTATATGAAATATACCAAAACAATTCATGTATGTATATGAATACATATATACTAAGTATTATTCTAATACACACACCAATATACGTATACGTATTTATATACATATATATATATATCTACGCATTAAATAAATAGATACAAATACATATACTATTAAACATTAATTAATTAAATGCTATACATATTCATATACAAATTAAAATATACTATATACGCTAATACGCAATATTTATACATTAATACATACACTATACTATACATTAATCAATATATACAAATACATATACCTATGCATATATATTAGCTACATATATATATATATATATATATATATATATATATATGTAAAGAAGGAAAGAGTGGAGAGAAGGAACTTACTGTGAATGAGAATGGTAGTGTAGATGATGAAGATGGAGGTGGTGGTGGTGTTGGATGATGAAGATGGTGATAGGTGGAATGGAGGGGAGTCGGGGAGCACAGCAGTCCGCCGGGGTTCAGTCGGCCGCTCGCCGGAGCAGTTTGGCTGACCGGGAACAGGAACTGCGGAGGAGTCGAATGGCCGCCGGGAAGTTGTCGGCCGGCTGACTGCAAGGAGTGGGGAGGATCTCCGCCGGGTGGCACAGCAGGGAAATGGTCGGGACTCGGCCGGAGCAATGGCCGCCTGAGAGATGGGGGGCAGCCAGCGCCGGAGTAGCTGATGGTGGCCGGCTGGAGCAGTCTCGGCCGGGGAGCACAGGGAGGAATAGAGAGAGGGCAGCCGTGCGGGTTGGATGCAGCAGGGAGATGGGGTTGGCCGCCGGACGCTGATCTGTGGGCCGCCGGAGGGAATAGATGATGGTGGATGGTGGTGGTAGTGGCTGGACTGAAGGGAGATCGGGGAGGAGCAAGGAGAGGAGGTTCTAATGGTGATGGTGGTGGAGTTGAACGGTGATGGAGATGGAGGAGTTGCCGGTCGGAGGGGGATCAAGGGGACCGGAGCACAGGGAGAGGTCGGGATTGCACAGTAATGTTTCCCCCCCCCCCCTCTCTTCCTAACTATTTGAATTTAAATTCAAAAAGTAAAAGAAGAAGAAGAAGGAGAAGAAGAAGAAGAAGGGAAAAAAAATAAAAGAAGAAGGAAGAAGGAGAAGAATTACATACGTTGGGTTGAGGGGAGATGGAGGCTTGAGGAGGGTGGTGTTTTCTAGGTTGCCTAGGGATTAGGGTTTAGGATGGGACATGTCATTATATAGGATGAGGGGATTTGATGGAGGGTGAGGATGCATCCCTGGAATGGGTGGCTAGGATTGAACATGAGGAAATAATTCATGTAGGGATGAGGGTTTTTAATAAAAAATTAATAGACTCCCTCATTGGTTTAAATAATTGGGTGAGGCCACAAAATGCCAATTTGTAATTTAACCCCTTAAATTTGGGAAATTGCACAAACACATGAAATAACGAAAATTGGGTGGGCGATTCGGGGTCCGATGTTTTGTAGGGTCAGGGGACGCTGTAAGATGGGTATGGGCTGAATTTGCAGGGCACTGGAATTAAATGGGGATTTTAAAATCAGATAAAATGGTATCCTCAATTTAAATAGAAATAAATGCAAGTTGTGTTCAACAATTAATTAGGAGTACATGGAGCCAAAATCAGGTCAGGTCATCAATACCAATAATGAAGAAGACTTAGAACAGAATATTACTCTAATTTGGGCCGCACGAGAAATAGGTCAAGATGGCCTCCCATTTTCGATTGGAACGCACAACGATGAAATTAGGAGTTTATTAAAATAACGTCCGCGACAATTTTTGTGCGGCCAGAAATAATGTACAGAGAGCAAAATTATGAGTTATAAAAATAGCAGAATGGAAGGCGGGCATGTCTAGAGCAAGATTGTGAAATATGTTGGAAGACAAAAGTCTGGATAGTGCTTCAAATATCGAAGCAAAGGCAATTGCGCAAAATATTAAATAAAATACAGTAATTAATTACAATCTCCAAATATCAAATTCTAAATAAAATAATAAAATCCAGAATTCTATAATTCGGACAGGGGTTCGTCTACTGGGCTTCTAGGTCTAGTCTGCTAGCTAAAAATAAATAATTAACACTGTATATAATTATATATTTAATTACACATCGCACAAAATTATTTAAATCAAATACACTATCATGCAATTAATTAATTGTAAATAACATAATATTAAATATTGCAAAAAGTCAAAAATACCCCTGTTTCAGAATGTGGTAGTGACAATTATTCCTGGTTAGATGGTGTATCTTGCGCAAACCTTGTTTCATTGATTATCTTATGCATGTACAGACACTAATTCTAGGAGAGATTTGCTACCTTCCTAGAGAATTCCGTGCCATAGCATACCATGGTTGGATCTATTATACCAGTCGAGGGTGGGGAGTATGTAGTGTAGATATGTGATCATACCCATCTTGTATCTTGTATAGTGTTAATCATACACCGCACATGTGATTAGCCAGGCTATAAATCTTGTATCTTGTATCATGTTCCCAAGCCGATCACATGTTAAAGCTAGTACTCACACACTTAGTCATTAGTATTCTTGTTCAATGTCATATTGCTCATTATTATATTTATTCCAATACTTCTTATTTTATATATCTTATTATATCTATTGTTGCATCTTTTATATTCACATATATTTACTGTTACATAGTTTTATTATTGATTAGAACTGTTGTTAGAGATATACTCTGCTTATTTCCTGACTGGATATATTTTTGCAGATGACACTGAGGACTGGTACCGTACACATTATGGACTTCAGGATGCTGTGTGTCTAGTGCCAGAGACCCTGGTTCAGGAGGGACTTATCCCAACTGAGACAGTTGACCCGAGTTTAGTTGCTTCTTAGTATTCTTTATACTGGATTTGTCTCCAGCTATTTTTGTTAGTATTCTTTTAGACTCATTGATGTATTATTTTAGACTCATGAGTTGTTGTGACTATTTCTATTCTTTTTTCTAATTTGTGCTCATTTCTATCTTAGTTCTGTGATTGAGTATATTGCTATTGTTGGTGGTTGATTATATTGCTAGATAGATTAACCAGACAACGTTCTACCGTCGATTATGTGGTGTAGGATGGGCATTGTTTTGACTTGTACCCTCACACCGGGTGCGACGCGTGACATGTTTTCAGTGGTGGCCCATGCAGGTCTCTAGCTTCACAAGTTATACGATGTCATGGTAGTACAACGATTTAGTTGTACTACTATGAGCCTGCGATAGGATATAGGTTGAGGTACCCAATCACATCTAGAAAAATTCTTTTGATTCAACTATTCTTCTTTGATATTGATACTTAATCTCTTAATCTGTCCTTTCCTTGAGTATCTTACATCATGTGCCATATTGATTCTTTCTTTTACTTTGTCTCAGGATGCCGCCTAAAACTAGATCGCAGCAGGGAAGAGCAGTTTCTGAGAGGTCTGCGACATCCTGATGGCCTATACCAGTCACTTCTCCGGTGATTGGGGTGTCAGCTGCTTTCGGAGGTCCAGAGGACTGTGCCAGCTGTATCTGAGGGGCTTCTACCTCCATCTCCTGTGCCAACAGAGGTGACACAGATGTTTACACTATTTCGTGAGATGCTCGAGGCATAGAGGGCTCAGTCAGAGGCACATCAGAGGCAGACCGACGTTCTACGGCAGGTCATCGAGAGTTCTCATCAGCTTGCTCGTGCCATAGTCGAGAGAGGAGTTTCGGTCCAGCAGCAGGATGTTCCTTGGGTTGCTCATCTTCGTCCAAGCAACATTCAGGAGTTCAAGAAGCTGGAGCCTAAGGTCTTCAAGGGGACGGAGGACATCGTCTATGCTGATGATTGGCTCAAGGACATTGAGCGTCTTATGAGGGTGTCCTATTTTTTTGAGGATCTGAAGGTTGAGGCGGTAGGACTTTAACTGTTCGATGTCACTCGTACTTTGTTCAGGAATGAGTCAATTCTTGTTGATGCAGGACAGTCTTGGGAGGTATTCAAGGACCTCTTCACGAAGAAGTTTTTCGCTCGGGCAGAAAGGCTAGATTTGGGGAGACAGTTTGAGAGCCTCATTCAGGGGAGCATGTCTGTGGAGGAGGACGCTGCGGAGTTCGGCAAGTTGAGCCGATTTGCAGAGTATTTGGTGAGAGAGCCAGAGGTTCGAGATAATTTTTTCGTGAGGGTCTAAACTGGGAAGTGAAGATCCTTATTCCATCTTTTTATAAGACATACTCGGAGATACTTGCGGAGGCATACAAGTTTGAGCGGGAGTTGGGTTTGAAGCCCAAGATAGATCATGATTCTTTTTTGGGGGCCAACAGCAGTACCGTATCTGTAAAACATTCTTATTTCTAGTCCAGGCCTTTCCAGTAGCAGCAATAGCACCAGACTCCAGCTAGGGCACCTTTTTACCCGGCACCACATCAGTAGAGACAGTTACAGCAATCTTCCTACCATTTCTGCAAGAAGCCCGACCATATCTGGGAAGTTTGCAAGAGGAGGCTCGGAATTTATTTGTATTGTGGTACTGAAGGGCATCAGCTGAGAGAGTGTCCTTGTTGTACAGTTCAGGGATCAGCGTCAGCTCCGAGGGCACAGGCAAGACCACCTGCAGTATAACCGAGGGGACTGCTTCTGACACAGCAGCAACGTTATATCCAACATCAGCAGCAGGGAGGTGCACGTCAGGGACGAGCATTTGCTATGACCGTCGAGGAGGACGAACAAACCAGAGATGTCATCGCAGGTTCTATTCTTCTTGATTCCATTCCAGCTTTAGCTTTGTTCGATAGTAGTGCTTTCCATAGTTTTGTATCTGTTTCTTTTGCTCTGAAGCATTGTTTGGTAGCTGAGTCTTCGCTTAGGATTTGTACGATCATGACCGGGGGAGGCATTATCCTAGTTAATGTTATTTGCAGGGATCGAAGAGTTACTCTAGGAGGCCGGGAGTTGAGTGAGTGTCTACTTATAATGCCACTTTTGAGCTATAACATTGTACTCGGGATGGATTGGTTGAGTAGGCACCATGCTAGTATAGATTATAGAGGAGGTAGAGTTTTGTTTGGTCCGCCAGGAGAGACAGAGTTTGAGTTTGCTAGAGGAGCTGCAGAACAGGGAGAAGGCATTATTTGTGGAGCTATGGTGGAAGATAAGGAGTTGTCACATCCGTTAATAGCAGAGTTCTTGGATGTGTTTCCTGAGGAATTGCCAGGGTTGCCGCCAGATCGTGATGTTGAATTCTCTATAGACTTGGTGCCAGGTGCAGAACCAATTTTACAGCATGTCTATAGAGTAAACAAAAATGAGCTGGTCGAGCTGAAGAAGCAGGTGGACGAATTGCAGGATAAGGGGTTTATCAGATCAATTTCTTTACCGTAGGGAGCTCCGGTATTATTTGTACGGAAGAAGGATCGATCGGTGCGCATGTGCATTGATTACAGGGCTTTGAATAATCTCACTATCAAGAATAAGTACCCTTTGCCACGGATCAATGATTTGTTCGATCAGTTAAGTGATGCTAAGGTATTTTCTAAGATAGAGTTGAGATCAGGCTACCATCAAGTGAAGGTGAAGTCGGTGGACATACCGAAGACTGCTTTTAGAACTCGGAATGGTCAGTACGAGTTTATGGTGATGCCATTTGGTTTGACTAATGTACCGACGGTATTTATGAACTTAATGAACAAGGTTTCCATTAGTATCTTGACAAGTTCGTAGTGGTATTTATCGATGACATACTCATATACTCGAAGACACCGGAGGAACATGAGGAGCATTTGAGGATTGTGTTGGATGTGCTGAGGAAGGAGAAGTTGTATGGAAAGTTGTCCAAGTATGAGTTTTCTTGGACAAGGTAGAGTTCTTGGGGCATGTTGTGACTGGTGATGGTATTTCAGTGGATCCGAAAAAGATCGCAGCAGTATAATCTTGGAAGACCCCGAGTTCGGTAGTAGAGATCAGGAGTTTCTTAGGATTGGCAGGCTACTACAGGAAGTTTGTGCAAGATTTTTTGAGGATTGCCGAGCCGATGACCAGACTCACAAGGAAGGATGTAGAGTTTGTTTGGACGGAGGATTGCCAGGTTGCTTTTGAGGAATTGAAGAAGAGGTTGATGTCTGCTCCTATTTTGACGTTGCCATCAGGGTCTGGAGGTTTCACTATTTATAGTTATGCATCGGAGAAAGTTTTGGGTTGTGTTCTTCAGCAAAATAGGAAAATGATTGCCTATGCATCCAGGCAATTGCGACCTCATAAAAAAACTATTATACCCATGATTTGGAGTTGGCAGCAGTCATCTTCGCCCTAAAGTTGTGGAAATACTATTTGTATGAAGAGCGTGTGGAGATCTTCACAGACCACAAGAGCTTGAAGTATATTTTCACGCAGAAGGAGTTGAACATGAGGCAGCATCGGTGGTTGGAACTGATAAAGGATTTTGATATCGCTTTGCAATATCATCTTGGGAAAGCTAATGCAGTTGCCGATACTTTGAGTAGGTATCCGGTAGCTATGTTCTTGACACAGGATCAATATTTGCTGGAGGACTTGGAGAGCTTGGGCATTAAGGTGATAGTTTCTGGTTGTGCTATGCAAATGTGGGGATTGCAGATACATTTAGAATTGATGGACATGATCAAGGTAGCCCAGTATGAGGATGTATCTTTGAGGAGTATCAGAGCTCAGGTGAGACTGGGACTGGAGGATGATTTCACCATTCCTGAGGATGAATCTTTGAGGCATGGAGTTAGGTTGTGTGTGCATAGTGGGGAGCTACGTGAAGAGAAGTTGCAGGAAGCGCATCGCTCTCAGTATTCCATACATCTTGGTGCCAACAAGATGTATCGGGACATGCGAGAGTGTATTGGTGGTATGGCATGAAGAGGGAAGTGGCACAGTTTGTATCCAGATGCTTAGTGTGCCAGCAGGTGAAAGCCGAGAGGCAGAGGCCAGGAGGTTTACTTCAGCCATTACCCATTCTAGAGTGAAAGTGGGAGCACATTACTATGGATTTTATGTCCGGACTTCCACGATCTCCAGGAGGGAGAGACGCGATTTGGGTCATCGTTGACAGGTTGACCAAGTCGGCCCACTTTTTGCCTTTTAAGGTGGGTTTGTCTACGGAGAAGCTGGCAGAGATGAATGTTAGGTAGATCATTAGCATACATGGAGTTTCTGTCAGCATAGTCTTGGATCGGGATAGTCGTTTCACTTATCATTTTTGGAGGACTTTGCAGGAGAGTTTGGGCACTCAGCTCAAGTTCAGTACTGCATATCATCCCCAGATAGATGGGCAGTCAGAGAGGACTATTCAGACTCTCGAGGATATGTTGCGCACTTGTGTACTAGATTTCGGGGGTTCTTGGGAGGACCATCTCTATTTGGTAGAGTTTGCTTACAACAACAGCTACCAGGCTAGTATAGTGATGTCACCTTTTGAAGCTTTGTACGGTAGGAGGTTTTGTACTCCCTTGTCATGGGATGATATTGGAGAGAGAGTTTTGCTTGGGCCAGAGATGATTGTGGATGCAGCGAAGAAGATTAAGTTAATCAGAGACAGACTTCGAGTGGCGCAGGACAGACAGCGGCATTGGGCCGATTGCCACCGGAGACCTTTGGAGTTCGAGGTATAGTTTAGATTTTTGTTTTGTGCTTATTATTGGTTATTTGTTATAGATTAAGTTCTTAAGGTGGTATTTTGTTTTAGGTGGGTGGTTTGGTGTTTCTGAGGATTTCTCCGACACGAGGTACGATTTGCTTCGGTGGAGGCGGGAAGCTTAGTCCAAGATTTATCGGATCTTTCACTATTCTGGAGAGGGTCGGTGCAATTGCTTGTAGACTAGACTTACCACCTGCATTGGAGGGAGTGCACAACGTGTTTCATATGTCGCAGTTGAGATGGTACGTGGCAGATCCTAGTCATGTATTGGATCACTCGGAGATAGAGGTAGGCCCTACTCTTAGCTATCCAGAGCAGCCAGTTAAGATTTGGATCGGAGAGAGAAGGTACCGAGGAACCAGAATATTCCTTTGGTGTGCGTCGCATGGAGGCATCACTCTCCGAGGGAGTCTACCTGGGAGAGAGAGGATAAAATACGAGAGCGTTATCCATATTTGTTTGTGCCTTGAGGTTTGTTCTTTTCCAGTTGTGTTCTGTTCATTGTTATGTTCTTTTATAGTTAATTCTGCTCTTTAGTTCTGTTCTGTTATTTCCTGGGGGTAGTTTTCCTCTTTAAATTTTGAGGACAAAATTATTTTAAAGAGGGTAGACTTGTCACTACCATATTTTCTAGGAAAGGATATTTTAGTAATTCCATATTTAATTAAATATTGTGCATGATAATAATTATTGGTTATATTATTTAATTATTGTTAGGTGTTATTTATTTATTTTGGACTTATGTTAGTGGACCTAACTAGTTTAGTTTAGACTCATGGACTAACATGAATTAATTGATTAGATTTAAGCCCAATTAGAAAGCCCATTGATTAGGAGATGGATTAAATTAATTAAACCATTAGACTAGAAGTTCCCTTCTTAATTATTTCTTCATGAGAGGCCCTAAGGGGTATAATAGATATTTTATAGTAGCTTAAGGAAGGGGTAGAGGGGGCCGGCCTATTAAAGAGGGGAGAATTGATTTCTCTCTCCTCTTTTTATTTCAAAACTAGATCTAAAATTTCTCTCAACCAAATTCCTTCATTTCTACTTTATTTTTCTATAAAATTTTATCTCAATTCCTTCCCAAATTACCATGGTAGACTAGTGGAGCAAGGATCTAGAAGTAGGAAATAAGGATCTACAAAGAGGAGGAAGGATCTACAAGTTGGAGGCCAATTTTATCATATTTGGAGGTTGTATTGAGAATCCATCTCCCAATAGGTACAATTCAGTTTTCTCCCTTAAATTAGGTTCTAAATCTAAAATTTAACCATGAGAAATCAACCCATATGCATAGGCTACCCATAGGATTTGGTTTTGTGTTCATAGGAGGCCTATTGAGAAAGTTATGGTACTTTTTATATCAATTTTGGAGGAATTCCGAGATTGACATTTGTTGTATATGTCAATTGGTCCTATAGATCAATTTGGCATGTGCTTGTGTGTTTGGGACTAGTATCGTGTCCACAATTGGGTATGTGTAGGTCATATCCCAATAATTTGGTGATATGTGTTGATTTAGGAGTTTTTCCTCCGATACGGGACGTTGAGCATGTCATATTTTAACACGGACACATAGATTTGTACTTGACTCTTCGTATTATTCATAAATAATATATATGACTTGTTCGTGTCCTTCGAGATACGTTTGGATGTGTGGTGGACTCGTGTCGTAAGCGTATCCTAGATCTAGTGGGATACAGAGTGATACGTTCCATGTGTTTATGCAATTTATAGATAGATCTATTTTCATGTGTTCTTATTCTTGGATTATGTAATTATATATTGTTGTTACATATATATATATATATATATATATATATATATATATATATATATATATATATATATTATATTATATATATATGTGTGTTATATAATTAGTAGTCATTATTTTACATATGTAAGATCTACTAGTTATAGTATATACATATGTGTTTGTTGTGTGTATATGTGTATAGTGGGGGATATATATATATAATTATGTTTCTTGTATCTTAGATCTATGTATTTATTATGTATATTGCATGTAGCTATTATTCTACATATTTAGGATCTCTTTAATAATGTAGTGCATATATATATATATATATATATATATATATATATATATATATATATATATATATATATTATAGTATATATGTTGTAGTTATGAATTTTGTATATGTATATATATATATAAGTTGTTATATTATATGTATATACTTATATTATACATGTATGCATTTTCCTATGACTATATGTACATGTGCATATAGGTGTAATTATATAAATAGTAGTATATATGTATGGATGTATGTATTGTTCATATATTGGTAATTACAGTTGTATGTATAATTATATAGTTGCATATGTATATATATGTGTATATTTTTATATATATAGTTATATATATAAGAGTTTAGCGACCGCATCAGCGTTGCAACAGCAGCAACAGCCGCTGTAACAAGCAGTAGCAACAAAGGCGACAACAACAGCAGTAGTAGCGTTCAGCAGCAATAGCGACAATAGTTTAACGACGGCAGAAACCGTCGCCAAGCAGCAGCAGCAGCAGGAACATACAGCAGCAGCAGCGACAATAGTTTAGCGACAACAGCAGAACCGTCGCTAAATCGGCAGCATATCAGAGTATCGGGGATTTCACCGACAATCAATATCGGTCTTTAGTGACAGTTTGGCAGATTTTTTATTATTAAATATTTATATATATATAAATAGGTATATATATATATATTTGGTATTTGGTATATAAGTAAATATATTTTCTAATTGCTACTTGTATTATAGTATATTTATAAAAATTAGTGTAGCATATATATATATATTTACGGGTAGTTAGTATAACAAGTATTTGGGTATTACCTTGAGAAACCACGGTAAGTACTAAGGTATTGTGGATACCCAAGGTATTGGGTTTAGGGTATCAATATTATGGGTTTATGTTGTGATACCAAGTTGGTTCAAAACCAAGGTACCTAATTAATGTTTGTCTTTAAGTTTTTATTTAATAAATTTTGGTATTTGTATATAATGTTTTCCTTTTAGATTCACGTATCCGGAGATACGGTATCCTAGTATTTAAGATATGGATTTTGTGACTTAGACTTTAGTATTTGAACCCAATATCCTGATGTTAGACTTTTGCAACCTAGAAATAGGTAGTTGACCAAAGTTTGACTATAGTTGACCTTAGAGTTGACTTAGCTTGACTTTTGACTTAGAGTTGACTTGTTGACCTAGAAATTGACTAGTTTAACTTATTTGCTTCCAGAACCTTGAATTAATGTTGTATTCCATATCTAGGTCTTCGAGGCACCGTATCAGACATCTATGAGACTATTCACCTGGTTTCAGGCGAGTACATTCTCTAATAATTTCTCGTTTATGATATCCTCTATGTTTATTGTATCTAGTGTAGATATCTATATTTTCTTGATACGATGGTTACACAGATTGGTATATCCGGATCTCGTCATGAGATGTTATTCCTGGTTAGATGGTGTATCTTGCGCAAACCTTATTTTATTGATTATCTTGTGCATGTACAGACACTGATTCTCGGGGAGATTTGCTACCTTCCTCGAGAATCCCGTGCCATAACATACCATGGTTGGATCTATTATACCAGTCGGGGGTGGGGAGTATGTATTGTAGATATGTGATCATACATATCTTATGTCTTGTATAGTGTTAATCATACACCGCACGTGTGATTAGCCATGCCATAAATCTTGTATCTTATTTCATGTTCCCAAGCCGATCATATTTTAAAGCTAGTACTCACACACTTAGTCATTAGTATTCTTTTTCATTTTCATATTGCTCATTATTGTATTTATTCCAGTACTCCTTATTGTATATATCTTATTATATCTATTGTTGCATCTTGTATATTCACATCTATTTACGGTTAAATAGTTTTTATCATTGATTAGAACTGCTATTAGAGATGTACTCTGCTCCTTTCATGACTGGATATATTTTTTCAGATGACACTGAGGACTGGTACCCTACACATTATGGACCTCAGGATGTTATGGGTCTAGAGTCAGAGACCCTGGCTCAGGAGGAACTTATCCCAACTGAGATAGTTGACCCGAGTTTAGTAGCTTCTTAGTATTCTTTGTACTGGATTTATCTCTAGTTATTTTTGTTGGTATTCTTTCAGACTCATTGATATATTATTTTAAACTCATGAGTTGTTGTGACTATTTCTATTCTTTTATCTGATTCGTGCTCATTTCCATCTTAGTTTTGTGATTGAGTATATTGCTATTGTTGGTGGTTCATTATATTGCTAGATAGATTACCCAGACAGCGTTCTACCGCCGATTCTATGGCGTAGGCTGGGCGTTGTTTTGACTTGTACCCTCACAACGGGTGGGGTCATAACAGAAGGACACAAGCAAGTCTAATATACTATTTATGAATAATACGAAGAGTAAAATATACATCTACGTGTCCGTGACAAAATACGACATGCACAAAGCTCCGTGTCGGAGAAACCCCCCCAAATCAACACGTATCACCAATTTATTGGGATATGAACTATACGTACCCAATTTTAGATACGACAATAGCCACAACCAAATAAACACATCCCAAGTTGATATATAGGACCAATTGACAAAAACAACAAGTGTCAATCTCGGAATTCCTCCAAAATTGACACAAAAATTACCATAACTTCTCAATAGGCCTCCTATGAACTCAATTCTAATTCCTATGGGTAGCCTATGTATATGGGGTAGTTTCTCATGGTTAATTCCCAGATTTAGAACCTATTTAAAGAGGAAAAACTAAATTGTACCTATTGGAAGATGGATTCCCAATGCAACCACCAAATTAGCCTTCAACTTGTAGATCCTTGCTCCTCTTTGTAGATCCTTATTTTCTCCTTCTAGATCCTTCCTCTACTAGCCACCAATGGTGATTTGGAAAGGAATTGGGATAAAATTTGGTAGGGAATTGATGTGGGAATGAAGTAATTTGGTTGAGGAAAATTCTAGATCTAGTTTTGAAATGAAAAGAGGAGAGAGAAACTTTCCCTCTCTCTTTTAATAGGCAAGCCCCCCTTGCCCCTTCCTAAAGCTACTATGTAATGTCCATTATACCCTTGGATATCTCATGAAGAAATAATTAAGGAGGGAATGTTCTAGTCTAAAAGTTTAATTAAATTAATCCTCCTCCTAATCAATGGGCTTCTAATTGGGCTCAATTCTAACTAATTATAAATATTGGTCCATGAGTCTAAACTAAACTAGTTAGGTCCACTAACATAAGTCTAAATTAATAATCTAACATCTAATAATAATTAAATAATATAATAAATAATTATAGAATATGTACAATATTTAATTAATTATGAAATGACCAAAATACCCTTTTTTAGAAAATATGTTAGTGACAAACTCCCTCAGGGTCCTCATGACAAAACCTGGGGTACTTAGTTCCCGCTTAGCTACTTGGAAAATACTATTATCTCTATATGATATGGTATTCGTCCCATAGAAGGCCGTCAAGGGTCAGACATTGGCCGACGTTCTGGCAATCCATCCTGGGTCAAAAATCTCAAAGCTCTATGAAGAGATTTCAGACGAAGTGGCAGACGCTAATGTCACTTCACACGAAGCGGTTTGGCAAATATTCTTTGATGGTGCTTCAAGAGCAGGGCCTAAATGCAACATCATTGGTGGGGTCGGGATAGTATTGGTCTCCCCATAAGGTCTCGTCATCAATCATGCATACATTCTCACGGATCCATGCTCCAATAATATGGCAGAGTACAATGCCTTAATCATCGTACTCCATCTCACCAAACAAGTTGGGATAGAGTACTTGGAAGCCTACGGGGATTCTCAGCTAATCGTCAATCAAGTTCGGGGACTATATGAAGTCCAAAATAAAGCCTTGATCCCCTACCACTAAGATGCACACAACATCATCGCAACATTCGATATATTCTTTATTGAGCATGTCCCCCGGTTGCAAAATATTAAGACGAATGCTTTAGCCGGCCTCGCTGCTTCTTTGGCAGTCCCAGACAATACCCATCAGTTAATTATAGTAATCGGTCAAGGGTTGGTCTATTCCAAAAGTAACCTATGCTTATGCCTCAGCTATGCAGCGGAGGTCGACACCGATGCTCAAGATTGAAGGCTTCCATTCATCGACTACGCAGTCTATGTAATTCTTCCTGAAAACCTAAAGGAAGCTACTTCAATCAGAAGATGCTCCCTCCGTTTCTATTATGACACGGAGACCAAAATATTGTACCATCGGTCCTACGATGATATTATGCTCTGATGCTTATCATACAGAGAGGCAAAATAAGCCCTCTACGAAGCTTATGATGACGTCTCTATGGTGCGTCAACCCGGTCCAAAGCTACAGGACCGTCTTCGGAGAATGGGCTACTATTGGCCTACAATGGTAGCAGATGCGGTCAATTACGCAAGAAAGTGCCAAATATGTCAAATCCACGCGGACTTCATCTACCAGTCATCTGAGTTCCTACACCCAACGGTAGCATCTTGGTCATCTGAGGCGTGGGAAATGGACATCATCGGGCCAATCAGCCCGTCTTTATCAAAGGGACATTGGTTCATCTTGGCAATCACCGACTACTTCTCCAAATGGGCGAAAGCTATTCCGCTCGGTGAAGTCAAGACAACTAACGTGATTAACTTCGTCAAGCATCACGTCATATATCGCTTCGACTTGCCACGTAGGATCGTCCACGATAATGGTCCACAATTCGTAAGTCATGCCTTCTATCAGTTTTGTGACAAAAACAAAATCCAAAATATAGTCTCCACGGCATACAACCCCATCGTAAACGGTCTGGCAAAAGCATTCAACAAAACCATCATCAAGCTCCTCAAGAAATTTGTGTCTTCCAACAAACGCGACTGGAACGATAAGCTTGGTGAATGTCTCTGGGTCTACCGAACAACAGTCCGGATAGCTATTGGGAACACGCCATTCTCTTTGGTGTACGAAAGTGAGGCATTACTTGTCATGCCCCGGTCCCGTACGGGATTCGTTCGTCCTTGCTTGGGTCCTTGCAGGATCGATCGTCATTGCATGGATGTGATGCCGTGCAAGCCTAAGCTACGCTTGCACCAGGCCAAAGCTTTGAATAATGGCAAGTAAGCTATTCAAGATGGGAGCAGCGACACATTTTTCTGAAATGTAAAGAACACAATGGCATATGAAAGAAATATCTTTATTGATATTCAAAAGTGTTACAAGCGGCACTTGGCCAAGATTACAGTTCGTTCAAGCTCTTTTTCTTTCGTTTACATTGACATCGTTCCATACATTATGTATATTTATACAAAAGCAGCTCAAAGCAAAATCGATACGACTCAAGGCATCGACTCTAGATTTCCTGGTCCTGGGGTGAGGCACGGCTATCGCTTCCTCGGACTATCTAACACCTGCGAACAAGCAAACTGTTGGTGGGTCAGCACTTTGGATAAAGTACTGGTGAGTCTAAAATCAACGAACATAAGCAACATATCCAGAAACCAACACAAAGTAAGATTGTGGCAAAATATATCATTACTAGTGATCTTTCTAGTTTTACCTTGGTTCATTACATGCAGTATAGGAACAGAGTCATATTACTTTTTTTCAAAAATATCTTTGAAATCAGAATTCATGTTTGATATACATGCAAGTAGGCAAGACAAGCAGTTCATATACGATATGCAAGATTTATTTACTATCTCTGGTGCACAACGTGTCTCGTGAATCATAAGCATTTTTCTAAAGACTTTATTTAGCAAGCATCTAGTGGACTATCTTCTTAGCATCTCTTTCTTTCTCTTATTAGCAATATCTTATCATGTGAACGAGATAAAAGCATATATGAAAATAAGACTTCTTTATGAAATCATTAAATATAAGAGAGCATGTTCGATAGCATGCATATCACTTATTCAGTGATTCTTATCCTTTCGTCGAGCAGTTATCCCTGCAGCAGACATACAAGTTAGTAACAATTTGCATAAACATATATGTATAAGGTTCTCTTTCTCTATCTGTCTCTGCATCAAACAGTTAGGTATACAAGAAGGATGAATCCTATCATGCGGCCTAAATATATGATGGTCCATGAGTCAACTTCCTCAAGATTAGAAGCAGTGTTATCCCGGCCTAGCACTGCACTAATGTATACTCGCTCATATACATAGCTGCTTTGACTCGTGAACCAGCTATCTAATAGACATGAATATTCCCTGATCGTGAGGACTTCTTTGCCTCATATATTCTTCTGATCCCCCCAGGGCGAACGATCGCTAGTGCCCCAGAAAACTGCCACCCTCACATTTTCATCCAAGGGTAGTTTGGTAATTGTCAATGGATATTATTATTTTAGGATTTTTTTAGATTTAATATTTGTGCATGCATGATTTATTTATTTATTATATTATTAATTATTGCTAGTTTTATATTATTTTGGACTTGTATAGTGGACCTAACCCAATTATTTAGAATGCATGAGCAAATAGTTAGACTAGTCTAAGTTGAGCCCATGAATTAGGCCCATGGATTATGAGGCTTAATTAATTAGTGAAACCATTAGACTAGAACCTTCCCTCCCTAATTAATTTATTCATGAGAGGCCCCAAGGGGTATTTGTGTTATTTTACATTGCTAGGGGGATGTATATAGACCGGCCACCTCTTGGAGGAGAGAGAGAAAATCATTCTATTCATTCCAATTTCCAAAATTCTAGATCTATATTTTGCCTCTCCAAATTCCCTCCATTCCCTTATCAATTCTCCACCAAATCTTCACCAATCTCTTTCTAAATTCATCATTGAGATTGCTACACCAAGGATCTATAAGAAGGAAGCAAGGAGCAAGGAGGAGGAGGCCAAGATCTATAAGGAAAGGAGCTACTTGGCAATTATGGACTTTTTATTAGGAATCCATCTTCCAATAGGTACAATTCAGTTTTTTTCTTCTAATAGACTCTATATCTGAGATTTTACCATAAGAAACCAACCCACATGCATAGGCTACCCATAGGTTTTGGATCAATTGGAGACCTACGGTGGAAGTTATGACCAAATTGGTGCCAATTTTGGGAGAATTCCGAGATTGGCACATGTAGTAATTGTCATTAGATCTAATAGATCTAATTAACACTTGATTGCTTGTTTGTGACTAGTGTTGTATCCACAATTGGATACGTATAGGCCGTATCTCGTTAATTTG
This sequence comes from Iris macrosiphon, assembly GCA_036927795.1. NCBI lineage: Eukaryota > Viridiplantae > Streptophyta > Magnoliopsida > Asparagales > Iridaceae > Iris > Iris macrosiphon. Next base: position 8,639,226 of record JAYESA010000003.1, read on the forward strand.
ACAAAACGGTTGATTTTGGGAGTTTTCCTCCGACACGGGGCCTTGTGCATATCACATTATGACACGGACACGTAGACACTCTAATTACTATACGTATTATTCATAATTTGTGTATTGGACTTGTTCGTGTCCTCCGGGATACGTTTGGTTCTGTGTTGGGGCCGTATCGTAAGCGCATCATAGAAAAATGTGATACGGGTGCGATGCGCTCTATGTGTTTGATGTTTTGTTCTTCTCATCATACGTACATGTGTAATTATATATATGTAAGCTGTCTATATGATATATAGTTTAGGTATTTGTGTATTTTGGATTTACGTATTGGTGTGTGTCTATATGTGTATATAGTAGGAGTATCTAGATATATAATAACTATGAGTATATGTCTATATATATATATATAGTAGTGTTATATATTAGAGTTATGTTTGAGAGGTTTTATAACTATCTAGGTTTATGGTTTTAGTTATCTACATGTGTGTGATTATATATGTACCTAGTAGTGTTAGAATGTTGTGTAGTATTATGTGTTTGTGTGGGTATGAGTGTATGAAAGGGGGGAAGCAGCCACTATGTCAGAGACTGCTAAGGAGAACAGTATCCACAGCTACATTGTGTGAAGTGCAACGGTGCGTCCGGGACTGAAGCACATATACAAGAAATAAGTTGTGAACATCGCCTGACCATCGCCTATACATTCATTCCACAGTTGTAGCCACTTGGCACACTTTTACTATTTCAGAGAGAGAGGCTTGAGTGACTTGTAATCTCGGCTATACGCCGCCTGTAATACTTGTTCATATCAATAAAGAGATTACTTTACTTGTTTCAATGCTTCCGCTATATTTGTCGACTCAGTGAACTTGTTACCGAATCGCTATGCGTTCATGACTCCGCTGCACTTGGACAATCTGTGCGACTCTGTGGCTTAGAACTCTAACCGCCAGCCAATGAACCATGGCCTTGCACGGGCGTGGCTCACGCTCGTGCGGCATCACACCCGGATGGGTTAAGCGATCGTTCCGCGGGAGCGCTGGCGAGGGTGATTCCCGCCTAGCGGGGACGGCTGATTGCCTGCGGGAGATCGGGGCGTGACATGTTGGTATCAGAGCCTGGCTTCTACGCCTTTGGACTTCGATTCGATATCTCTGTTTTGAAAGCTCGTTCGTGGGTTATGTGCACGCTCTCTCTCAATGCCTCGATAGGATGTTCCAACAATAAGTCTAAATACTTTCAAAATACGTTTTGATTGATATGATCGCTTGTCTGGTTGTATGCTGCGAGTGGCCTTTGAGCCAACCTGTGAGAACCCTTGAGAGTATCGCTAGTAGCTTGTCCGATTTTCACTAACCCTAAGTTTGGCTGAATACATCTATTCGAGGGACGCCTTGAACTAGTGCACCATCCAAGACTTAGAAAAGGTAAAACTCGAGTGCTAAGACTTCGCTATCACTGAGCTGGTTGACGTGTTCACACTAAAAATGCATGTCGAAGGTGCGCACGATCCAGTCTAAGCGATGTGCTAAGATCGAAGCTTGTGTAAGTGAATATCCAAACGAACAAGTACAACGACTTGTCTAGGATTGCCTCAACCCTAGATTTCTGCTTGTCCTTAGTAAGTCTCGAGGACGAGACTTTTTCTAAGTTGGGTAGGATGTAACACCCTGTTCTGCTCAAGCGGACTACCGACTCAATCGGCAATCGTGCAGCTGTCCCGACCCGCTTTGCCTCAATCAAGAAGCAAAGGATATCCAGACTTGTCCCAACGGGAATCCGGCTTGGACTTTCAGAGGCTCGCTCAGACGTATCGCTCTACCGAGGCGAATTATCGCTAAGGTGGGTGGCTACGGTGAACTTGTCTTTGCTTAGCCAGCACACATAAAATCTGGAATATTTATGCTAGTCGCTAGGTGATTCATCCCCTGCATGCTAATAAATCCAACGCACCTAGCTAAGGGAATAATCCCAACCTGTATTGCTATGCTAGAACTTGGAAATGAAATACTGCTTATATATGTTCAGACCCTCGCATGCTAATTCCCTTAACGGTTTCAACTCTCGGCTTACCTTCGGGTCCGAGCAACGTGCATGTTTATGTTCCTTAGAAACGCATGCTTGTCTGCTTGAATGTTACCGTATTTTCATCCAAACCCCGGGAGACTACTACGTAGTCGTTCCGTGCCTGAATGAACCCGCAAGTATTCGGGACCGTTAGGTCACCAAGGCAGTTCTCGATCCAGGGGACTGTATTATGCCAAGTAAAAGAATCATGTTCCTGTGGCAAGACTCATTCAGGTATTTGGATCTCCCTGCAAGTCTCTATCGTGTGCGGGCTTACAGCAGCCCAGGAGACTGTGCATATCCAATAGCTAAATGAATCTCGTGTGCTCGTGTATAAATTAACAATCGTGTTCGATCATGGACAACTTGTGCACAAGGATATAAGTTCTGCGGACGATGCTGGGGCACTGGCACCGATCCGATCCGGGCAGACTTCGTGTTTATAGTCAATCGTGTGCGGACTAGGTAACTTGCAACGCATCGTGTTTTATGAGCTCCTCGTGTTTTCTCATTGTATGTTATTCACGTCCTTGACTAGTCCATTATGGCATCAGCCAGTGATCATCGTGTGTATATGCTTGCAATGCCGCGTGTGATTATCGTGTAAATATGGCTTGCAATGCATCGTGTGTTTATCGTGTGTATTTAACCTGTTGCGTGCTTGCCTGTGAAACAAAAGATAACAAGTCATCCTCGCTTAGCGGCTATCTGCGTGGGAGTCATTGCATAGCATCAATGAATAACTTAACACCTGAACGATCATGTTATAAGAATCCTCCTATTTGCATATGCTATGCCTCCTGAATGTTTATGCTTGCCCGTGCTTAAATTAATCATGTTTGCCTTGGACAGGGAAGGAGAAATGGTAAGTTGGTAAGTCTCGCCGTGTTTCCTCAAACATCGTACGGCGCACTGCCCGACACGTTAAGCTATTCAATGTTTGCATGAAACTGATCCTAAGGCAACTAGAAAGACAACTTAATAGTTGTGCACGGAACCTGTATTACGTGTTTGGATTTGTCGAGCGGGCGAGTAGCTTCCCCACCAGTGCATTCAATGTACTGATAATCCACCAGTTTGATATGCAGGGTGCGGGAGAACCTTGTGCGGTGCGGACGCCTCCTTCGTACGTGCTAAGGCCAGGAGTTTCCTCTGAAGCCTTGCAACGGTGCGTCCGGGACTGAAGCACATATACAAGAAATAAGTTATGAACATCGCCTGACCATCGCCTGTACATTTATTCCACAGTTGTAGCCACTTGGCACGCTTTTACTGTTTCAGAGAGAGAGGCTTGAGTGACTTGTAATCTCGGCTATACGCCGCCTGTAATACTTGTTCATATCAATAAAGAGATTACTTTACTTGTTTCAATGCTTCCGCTATATTTGTCGACTCAGTGAACTTGTTACCGAATCGCTATGCGTTCATGACTCCGCTGCACTCGGACAATCTGTGCGACTCTGTGGCTTAGAACTCTAACCGCCAGCCAATGAACCATGGCCTTGCACGGGCGTGGCTCATGCTCGTGCGGCATCACGCCCGGATGGGTTAAGCGATCGTTCCGCGGGAGCGCTGGCGAGGGTGATTCCCGCCTAGCGGGGACGGCCAATTGCCTGCGGGAGATCGGGGCGTGACACAAACATTCCCATGGCAATTAGAAAATCACGGAGGTAAGGATGGAGGAAGGTACAGAATAAGCTGCAAATCTCTATCTTATACCATCCTTGACTTTCTATCGTGGCTTAGTTTTAATTTCTAGGACAAAATTTCTATAAGTTGGGTAAAATGTAAAATTCCCAATTCTAAAAACCGTATTTTACCTTTTTAATTAATTATTTAATTGAATTATAGTAATTAGTGGATAATTAGAGGAAATATATTTTTATTTAATTCTTATTTTAGGTGTTTGTGCATTTAGGGGATTTATGGAGTAATTATAAAATTTTCCTAATTTATCCCATGTAGGAGACCCTTTGGACTGTTGCTAGCTTAATGGTATGCACTAATATAATTTCTAGAATTTTCTATGTATATATATAGATATATATATATATAGATATATATATATATATAGTTTATTCTAAAAAGAATTATAAAAGAAAAGGAAATAAAAAAAGAATTAGAATAAAACAAAGAATAAGAAAGAAAGAAAAAGAAAAACAAATAAATTCATAATGGATCCAAACCCTAAAGACTACCCAACCCGTTTGCTGCAAACCAAGCCCACAAATTATTAACAAAGCAACAACGACTGCTCTCCAATCCCCCGTGCGGCTTCAGCACCCCCCCCCGCTTCTCTTTCTCCATCTCCCTATATATATCTATATATATATTACCTTAACCCCAAACCCAAACCCTAATCCTCCCTCTCCGCCATATGACCGTCGCCAGCCATACCGCCGCCCGGAGCCTCCGTTCACCGCCGGAGTTCCTCGTCGCGCGACCGCGCACAACCCCGCGACAGAAATTGAACAGCGAAGTACCTGTGTTCACGCTTCGATTCCCGCTCCCACGCTCAACCAAACTCGACCCTGTCTTCACCGGTACGATCACCACCTATCCCTCTATAAATGTTGTGCATTAGTTTACCTCGTTCAGTGCGCAAACCTAGGTAAAAATTGACGCCAAGTCGATAAAAAATTGCGACATTTTAATCTTAGAAAATTATGTTACGATGACCTATGTTCACGGACTTGTATCTCCTACCACAGAGATCCGAAGTCAGTTTTTCTTTTTGGTATGCGAAGCCCACCTAACCTAGTTTATTTTCTGTCAAATACAATAATTTATTTGTTTCTGTATATAGAATTAAATCATGTAGAAAATCATAAAAATATACTTTTTCTAACTTCCAAAACTTGTGATACGGAGCGCATTCCGCCAAACGGGACCGCCCCATCGTGTACCAAGTATACCAAAAGGTGCGCACAGTATACCCAGATGTGTGAGCTTTTGTGGAAACTGATTTGGACGCGTGTGCGTGTCGGAATCAGCCCGTATCAGCAAAAAATCTCCCGTGTCACAACTTTTGCAAAAGCCTTGCACATTTAGTGCACGCTCGTCAAAATATGATGAAACTTGCGCCACTGGACTCATGGTATCGCGCTGGTCCTGTGACCCAAGTTTCACGCAATTCAGAGACAGTTGACCAATTCGCCTATTAGCGGGCCCTACGGTTGACTTTTTGGGCAAAATTATGTTCGGCTCATCGGAATCCACATTTGGAAATATCGTTGAGTTCGTACTGACATTTAGAGTTTGTTTGACCTATAATTTGTCCCATTTAGAGACTTTACCCTTGGCATACTTTTCAGTGCAAAGTGGACCACTTGTGGAGCCCGCTTTGACCCGAAATTACCGGTTTGCCCCTGTGTCCAAATTGGACGAAAGGGTAGTGCCTTCTAGCTATTTTTCTTACTCTAGAAACGTTGGTGGTGTTTATTTCAGCATCCGGAGACGTTCATTCTGAGGCCGTAGTTTCTGACTCTTGGTGTTTGACATCTGGACGTTATATTTTACAACTCTCTTGCCAGGCAAGTATACCTTGTCTTGTTGTACTGTTTAAATTATGTATTATTAGTTGCATGTTTATAATATATAACTGTGCGCGTCCGAGAGAGACTCGGGTGCAGTCAACGAATGCGTTGAGGTTAGGATTGTGTCTGACCTAGAGTCTAGTGGACCCACCTAAAGTTGTGGAGTTATCGGTATGACTCCCTAAGCCTTGACACGTATCATTACATGTCACAGAGTGAGTTCATGTAGGGACGCATGCCTCATACTCGACTGGCCATCGGTGTGAGCAATACGTGTAACGGTATTTAGCTTAATTGTTTCTTTTATAGAGACTTTCATTATAGTACGAGATGTCCACGTCATGTTCATGACTTGTATATCTACATTGGGCGGGGAGGACGACTAGTAGGCGTATGGGACACCCACTTCCTTTATGCAGATTCCACGCTCGACGGAGCGATATGGACGTTATATACTATGCAGATTCCACGTTCTTCGGAGCGATATGGACGTTATATACTATGCAGATTCCCCGTTCTTTAGAGCGGTAGGACGTTATTATATTACATAGCGCCCTTGTATTGAGGAAATATGTGGCATATACTAGCCAGTCATGCCGATTGGTGAATTACGTCAGCATATGTCTAGCCTACACTTTCCCATATACTCAAAGTTGTCCTTAAATTTGCATTCACTTAGATGGTTAGCGCACCCCTTTATTTTTTCAGTATTTACTTTATGGCATGCTTCTATGTATCTTATTATGTCCATCTGAGGACCTGGTCCCTTTCCAGGTGTAGATGTTCATGAGTATTCGCAGGAACGCAGATCCGGACTGGTTCTTACATTCCGAGCAGGTCTTCTCTTCGAGTCTCAGTGGTTGATAATTGTGGTACTTATATTGTATTTGTCTTGTTTATTCTTTATTCTAGTTCGGTAGTGGATTTGTTTCCATCCGACTGTCATCTTGAGATACCTCATATTGAGATCTAGTTCATAGATACTAGTCATTTATCTATTTATGATTTATGTGGATGGGATTAGTTTATACCCCGTGACTTATGATAGTTATACCACTTTTGAATTATTGTTCATATTACATCATTCGTGTGTATCACGGTATCCATATATTGGAGTTGCCCTGTACATGCGGCTGGCATGCTTACGTGTCCTAGTCCTACGTATTTTGGGACTGGGCATGGCATTTACTTCTAAAACCTTGTATTGATGTTGTATTACATATCTAGGTCTTCTTGGCACCGTATCAGACATCTGTGAGACTATTCACACGGTTTCAGGCGAGTACATTCTCTGATAGTTTATCGTTTATGATATCCTCTATGTTTATTGTATCTAGTGTAGATATCCATGTTTTCTTTATACGATGGTTACACGGATTGGTATATCCGGATCTCGTCATGAGATATTATTGTCACGACCCGCACCCGGTTTAGGGGCACGAGTGCGTGGGTACGTCCAGCCTACGCCGCAGCATCGGCGGTAGAACGCTGTCAAGGTCTTGATACTATCTAACTAATGTCACGCAAACATCCAATCTCCATTAGGAGGAACGGATGTCACAAATAAGATGAACACATACTCAATCACAGGATTACAGCACGATAAGATTTCAAAACAGAAATTAAAATTAAACACCACAAGTCCACAAGTAATATTCTAACTCAACAATATCCAAGAATCATCCAAATGCCGGAGACAAATCCGGTACCAAAATAGTCTACTTAAAGAACTAACAATAAATAATAATTCCGGCTAGACCTTCCAGAATCACAACTACTACCAAGTCTGCAGCTACTCACCATATGGTCCATAAAGAGTCGGACAGCGGTCCTCTAAGGCATAGTCTGGAAAAATATTTCCAGTCAGGAAGAAGCAAAGCAACACTCTCAAATAACAGTTCCATTAATTGATAATGTCTATAATACAATAAAACATGTCATGCTAGCTACTGAGCAGACAGTAAAATAATTGAAATGGCAATTTAAGAGAGACAGGTATTATAAAGAGACAGGCAATATGATACAGTCAGTGCATGTATGGAAATAAAAAAGAACAAGGAACAGTATCATATACGGGTGATGTAGTATATGATTTGAAATAAGGAACTGTAACTATTCTAAGTGTTTTGAAATTTTAGTTTCGAAATGTGATCGGCTTGGGACTTGTACGATTGCTACAGTCTAGCTAATCATACGTGGGGGTATGATTAACACCAATAATATAAACTTGTACGATAGGTATTTGATCACATTTCTCACTAGCAATTTCCCCGCCCCCAACTAGTACTGTGGATCCAATCATGACACGTCACGAATATACGAGCAAGTCAAGTCTATCATGTACAATGTCTAAATATACATGTCGTGTACAATGTCAATACGATAATCAAGGTAACATCTCATGACTGCAGATCCAAGCTATACTAGTCCGTGTAGCACAGTATCAAAGATTCAGTTGTAATATTTCAAGATCATTGAACTTATAGAAATTATCAAGAATTGAAAATTATCAGAGAATGTACTTGCCTTGGGTCCTTAGCTGGTATTTATGGATGTCCTGTTCCAGAGTATCCCCTGGGTGAACCAACAGTCCTAAACATATCACAATATCACATTTGCATCAGATGCTATACTAACACACAATAAAAAACACTGGCCTCAGGGCCATGCCAGGCAGGGTACTAGTCAGCTAGGGTCATCTAGTAGGAATACATATTTAAATAAACATCTTATTAATTAATTACATATAATTTCCATCAATTTCAAAAATAGATATATGTATAAATATATACTTTAAAAATAATTAATACTTGCATATAAATAAATAATACTTGTATGTATATATATAAACATAATTCATGAAATATATCTAAAATATATACCAATATAATTTATACTATATATATATACCAATTAGAAATATTGAGAATATACTAAGTATACCAAGTATGCATATATACATATACCAAAATATGTTTTACAAGTACATATATAGCAATACAGTTTTATATATATACTATATATTTTTACATACCAAAAATATGTTTATACATGTACATATGCATTAATTAAATACATACTTACACAATTATTTAAATAAAAATAATAATATACTTATTCATATTTTAAATACATCCATTACATTATACAGTTAATTATTGATAAAATAAATAACATTCATTTACACATTTATACATTTATACCAAAATACGTATTTTATTACGTATATTCTATATGAAATATACCAAAACAATTCATGTATGTATATGAATACATATATACTAAGTATTATTCTAATACACACACCAATATACGTATACGTATTTATATACATATATATATATATCTACGCATTAAATAAATAGATACAAATACATATACTATTAAACATTAATTAATTAAATGCTATACATATTCATATACAAATTAAAATATACTATATACGCTAATACGCAATATTTATACATTAATACATACACTATACTATACATTAATCAATATATACAAATACATATACCTATGCATATATATTAGCTACATATATATATATATATATATATATATATATATATATATGTAAAGAAGGAAAGAGTGGAGAGAAGGAACTTACTGTGAATGAGAATGGTAGTGTAGATGATGAAGATGGAGGTGGTGGTGGTGTTGGATGATGAAGATGGTGATAGGTGGAATGGAGGGGAGTCGGGGAGCACAGCAGTCCGCCGGGGTTCAGTCGGCCGCTCGCCGGAGCAGTTTGGCTGACCGGGAACAGGAACTGCGGAGGAGTCGAATGGCCGCCGGGAAGTTGTCGGCCGGCTGACTGCAAGGAGTGGGGAGGATCTCCGCCGGGTGGCACAGCAGGGAAATGGTCGGGACTCGGCCGGAGCAATGGCCGCCTGAGAGATGGGGGGCAGCCAGCGCCGGAGTAGCTGATGGTGGCCGGCTGGAGCAGTCTCGGCCGGGGAGCACAGGGAGGAATAGAGAGAGGGCAGCCGTGCGGGTTGGATGCAGCAGGGAGATGGGGTTGGCCGCCGGACGCTGATCTGTGGGCCGCCGGAGGGAATAGATGATGGTGGATGGTGGTGGTAGTGGCTGGACTGAAGGGAGATCGGGGAGGAGCAAGGAGAGGAGGTTCTAATGGTGATGGTGGTGGAGTTGAACGGTGATGGAGATGGAGGAGTTGCCGGTCGGAGGGGGATCAAGGGGACCGGAGCACAGGGAGAGGTCGGGATTGCACAGTAATGTTTCCCCCCCCCCCCCTCTCTTCCTAACTATTTGAATTTAAATTCAAAAAGTAAAAGAAGAAGAAGAAGGAGAAGAAGAAGAAGAAGGGAAAAAAATAAAAGAAGAAGGAAGAAGGAGAAGAATTACATACGTTGGGTTGAGGGGAGATGGAGGCTTGAGGAGGGTGGTGTTTTCTAGGTTGCCTAGGGATTAGGGTTTAGGATGGGACATGTCATTATATAGGATGAGGGGATTTGATGGAGGGTGAGGATGCATCCCTGGAATGGGTGGCTAGGATTGAACATGAGGAAATAATTCATGTAGGGATGAGGGTTTTTAATAAAAAATTAATAGACTCCCTCATTGGTTTAAATAATTGGGTGAGGCCACAAAATGCCAATTTGTAATTTAACCCCTTAAATTTGGGAAATTGCACAAACACATGAAATAACGAAAATTGGGTGGGCGATTCGGGGTCCGATGTTTTGTAGGGTCAGGGGACGCTGTAAGATGGGTATGGGCTGAATTTGCAGGGCACTGGAATTAAATGGGGATTTTAAAATCAGATAAAATGGTATCCTCAATTTAAATAGAAATAAATGCAAGTTGTGTTCAACAATTAATTAGGAGTACATGGAGCCAAAATCAGGTCAGGTCATCAATACCAATAATGAAGAAGACTTAGAACAGAATATTACTCTAATTTGGGCCGCACGAGAAATAGGTCAAGATGGCCTCCCATTTTCGATTGGAACGCACAACGATGAAATTAGGAGTTTATTAAAATAACGTCCGCGACAATTTTTGTGCGGCCAGAAATAATGTACAGAGAGCAAAATTATGAGTTATAAAAATAGCAGAATGGAAGGCGGGCATGTCTAGAGCAAGATTGTGAAATATGTTGGAAGACAAAAGTCTGGATAGTGCTTCAAATATCGAAGCAAAGGCAATTGCGCAAAATATTAAATAAAATACAGTAATTAATTACAATCTCCAAATATCAAATTCTAAATAAAATAATAAAATCCAGAATTCTATAATTCGGACAGGGGTTCGTCTACTGGGCTTCTAGGTCTAGTCTGCTAGCTAAAAATAAATAATTAACACTGTATATAATTATATATTTAATTACACATCGCACAAAATTATTTAAATCAAATACACTATCATGCAATTAATTAATTGTAAATAACATAATATTAAATATTGCAAAAAGTCAAAAATACCCCTGTTTCAGAATGTGGTAGTGACAATTATTCCTGGTTAGATGGTGTATCTTGCGCAAACCTTGTTTCATTGATTATCTTATGCATGTACAGACACTAATTCTAGGAGAGATTTGCTACCTTCCTAGAGAATTCCGTGCCATAGCATACCATGGTTGGATCTATTATACCAGTCGAGGGTGGGGAGTATGTAGTGTAGATATGTGATCATACCCATCTTGTATCTTGTATAGTGTTAATCATACACCGCACATGTGATTAGCCAGGCTATAAATCTTGTATCTTGTATCATGTTCCCAAGCCGATCACATGTTAAAGCTAGTACTCACACACTTAGTCATTAGTATTCTTGTTCAATGTCATATTGCTCATTATTATATTTATTCCAATACTTCTTATTTTATATATCTTATTATATCTATTGTTGCATCTTTTATATTCACATATATTTACTGTTACATAGTTTTATTATTGATTAGAACTGTTGTTAGAGATATACTCTGCTTATTTCCTGACTGGATATATTTTTGCAGATGACACTGAGGACTGGTACCGTACACATTATGGACTTCAGGATGCTGTGTGTCTAGTGCCAGAGACCCTGGTTCAGGAGGGACTTATCCCAACTGAGACAGTTGACCCGAGTTTAGTTGCTTCTTAGTATTCTTTATACTGGATTTGTCTCCAGCTATTTTTGTTAGTATTCTTTTAGACTCATTGATGTATTATTTTAGACTCATGAGTTGTTGTGACTATTTCTATTCTTTTTTCTAATTTGTGCTCATTTCTATCTTAGTTCTGTGATTGAGTATATTGCTATTGTTGGTGGTTGATTATATTGCTAGATAGATTAACCAGACAACGTTCTACCGTCGATTATGTGGTGTAGGATGGGCATTGTTTTGACTTGTACCCTCACACCGGGTGCGACGCGTGACACGTTTTCAGTGGTGGCCCATGCAGGTCTCTAGCTTCACAAGTTATACGATGTCATGGTAGTACAACGATTTAGTTGTACTACTATGAGCCTGCGATAGGATATAGGTTGAGGTACCCAATCACATCTAGAAAAATTCTTTTGATTCAACTATTCTTCTTTGATATTGATACTTAATCTCTTAATCTGTCCTTTCCTTGAGTATCTTACATCATGTGCCATATTGATTCTTTCTTTTACTTTGTCTCAGGATGCCGCCTAAAACTAGATCGCAGCAGGGAAGAGCAGTTTCTGAGAGGTCTGCGACATCCTGATGGCCTATACCAGTCACTTCTCCGGTGATTGGGGTGTCAGCTGCTTTCGGAGGTCCAGAGGACTGTGCCAGCTGTATCTGAGGGGCTTCTACCTCCATCTCCTGTGCCAACAGAGGTGACACAGATGTTTACACTATTTCGTGAGATGCTCGAGGCATAGAGGGCTCAGTCAGAGGCACATCAGAGGCAGACCGACGTTCTACGGCAGGTCATCGAGAGTTCTCATCAGCTTGCTCGTGCCATAGTCGAGAGAGGAGTTTCGGTCCAGCAGCAGGATGTTCCTTGGGTTGCTCATCTTCGTCCAAGCAACATTCAGGAGTTCAAGAAGCTGGAGCCTAAGGTCTTCAAGGGGACGGAGGACATCGTCTATGCTGATGATTGGCTCAAGGACATTGAGCGTCTTATGAGGGTGTCCTATTTTTTTGAGGATCTGAAGGTTGAGGCGGTAGGACTTTAACTGTTCGATGTCACTCGTACTTTGTTCAGGAATGAGTCAATTCTTGTTGATGCAGGACAGTCTTGGGAGGTATTCAAGGACCTCTTCACGAAGAAGTTTTTCGCTCGGGCAGAAAGGCTAGATTTGGGGAGACAGTTTGAGAGCCTCATTCAGGGGAGCATGTCTGTGGAGGAGGACGCTGCGGAGTTCGGCAAGTTGAGCCGATTTGCAGAGTATTTGGTGAGAGAGCCAGAGGTTCGAGATAATTTTTTCGTGAGGGTCTAAACTGGGAAGTGAAGATCCTTATTCCATCTTTTTATAAGACATACTCGGAGATACTTGCGGAGGCATACAAGTTTGAGCGGGAGTTGGGTTTGAAGCCCAAGATAGATCATGATTCTTTTTTGGGGGCCAACAGCAGTACCGTATCTGTAAAACATTCTTATTTCTAGTCCAGGCCTTTCCAGTAGCAGCAATAGCACCAGACTCCAGCTAGGGCACCTTTTTACCCGGCACCACATCAGTAGAGACAGTTACAGCAATCTTCCTACCATTTCTGCAAGAAGCCCGACCATATCTGGGAAGTTTGCAAGAGGAGGCTCGGAATTTATTTGTATTGTGGTACTGAAGGGCATCAGCTGAGAGAGTGTCCTTGTTGTACAGTTCAGGGATCAGCGTCAGCTCCGAGGGCACAGGCAAGACCACCTGCAGTATAACCGAGGGGACTGCTTCTGACACAGCAGCAACGTTATATCCAACATCAGCAGCAGGGAGGTGCACGTCAGGGACGAGCATTTGCTATGACCGTCGAGGAGGACGAACAAACCAGAGATGTCATCGCAGGTTCTATTCTTCTTGATTCCATTCCAGCTTTAGCTTTGTTCGATAGTAGTGCTTTCCATAGTTTTGTATCTGTTTCTTTTGCTCTGAAGCATTGTTTGGTAGCTGAGTCTTCGCTTAGGATTTGTACGATCATGACCGGGGGAGGCATTATCCTAGTTAATGTTATTTGCAGGGATCGAAGAGTTACTCTAGGAGGCCGGGAGTTGAGTGAGTGTCTACTTATAATGCCACTTTTGAGCTATAACATTGTACTCGGGATGGATTGGTTGAGTAGGCACCATGCTAGTATAGATTATAGAGGAGGTAGAGTTTTGTTTGGTCCGCCAGGAGAGACAGAGTTTGAGTTTGCTAGAGGAGCTGCAGAACAGGGAGAAGGCATTATTTGTGGAGCTATGGTGGAAGATAAGGAGTTGTCACATCCGTTAATAGCAGAGTTCTTGGATGTGTTTCCTGAGGAATTGCCAGGGTTGCCGCCAGATCGTGATGTTGAATTCTCTATAGACTTGGTGCCAGGTGCAGAACCAATTTTACAGCATGTCTATAGAGTAAACAAAAATGAGCTGGTCGAGCTGAAGAAGCAGGTGGACGAATTGCAGGATAAGGGGTTTATCAGATCAATTTCTTTACCGTAGGGAGCTCCGGTATTATTTGTACGGAAGAAGGATCGATCGGTGCGCATGTGCATTGATTACAGGGCTTTGAATAATCTCACTATCAAGAATAAGTACCCTTTGCCACGGATCAATGATTTGTTCGATCAGTTAAGTGATGCTAAGGTATTTTCTAAGATAGAGTTGAGATCAGGCTACCATCAAGTGAAGGTGAAGTCGGTGGACATACCGAAGACTGCTTTTAGAACTCGGAATGGTCAGTACGAGTTTATGGTGATGCCATTTGGTTTGACTAATGTACCGACGGTATTTATGAACTTAATGAACAAGGTTTCCATTAGTATCTTGACAAGTTCGTAGTGGTATTTATCGATGACATACTCATATACTCGAAGACACCGGAGGAACATGAGGAGCATTTGAGGATTGTGTTGGATGTGCTGAGGAAGGAGAAGTTGTATGGAAAGTTGTCCAAGTATGAGTTTTCTTGGACAAGGTAGAGTTCTTGGGGCATGTTGTGACTGGTGATGGTATTTCAGTGGATCCGAAAAAGATCGCAGCAGTATAATCTTGGAAGACCCCGAGTTCGGTAGTAGAGATCAGGAGTTTCTTAGGATTGGCAGGCTACTACAGGAAGTTTGTGCAAGATTTTTTGAGGATTGCCGAGCCGATGACCAGACTCACAAGGAAGGATGTAGAGTTTGTTTGGACGGAGGATTGCCAGGTTGCTTTTGAGGAATTGAAGAAGAGGTTGATGTCTGCTCCTATTTTGACGTTGCCATCAGGGTCTGGAGGTTTCACTATTTATAGTTATGCATCGGAGAAAGTTTTGGGTTGTGTTCTTCAGCAAAATAGGAAAATGATTGCCTATGCATCCAGGCAATTGCGACCTCATAAAAAAACTATTATACCCATGATTTGGAGTTGGCAGCAGTCATCTTCGCCCTAAAGTTGTGGAAATACTATTTGTATGAAGAGCGTGTGGAGATCTTCACAGACCACAAGAGCTTGAAGTATATTTTCACGCAGAAGGAGTTGAACATGAGGCAGCATCGGTGGTTGGAACTGATAAAGGATTTTGATATCGCTTTGCAATATCATCTTGGGAAAGCTAATGCAGTTGCCGATACTTTGAGTAGGTATCCGGTAGCTATGTTCTTGACACAGGATCAATATTTGCTGGAGGACTTGGAGAGCTTGGGCATTAAGGTGATAGTTTCTGGTTGTGCTATGCAAATGTGGGGATTGCAGATACATTTAGAATTGATGGACATGATCAAGGTAGCCCAGTATGAGGATGTATCTTTGAGGAGTATCAGAGCTCAGGTGAGACTGGGACTGGAGGATGATTTCACCATTCCTGAGGATGAATCTTTGAGGCATGGAGTTAGGTTGTGTGTGCATAGTGGGGAGCTACGTGAAGAGAAGTTGCAGGAAGCGCATCGCTCTCAGTATTCCATACATCTTGGTGCCAACAAGATGTATCGGGACATGCGAGAGTGTATTGGTGGTATGGCATGAAGAGGGAAGTGGCACAGTTTGTATCCAGATGCTTAGTGTGCCAGCAGGTGAAAGCCGAGAGGCAGAGGCCAGGAGGTTTACTTCAGCCATTACCCATTCTAGAGTGAAAGTGGGAGCACATTACTATGGATTTTATGTCCGGACTTCCACGATCTCCAGGAGGGAGAGACGCGATTTGGGTCATCGTTGACAGGTTGACCAAGTCGGCCCACTTTTTGCCTTTTAAGGTGGGTTTGTCTACGGAGAAGCTGGCAGAGATGAATGTTAGGTAGATCATTAGCATACATGGAGTTTCTGTCAGCATAGTCTTGGATCGGGATAGTCGTTTCACTTATCATTTTTGGAGGACTTTGCAGGAGAGTTTGGGCACTCAGCTCAAGTTCAGTACTGCATATCATCCCCAGATAGATGGGCAGTCAGAGAGGACTATTCAGACTCTCGAGGATATGTTGCGCACTTGTGTACTAGATTTCG
Organism: Iris macrosiphon; assembly: GCA_036927795.1. Lineage (NCBI taxonomy): Eukaryota > Viridiplantae > Streptophyta > Magnoliopsida > Asparagales > Iridaceae > Iris > Iris macrosiphon. Next base: position 8,655,406 of record JAYESA010000003.1, read on the forward strand.
GGGGTTCTTGGGAGGACCATCTCTATTTGGTAGAGTTTGCTTACAACAACAGCTACCAGGCTAGTATAGTGATGTCACCTTTTGAAGCTTTGTACGGTAGGAGGTTTTGTACTCCCTTGTCATGGGATGATATTGGAGAGAGAGTTTTGCTTGGGCCAGAGATGATTGTGGATGCAGCGAAGAAGATTAAGTTAATCAGAGACAGACTTCGAGTGGCGCAGGACAGACAGCGGCATTGGGCCGATTGCCACCGGAGACCTTTGGAGTTCGAGGTATAGTTTAGATTTTTGTTTTGTGCTTATTATTGGTTATTTGTTATAGATTAAGTTCTTAAGGTGGTATTTTGTTTTAGGTGGGTGGTTTGGTGTTTCTGAGGATTTCTCCGACACGAGGTACGATTTGCTTCGGTGGAGGCGGGAAGCTTAGTCCAAGATTTATCGGATCTTTCACTATTCTGGAGAGGGTCGGTGCAATTGCTTGTAGACTAGACTTACCACCTGCATTGGAGGGAGTGCACAACGTGTTTCATATGTCGCAGTTGAGATGGTACGTGGCAGATCCTAGTCATGTATTGGATCACTCGGAGATAGAGGTAGGCCCTACTCTTAGCTATCCAGAGCAGCCAGTTAAGATTTGGATCGGAGAGAGAAGGTACCGAGGAACCAGAATATTCCTTTGGTGTGCGTCGCATGGAGGCATCACTCTCCGGGGGAGTCTACCTGGGAGAGAGAGGATAAAATACGAGAGCGTTATCCATATTTGTTTGTGCCTTGAGGTTTGTTCTTTTCCAGTTGTGTTCTGTTCATTGTTATGTTCTTTTATAGTTAATTCTGCTCTTTAGTTCTGTTCTGTTATTTCCTGGGGGTAGTTTTCCTCTTTAAATTTTGAGGACAAAATTATTTTAAAGAGGGTAGACTTGTCACTACCATATTTTCTAGGAAAGGATATTTTAGTAATTCCATATTTAATTAAATATTGTGCATGATAATAATTATTGGTTATATTATTTAATTATTGTTAGGTGTTATTTATTTATTTTGGACTTATGTTAGTGGACCTAACTAGTTTAGTTTAGACTCATGGACTAACATGAATTAATTGATTAGATTTAAGCCCAATTAGAAAGCCCATTGATTAGGAGATGGATTAAATTAATTAAACCATTAGACTAGAAGTTCCCTTCTTAATTATTTCTTCATGAGAGGCCCTAAGGGGTATAATAGATATTTTATAGTAGCTTAAGGAAGGGGTAGAGGGGGCCGGCCTATTAAAGAGGGGAGAATTGATTTCTCTCTCCTCTTTTTATTTCAAAACTAGATCTAAAATTTCTCTCAACCAAATTCCTTCATTTCCACTTTATTTTTCTATAAAATTTTATCTCAATTCCTTCCCAAATTACCATGGTAGACTAGTGGAGCAAGGATCTAGAAGTAGGAAATAAGGATCTACAAAGAGGAGGAAGGATCTACAAGTTGGAGGCCAATTTTATCATATTTGGAGGTTGTATTGAGAATCCATCTCCCAATAGGTACAATTCAGTTTTCTCCCGTAAATTAGGTTCTAAATCTAAAATTTAACCATGAGAAATCAACCCATATGCATAGGCTACCCATAGGATTTGGTTTTGTGTTCATAGGAGGCCTATTGAGAAAGTTATGGTACTTTTTATATCAATTTTGGAGGAATTCCGAGATTGACATTTGTTGTATATGTCAATTGGTCCTATAGATCAATTTGGCATGTGCTTGTGTGTTTGGGACTAGTATCGTGTCCACAATTGGGTATGTGTAGGTCATATCCCAATAATTTGGTGATATGTGTTGATTTAGGAGTTTTTCCTCCGATACGGGACGTTGAGCATGTCATATTTTAACACGGACACATAGATTTGTACTTGACTCTTCGTATTATTCATAAATAATATATATGACTTGTTCGTGTCCTTCGAGATACGTTTGGATGTGTGGTGGACTCGTGTCGTAAGCGTATCCTAGATCTAGTGGGATACAGAGTGATACGTTCCATGTGTTTATGCAATTTATAGATAGATCTATTTTCATGTGTTCTTATTCTTGGATTATGTAATTATATATTGTTGTTACATATATATATATATATATATATATATATATATATATATATATATATATATATATATTATATTATATATATATGTGTGTTATATAATTAGTAGTCATTATTTTACATATGTAAGATCTACTAGTTATAGTATATACATATGTGTTTGTTGTGTGTATATGTGTATAGTGGGGGATATATATATATAATTATGTTTCTTGTATCTTAGATCTATGTATTTATTATGTATATTGCATGTAGCTATTATTCTACATATTTAGGATCTCTTTAATAATGTAGTGCATATATATATATATATATATATATATATATATATATATATATATATATATATATATATATATATATATTATAGTATATATGTTGTAGTTATGAATTTTGTATATGTATATATATATATAAGTTGTTATATTATATGTATATACTTATATTATACATGTATGCATTTTCCTATGACTATATGTACATGTGCATATAGGTGTAATTATATAAATAGTAGTATATATGTATGGATGTATGTATTGTTCATATATTGGTAATTACAGTTGTATGTATAATTATATAGTTGCATATGTATATATATGTGTATATTTTTATATATATAGTTATATATATAAGAGTTTAGCGACCGCATCAGCGTTGCAACAGCAGCAACAGCCGCTGTAACAAGCAGTAGCAACAAAGGCGACAACAACAGCAGTAGTAGCGTTCAGCAGCAATAGCGACAATAGTTTAACGACGGCAGAAACCGTCGCCAAGCAGCAGCAGCAGCAGGAACATACAGCAGCAGCAGCGACAATAGTTTAGCGACAACAGCAGAACCGTCGCTAAATCGGCAGCATATCAGAGTATCGGGGATTTCACCGACAATCAATATCGGTCTTTAGTGACAGTTTGGCAGATTTTTTATTATTAAATATTTATATATATATAAATAGGTATATATATATATATTTGGTATTTGGTATATAAGTAAATATATTTTCTAATTGCTACTTGTATTATAGTATATTTATAAAAATTAGTGTAGCATATATATATATATTTACGGGTAGTTAGTATAACAAGTATTTGGGTATTACCTTGAGAAACCACGGTAAGTACTAAGGTATTGTGGATACCCAAGGTATTGGGTTTAGGGTATCAATATTATGGGTTTATGTTGTGATACCAAGTTGGTTCAAAACCAAGGTACCTAATTAATGTTTGTCTTTAAGTTTTTATTTAATAAATTTTGGTATTTGTATATAATGTTTTCCTTTTAGATTCACGTATCCGGAGATACGGTATCCTAGTATTTAAGATATGGATTTTGTGACTTAGACTTTAGTATTTGAACCCAATATCCTGATGTTAGACTTTTGCAACCTAGAAATAGGTAGTTGACCAAAGTTTGACTATAGTTGACCTTAGAGTTGACTTAGCTTGACTTTTGACTTAGAGTTGACTTGTTGACCTAGAAATTGACTAGTTTAACTTATTTGCTTCCAGAACCTTGAATTAATGTTGTATTCCATATCTAGGTCTTCGAGGCACCGTATCAGACATCTATGAGACTATTCACCTGGTTTCAGGCGAGTACATTCTCTAATAATTTCTCGTTTATGATATCCTCTATGTTTATTGTATCTAGTGTAGATATCTATATTTTCTTGATACGATGGTTACACAGATTGGTATATCCGGATCTCGTCATGAGATGTTATTCCTGGTTAGATGGTGTATCTTGCGCAAACCTTATTTTATTGATTATCTTGTGCATGTACAGACACTGATTCTCGGGGAGATTTGCTACCTTCCTCGAGAATCCCGTGCCATAACATACCATGGTTGGATCTATTATACCAGTCGGGGGTGGGGAGTATGTATTGTAGATATGTGATCATACATATCTTATGTCTTGTATAGTGTTAATCATACACCGCACGTGTGATTAGCCATGCCATAAATCTTGTATCTTATTTCATGTTCCCAAGCCGATCATATTTTAAAGCTAGTACTCACACACTTAGTCATTAGTATTCTTTTTCATTTTCATATTGCTCATTATTGTATTTATTCCAGTACTCCTTATTGTATATATCTTATTATATCTATTGTTGCATCTTGTATATTCACATCTATTTACGGTTAAATAGTTTTTATCATTGATTAGAACTGCTATTAGAGATGTACTCTGCTCCTTTCATGACTGGATATATTTTTTCAGATGACACTGAGGACTGGTACCCTACACATTATGGACCTCAGGATGTTATGGGTCTAGAGTCAGAGACCCTGGCTCAGGAGGAACTTATCCCAACTGAGATAGTTGACCCGAGTTTAGTAGCTTCTTAGTATTCTTTGTACTGGATTTATCTCTAGTTATTTTTGTTGGTATTCTTTCAGACTCATTGATATATTATTTTAAACTCATGAGTTGTTGTGACTATTTCTATTCTTTTATCTGATTCGTGCTCATTTCCATCTTAGTTTTGTGATTGAGTATATTGCTATTGTTGGTGGTTCATTATATTGCTAGATAGATTACCCAGACAGCGTTCTACCGCCGATTCTATGGCGTAGGCTGGGCGTTGTTTTGACTTGTACCCTCACAACGGGTGGGGTCATAACAGAAGGACACAAGCAAGTCTAATATACTATTTATGAATAATACGAAGAGTAAAATATACATCTACGTGTCCGTGACAAAATACGACATGCACAAAGCTCCGTGTCGGAGAAACCCCCCCAAATCAACACGTATCACCAATTTATTGGGATATGAACTATACGTACCCAATTTTAGATACGACAATAGCCACAACCAAATAAACACATCCCAAGTTGATATATAGGACCAATTGACAAAAACAACAAGTGTCAATCTCGGAATTCCTCCAAAATTGACACAAAAATTACCATAACTTCTCAATAGGCCTCCTATGAACTCAATTCTAATTCCTATGGGTAGCCTATGTATATGGGGTAGTTTCTCATGGTTAATTCCCAGATTTAGAACCTATTTAAAGAGGAAAAACTAAATTGTACCTATTGGAAGATGGATTCCCAATGCAACCACCAAATTAGCCTTCAACTTGTAGATCCTTGCTCCTCTTTGTAGATCCTTATTTTCTCCTTCTAGATCCTTCCTCTACTAGCCACCAATGGTGATTTGGAAAGGAATTGGGATAAAATTTGGTAGGGAATTGATGTGGGAATGAAGTAATTTGGTTGAGGAAAATTCTAGATCTAGTTTTGAAATGAAAAGAGGAGAGAGAAACTTTCCCTCTCTCTTTTAATAGGCAAGCCCCCCTTGCCCCTTCCTAAAGCTACTATGTAATGTCCATTATACCCTTGGATATCTCATGAAGAAATAATTAAGGAGGGAATGTTCTAGTCTAAAAGTTTAATTAAATTAATCCTCCTCCTAATCAATGGGCTTCTAATTGGGCTCAATTCTAACTAATTATAAATATTGGTCCATGAGTCTAAACTAAACTAGTTAGGTCCACTAACATAAGTCTAAATTAATAATCTAACATCTAATAATAATTAAATAATATAATAAATAATTATAGAATATGTACAATATTTAATTAATTATGAAATGACCAAAATACCCTTTTTTAGAAAATATGTTAGTGACAAACTCCCTCAGGGTCCTCATGACAAAACCTGGGGTACTTAGTTCCCGCTTAGCTACTTGGAAAATACTATTATCTCTATATGATATGGTATTCGTCCCATAGAAGGCCGTCAAGGGTCAGACATTGGCCGACGTTCTGGCAATCCATCCTGGGTCAAAAATCTCAAAGCTCTATGAAGAGATTTCAGACGAAGTGGCAGACGCTAATGTCACTTCACACGAAGCGGTTTGGCAAATATTCTTTGATGGTGCTTCAAGAGCAGGGCCTAAATGCAACATCATTGGTGGGGTCGGGATAGTATTGGTCTCCCCATAAGGTCTCGTCATCAATCATGCATACATTCTCACGGATCCATGCTCCAATAATATGGCAGAGTACAATGCCTTAATCATCGTACTCCATCTCACCAAACAAGTTGGGATAGAGTACTTGGAAGCCTACGGGGATTCTCAGCTAATCGTCAATCAAGTTCGGGGACTATATGAAGTCCAAAATAAAGCCTTGATCCCCTACCACTAAGATGCACACAACATCATCGCAACATTCGATATATTCTTTATTGAGCATGTCCCCCGGTTGCAAAATATTAAGACGAATGCTTTAGCCGGCCTCGCTGCTTCTTTGGCAGTCCCAGACAATACCCATCAGTTAATTATAGTAATCGGTCAAGGGTTGGTCTATTCCAAAAGTAACCTATGCTTATGCCTCAGCTATGCAGCGGAGGTCGACACCGATGCTCAAGATTGAAGGCTTCCATTCATCGACTACGCAGTCTATGTAATTCTTCCTGAAAACCTAAAGGAAGCTACTTCAATCAGAAGATGCTCCCTCCGTTTCTATTATGACACGGAGACCAAAATATTGTACCATCGGTCCTACGATGATATTATGCTCTGATGCTTATCATACAGAGAGGCAAAATAAGCCCTCTACGAAGCTTATGATGACGTCTCTATGGTGCGTCAACCCGGTCCAAAGCTACAGGACCGTCTTCGGAGAATGGGCTACTATTGGCCTACAATGGTAGCAGATGCGGTCAATTACGCAAGAAAGTGCCAAATATGTCAAATCCACGCGGACTTCATCTACCAGTCATCTGAGTTCCTACACCCAACGGTAGCATCTTGGTCATCTGAGGCGTGGGAAATGGACATCATCGGGCCAATCAGCCCGTCTTTATCAAAGGGACATTGGTTCATCTTGGCAATCACCGACTACTTCTCCAAATGGGCGAAAGCTATTCCGCTCGGTGAAGTCAAGACAACTAACGTGATTAACTTCGTCAAGCATCACGTCATATATCGCTTCGACTTGCCACGTAGGATCGTCCACGATAATGGTCCACAATTCGTAAGTCATGCCTTCTATCAGTTTTGTGACAAAAACAAAATCCAAAATATAGTCTCCACGGCATACAACCCCATCGTAAACGGTCTGGCAAAAGCATTCAACAAAACCATCATCAAGCTCCTCAAGAAATTTGTGTCTTCCAACAAACGCGACTGGAACGATAAGCTTGGTGAATGTCTCTGGGTCTACCGAACAACAGTCCGGATAGCTATTGGGAATACGCCATTCTCTTTGGTGTACGAAAGTGAGGCATTACTTGTCATGCCCCGGTCCCGTACGGGATTCGTTCGTCCTTGCTTGGGTCCTTGCAGGATCGATCGTCATTGCATGGATGTGATGCCGTGCAAGCCTAAGCTACGCTTGCACCAGGCCAAAGCTTTGAATAATGGCAAGTAAGCTATTCAAGATGGGAGCAGCGACACATTTTTCTGAAATGTAAAGAACACAATGGCATATGAAAGAAATATCTTTATTGATATTCAAAAGTGTTACAAGCGGCACTTGGCCAAGATTACAGTTCGTTCAAGCTCTTTTTCTTTCGTTTACATTGACATCGTTCCATACATTATGTATATTTATACAAAAGCAGCTCAAAGCAAAATCGATACGACTCAAGGCATCGACTCTAGATTTCCTGGTCCTGGGGTGAGGCACGGCTATCGCTTCCTCGGACTATCTAACACCTGCGAACAAGCAAACTGTTGGTGGGTCAGCACTTTGGATAAAGTACTGGTGAGTCTAAAATCAACGAACATAAGCAACATATCCAGAAACCAACACAAAGTAAGATTGTGGCAAAATATATCATTACTAGTGATCTTTCTAGTTTTACCTTGGTTCATTACATGCAGTATAGGAACAGAGTCATATTACTTTTTTTCAAAAATATCTTTGAAATCAGAATTCATGTTTGATATACATGCAAGTAGGCAAGACAAGCAGTTCATATACGATATGCAAGATTTATTTACTATCTCTGGTGCACAACGTGTCTCGTGAATCATAAGCATTTTTCTAAAGACTTTATTTAGCAAGCATCTAGTGGACTATCTTCTTAGCATCTCTTTCTTTCTCTTATTAGCAATATCTTATCATGTGAACGAGATAAAAGCATATATGAAAATAAGACTTCTTTATGAAATCATTAAATATAAGAGAGCATGTTCGATAGCATGCATATCACTTATTCAGTGATTCTTATCCTTTCGTCGAGCAGTTATCCCTGCAGCAGACATACAAGTTAGTAACAATTTGCATAAACATATATGTATAAGGTTCTCTTTCTCTATCTGTCTCTGCATCAAACAGTTAGGTATACAAGAAGGATGAATCCTATCATGCGGCCTAAATATATGATGGTCCATGAGTCAACTTCCTCAAGATTAGAAGCAGTGTTATCCCGGCCTAGCACTGCACTAATGTATACTCGCTCATATACATAGCTGCTTTGACTCGTGAACCAGCTATCTAATAGACATGAATATTCCCTGATCGTGAGGACTTCTTTGCCTCAGATATTCTTCTGATCCCCCCAGGGCGAACGATCGCTAGTGCCCCAGAAAACTGCCACCCTCACATTTTCATCCAAGGGTAGTTTGGTAATTGTCAATGGATATTATTATTTTAGGATTTTTTTAGATTTAATATTTGTGCATGCATGATTTATTTATTTATTATATTATTAATTATTGCTAGTTTTATATTATTTTGGACTTGTATAGTGGACCTAACCCAATTATTTAGAATGCATGAGCAAATAGTTAGACTAGTCTAAGTTGAGCCCATGAATTAGGCCCATGGATTATGAGGCTTAATTAATTAGTGAAACCATTAGACTAGAACCTTCCCTCCCTAATTAATTTATTCATGAGAGGCCCCAAGGGGTATTTGTGTTATTTTACATTGCTAGGGGGATGTATATAGACCGGCCACCTCTTGGAGGAGAGAGAGAAAATCATTCTATTCATTCCAATTTCCAAAATTCTAGATCTATATTTTGCCTCTCCAAATTCCCTCCATTCCCTTATCAATTCTCCACCAAATCTTCACCAATCTCTTTCTAAATTCATCATTGAGATTGCTACACCAAGGATCTATAAGAAGGAAGCAAGGAGCAAGGAGGAGGAGGCCAAGATCTATAAGGAAAGGAGCTACTTGGCAATTATGGACTTTTTATTAGGAATCCATCTTCCAATAGGTACAATTCAGTTTTTTTCTTCTAATAGACTCTATATCTGAGATTTTACCATAAGAAACCAACCCACATGCATAGGCTACCCATAGGTTTTGGATCAATTGGAGACCTACGGTGGAAGTTATGACCAAATTGGTGCCAATTTTGGGAGAATTCCGAGATTGGCACATGTAGTAATTGTCATTAGATCTAATAGATCTAATTAACACTTGATTGCTTGTTTGTGACTAGTGTTGTATCCACAATTGGATACGTATAGGCCGTATCTCGTTAATTTGACAAAACGGTTGATTTTGGGAGTTTTCCTCCGACACGGGGCCTTGTGCATATCACATTATGACACGGACACGTAGACACTCTAATTACTATACGTATTATTCATAATTTGTGTATTGGACTTGTTCGTGTCCTCCGGGATACGTTTGGTTCTGTGTTGGGGCCGTATCGTAAGCGCATCATAGAAAAATGTGATACGGGTGCGATGCGCTCTATGTGTTTGATGTTTTGTTCTTCTCATCATACGTACATGTGTAATTATATATATGTAAGCTGTCTATATGATATATAGTTTAGGTATTTGTGTATTTTGGATTTACGTATTGGTGTGTGTCTATATGTGTATATAGTAGGAGTATCTAGATATATAATAACTATGAGTATATGTCTATATATATATATATAGTAGTGTTATATATTAGAGTTATGTTTGAGAGGTTTTATAACTATCTAGGTTTATGGTTTTAGTTATCTACATGTGTGTGATTATATATGTACCTAGTAGTGTTAGAATGTTGTGTAGTATTATGTGTTTGTGTGGGTATGAGTGTATGAAAGGGGGGAAGCAGCCACTATGTCAGAGACTGCTAAGGAGAACAGTATCCACAGCTACATTGTGTGAAGTGCACACAGTTTGGAACACAGTGGGCATATGCACTGTGTGCAGTAAAAAAAAGGGGGTAAACATGAGCAGGCAGTCTTTGGGTATCAGAAGAGGAGACTGTGCTGAATCTGAAGTTTCACAGTGTATCAGTCACTGTACACTGTTCAGTATCAGAGGCGGGGGTAAGGCACTCGAGCAGTCAGCAACTTCCCATGTAGTAAACTGCAGCAGTACAACTCAGAGTTGTGCACTCGGGCACTCACAGCAATTGGAGAAAAGTACTATGCAGCAGAGTATTCTTGTACACAGCAAGTACAATATCGTGGGTTAGTCCAGTTTCAGTTCTCTAATTCAGTTAGCTAGGTTCAAGGGTTGGGAAATAGTTGGTTTAGTTAGTGTCTATATAACTAAGTGTATTAGTGGTTATATTTGCTAATAAGTATCAGGAGATTTAGTTTAGAGTATTAGTTGGAATAGTAGTTTAATAGTTGGATTGTATCAGTTGGTATCTCATTGTTAGTATAAATATATATACCCTATTAGCTAGCTAAGTAACTATTAGTAACTAACTATGTTAACTTGATGTATATATATATATATATATATATATTCATATTAAAGTGTTAGTTTATAGAGTTAGTGTTAGTTTGAGATACGTTTACATGTATTAGTTAATTTAGAGTTTGGTTTAAGTAGTATGGACAGTTATTTGTTATGGGATAGTTAGTTAGTTAGTTAGTAGTTAATTGTAATAGTTAGCTAATAGTTAATATAGTTAGTATAGTTATTAGAAATTTATTAAGTTACCTTATAGTAGTTAGTTTATGTTGTTATATATATGTATATGTTTTAGCTATATTAGTTTTGGGTTGCCTTGGGATACCAAGGTATCACCAAGGTATTGGGTCGATAACCAAGTTTGGAGTTTGGGTGTCGTATTAGGAGTGATACGCATTGGTGCAAGGCCAAGGTATCCAAATTGTTTGGTTTTATCTAGTATTATAATATTGACTTGTATACATAAATAAAATCATATTTTTATATATGAACTTGCGTATCTTAGGATACGGCATTTTGAATACATTGTTGGCTCTTAACTTAGTTTGTATAGCATAGCATCATGGTGTATCGACTTAGTGACTTAGCATTAGACTCTTGCAACCTAGAATTCATCGGTTTGAATTAGAAATGGTGTATTGACCTAGAACTTCATCAACTTTATTATTTTCATTATCAAACCTTGTATTGATGCAATATACCATATATAGGTTGTGAGACACTGGCTTGGGCATTGAGAGACACACCTTGCTCATCGTCAGGCGAGTACATTTCTCTGATTGTTTTCAATTCATAATATTATATATATGCATGTTCTAGATTTTTATACATTGATCCCGACATAGTAATTTTACGGACTGGTGGTATATGGATCCCGTCATGAGATGTTATCCCCTACCGTGTTCAGCGGGTACTCGTGTACATTGTATCTCATCGTGTATACTGGGTATTGATGTTACTTCATATTCATACACTACTCATATTCAGTGTGCTTATTTGTGTACACCCACCGCTCGTGTTCGGTGGTTATGATATTCGTGTACACCCACTACTCGTGACAGTGGTTATATTTTTGTGTTCGTAGCATGTCATGATTGGATTCATCGATATTAGTTGGGGGTGGGAGAGTAGGAGTTGATTATGTGATCAAAGCCATTGTTACAAATCGTGTACATTCTGATTACATACTTCACTTGTAATCCATCTTACCTGATCATGTTCGCCCAACCCGATCACATAATGAACTCGTATTCTGAGGCATATTAGATAGTTTAGATTTTAGTTTACTTCATCATATTGCTCATATTCATATTCTTGATCTATATTCTCGTACATTACCTGTATATATCTTGTTCATTATTCATATGTTTAGTGATCATGTATTTCATTTCTATATTTGTTTATATGCTCGATTATGCTATTGAAACTGCTTTCAGAGGTATGTACTTCGCTCTAATCCTGACTGGATATATTTTTCCAGATGATTGGCTTCTAGAGTAGTGTCCTACATTCTACGGGCCGCAGGACGGCGTATCTATAGAGGACACTCTTATTGACCAGGGAGACTTAGTAGCTGAGCCCGAGGAGGTCTAGCTTATTTTTGTATGGGATTATATTAGACTATTCTTTTAGTGGATTCACATCTTGTATATTATTTCAAATTATGGATTGTACCTATATTCTTTCCTTCGTTATTCTATTCGTGCCTTATTTCTTTCTTAGTTTGTTTATGATTGTGATTAGATATTCATGTAAGATACCATATTGCTCCTCCGTTTGGAGTTGAGATGATTGACATGTATCATATTATATTGTTGAGATGTTAGATAGTTAGAAATGACCCAAACAACGTTCTACTGCTGATTCTGTAATATAGGTTGGGCGTAACCACGTACTCGTGCCCGAATATCCGGGTGCGGGTCGTGAGAAAAATCGTTCATAGGATGATCCTTGTGCACAAGTTGTCTAAGACCAATGCATGAATGTAGCTCTATCAGATAAACTCTTTATGGATGCAACAGTTCAATAACAAGCATATATTCAATCTCTTCTCTCTCTATCTCTGTCTCTTGTCTCTGTGCGGACATGCCGCCATTTCGATCTCTTATGCAGAGTGGCTGCCATTTCTTTGATACCGTTCAAGCATTTCGATAACTTCTATGGAAACATATAACCATCTCTTTTTAAGCAAGCAAGCATGAAAATAGTTCTCTATCTCTTTAACTAAGCATGCAGTTCTACTCTTTCTTTATCATATACGATGGAAACATATGAACATCTATTTCTCTTGTCTATTAGAAAGGCAGCGGTTCGTTTGATAGTGGTATCCGTGTAACTAAGCATGCAATATTTCTATCTTTTCTTAGCATGACAATGGTTCTATCTCTATCTATTTTTAGACAAGCATTAAAATTCTCTAGTTAGGCAAGCAAGTTCGTTTCAATGACAAGCTATACGAGTTCTCTTATTAAATATGCAGAGTCAGGTTCTATCATTCTTCTTATTGAAACTATCTTCTTAAGCAAAGAACATTTCAAAAACTTAGATTTATTATTAAGGCGTGCTAGAATCAGATAATAAAGTTTCTTTCACTCACCCAGATCAATTATTTTGTGTTTCGATCAAAAACTCTTCGAGAAGACTTCCACTAGGGTCAGCAAACCGATATCTCTTATACATAGTGCCAACGCGGAGCGGGGTACTTCAGTACTCCCGCTTGAGATTCAAATCCCTTCACTGTGGGTAACTCTCTCTAACCAATTAACTACGTATGACAACTATCATCGACGATTACAGGAGTTAGAAGCACTTGACGAAAAATGGCTCTTAACCCAACAACGCATAGAGCTGTATCAAGTACGTCTCTTTGGAGCCTTCAACAAGATGGTAAAACATAGAATGTTTCAAGTGGGTGACCTGGTCCTAACAGTAAGAAGGTTGATGGTTATGACTTACAAGCTGGTCGACAAATTCCAACATAAATGGGAAGGCCCATTCATTATGGAAATCGTGTTTTCCAACGGCGCATACCGGCTCACAAAACACAACAACGACTTGCTCCTGATGCCTATCAAGGACAAGTTTCTCGAAAAGTACTATTTCTAAATTGGACTGGTACTCCTCTATTACCAACTACATCGTATCTTCCTGGGCGTTGGTTTATGTCCACAGGGCCTCTGGATTGTCGCTCTAATAGACTACCCCGGCGGAGTCTGCCATGTCCATATTACCTCTGAGCAAACTTTTCGGCCTTGACCATTGATCATCACGTCCATATTATCTCTGATATCGATTATCTTCCAACTTATTACCCGTACCCAACCCGGAGTATACCCGCAGTATTAAGTCCAGAAAAACTGTAACGTCCAGGGCTTGTCTCAAACCTATTACTTGCACTAACGTGCAAAAAATATAATACGTTCACAAAATCTATCACGTCCATATTACCTCTGATCCCCCAACGGGGATGTCCTTAAAAGGGTAATAGATCCACCAAAATCCCCCAACGGGATGTCCTTAAAATCCATAAAAACTACGACGTCCATATTACCTCTGGCAGGGCTTATCTCTAACCTATTACTTGCACTAACGTGCGCAAAAAGTAATGGGTCCATAAAATCTATCACGTCCATATTAGCTCTGATAGGGTTTGTTTCGAATCTATTACTCGTACCACAAGTGCGCAAAAAAGTAATAAATCCACCAAAATCCCCCAGCGGGATGTCCTTAAAATCCACAAAAACTGCCACGTCTATATTACCTCTAGCAGGGCTTATCTCAAACCTATTACTTTCACTAATGTGCATAAAAAGCAATGAGTCCACAAAATCTATCACGTCCATATTATCTCTGATAGAATTTATTTTGAATCTATTTCTCGCACCCCAATTTGCATAGTCTATCTCCTTAAGACATATTTTGATAGAATCCATATATCCATTCCAAGTCTAGACCACTAAGCCATAATTTAATTCTAAATATTTTGATTATAACTCCAAGTCGTCCAACAAGATTCATCTATCAGTTCACGAAACCATCAAGCGTGACTTACTCCAGGTTCAAGGCTAACTTATCCTTGAAAAACTTTTGAATCATTTGTATTCTCTGTAATGCCCCGCACCAAACGGTTACTTATGGAACACTAAGCTGCTTTGACTCGGTTGAGAATCGAGTCTCGGGGAAATCTTACCCCCAAATCAACACGGACGAAGTGCAATGAACCCTTCGAATTAATCAAACGACTTCTATTGAAATGAGTCCAAGAGTTTTCGTTGGTTGCTTTGCGTTTTGGTTTTGTGTTGCTTTGTGTTTTGAGTTGCTTTCCATGACTTGGTTTTCATAATTTTGCCTTCTCGCTTGTGCGTTCTTTTTGAATCGTAAGGGAAAGAGATCGAAGTATGCTAACCAAGTATTGTTGTATTTTCAGGACGCATAACCAAAGAGTGAACGTCGCCTAAGGCTTTCCCATCCTCTCGTTCGATTCATTCGGTGAGTGGCTTAGGCCCTTCGATGAATCCTTTAAGTCTGCATGCCTAATAAAGAAACTCTAGTTCACATAAATATGTTGCCTTACTAAAAAGATAAGTTAAAGAGAAAGAAAGTATTGCATGCTTCAAGTATAGAACTGCTAACTTACTAGTTGCTTATGGAATGCTTAACTGTCCCTTGTATACTATGCATTGAGTATTATGGCGAGAAAACTCTGGACTTGAGCTAGAAAATGAGAAGAAGAGATAGACTTGTGGTGCATTGTTCATCAGTTGCATGATAGCATATTTTCCTGATAAGGCTTGCATTCATGCATTTGGTCAGGACAACTTGTGCACAAGGATTATCTCTCGAGCGGTCTCTGGGGCACTGGGGATCGTTCGGCCTGGGAGAGATCTAGATACCCCGAGGCTTGAATATTCTTATTTACGGGAGGGTAGACATGTCCATTAGTGAGATGGGCTTGTATGTCCCAACTGCTAATCCCGTGGAGGGGACCTACATATAGTTAGGGCGCATGCTAGGTTTACCTTCTTGCATACCTAACACTTGATGCCTTTATTGATTCATAAGTTATTCATATGCAAATTATGGCTAGCTTGTGTGTCTGCTGCAGGGATAACCGCTCGACCGTGGGTAAGAAATATCATATGCATATGCTATATATTGTATATGTTTCCTTGCATAAATTGTTAAAAAGAAACTAGATAACCAGAAAGACCACCTAATAATGCTAGCTTTATCTGCTTTGCTTAGTGTGGATTTCTAAGGTGAGTTTGCCACGGTCGCTTACCAGTACATGTGGTAATACTGACCCATATTTGTGGGCAAATATCCAGGTACTGGAAGCGAGAGTTTGGCAAGCATCTTGAATCTGAATCAGCGTGTGCGCACTCTTCCATAGGACTGTGTTCATGCTGCTTCCTCCATTGTTTTTCACTCCAGTGGGCTACTCCTCCTCTGCTAGATGTTTTGGTTATGTTGGTCCTACTATAAGGACATAATGTAATGGACGTTGTGGCTAGTTTTGGGAATGTAAAAAGAGTTGTAATCCTTCTAAGGCATATTTTGTAACTCAGCCAAGCAAGCATTTTGTAATCCAAATCTTCAGTATTCAATAAAATGAAAGTATTTTGTGTACTATCAAATGTATTCAACTTTGGTTCTCTGTATTTTTACTTTGTGCCTATATATGTATATTTTCGTCTCTCTTGTGTCTTGTGCAGGTACGTTACCTGGTGCAAGCGCAACTTAGGCTTGCGCAGCATCGCGCCCAAGCGAGGACGAATGGTTCCGTAGGGACCAAGCAAGGACGATCGTCCCCTACGGGATCGGGGCGCGACATGTGGTATCAGAGCATGGCTTTACGTCCTTGGCCTCTTCAAACGTCATTTTCGAAAATGATATAAGTTTTCAAGCAATTTCAAAAGTCCCAAATTTTGAAAATTGAATTCGAATCTATAAGAAGTAAATCGAGAGTATGAAAGGTCCCTAAGAGTATGAAAAACCCAATGTCCCATGCAATAAGTCCATAATACGTTATGAGACTAATGCAAGCTACTCTCTTTTGCAGCAAAGATGACAAAAACAGGTGCTAGTAACCCTGAGACATCGCGCGCAGCTAGCGTGAGCGATGATCAAATGGATAGACTGATTGCAATGTTATATAATCAAAATGATCGTCATGCTGCACAACAAGAACGATTCGAGGCTCAGCAGCAACGAGCTGATGCTAGAGCCTTGGCACAACAAAAGCAGCTTGACTCCCTGACACAGATTGTGACAATACTAGTAGCACACAGTGGTGCATCGGAAACCGCCGCAACACTTGTGACTGCCCCGACCATGCCTCAAGGTGCAGGATTAGCAGAAACAAATGAGCCTCCTTGTGTGGCCGGAAAGTCTACCTTTAAAGGCGCTGAGTTTCTGAAGTTGAACCCTCCGGAGTTTGAAGGCAGGACCACGCCGGATAAGGTGATGGACTGGATCGCAAAGATGGAGAGCTTGTTTAGCTTTGCTTCAATACCTGCGAATAAGAGGGTGGCGTGTGCAGATATGTAGCTGCGGTTACGTGCACACGATTGGTGGGAAGTCAAGAAAGCAGACCTTGCCACCAAGCATCAGAATGGCAGGATCACTTGGGAAATGTTCAAGGAAGATTCTTTGTACATTATCTTCCGCCAACTGTTAGGCAGAGAAAATAAGACGAGTTTACCGAACTTAAGCAAGGGAACATGTCCGTCGAAGATTATGAGTCAGAATTTTCCAAGCTTGCTAAGTTCGCTAGCTCGATGATTCCCGATGAGGGAGCCCGCACACATCGGTTCATAAAAGGCTTAAACGATAATCTGAGAAAAGATGTTATAAACCGGGAGTGCAAAACTTACATCCAAGCATTTGAGGCAGCGGCGCAGAATGATCAGTTTATGCCACGAAGTGCTCCGGAGAAGGCACCCGCTCCTCGAAACCCTCCTGCTAAAAGATACCATAACAGAGAAAAGAAAACAGCGAGTGAGCAGCGCCCAGGTCCTGTGTGCAGTTACTGTGGCAAAATAGGCCATACCGTAGATATTTATCGTACTGCAAATAACGAGTGCTTTAACTGTGGGCAAAAAGGACATCTGGCGGTGAACTGCCAAAACAAGAGGGTTCCGCCGCCATACCATAATGGGAACAACAATACTGCTTTGGTTGAGACTCAGACCCCTCCGGGTCCTGCTCTGGAACCAACTGATCAGATAAGAAGGCCTAGAGTGTATCAGTTGAATATTGAGCGTGATGAGAGAAGACACGATATTGGTGAGTCTTATTCCTTTGAACTCATGATGCTTGATCGTTGCCTCCTTGATCTCTTAAGTTTTGAGTATGAAACTTTTTCTCAGTGGGGTAGTATGTAATGCCCCGCTCCAAACGGTTACTTATGGAACACGAAGCTGCTTCGACTCGGTTGAGAATCGAGTCTCGGGGAAACCTTACCGCCAAATCAACACGGACGAAGTACAATGAACCCTTCGAATTAATTGAACGGCTTCTATTGAAATGAGTCCAAGAGTTTTCGTTGGTTGCTTTGCTTTTTGGTTTTGTGTTGCTTTGTGTTTTGAGTTGCTTTCGATGACTTGGTTTTCATGATTTCGCCTTCTCGCTTGCGCGTTCTTTTTGAATCGTAAGGAAAAGAGATCGAAGTATGCTAACCAAGTATTGTTGCATTTTCAGGACGCATAACCAAAGAGTGAACGTCGCCTAAGGCTTCCCCATCCTCTCGTTCGATTCATTCGGTGAGTGGCTTAGGCCCTTCGATGAATCCTTTAAGTCTGCGTGCCTAATAAAGAATCTCTAGTTCACATAAATATATTGCCTCACTAAAAAGATAAGCTAAAAGAGAAAGAAAGTATTGCATGCTTCAAGTATAGAACTGCTAACTTACTAGTTGCTTATGGAATGCTTAACCGTCCCTTGTATGCTGTGCATTGAGTATTGTGGCGAGAAAACTCTGGACTTAAGCTAAAAAATGAGAAGAAGAGATATACTTGTGGTGCATTGTTCATCAGTTGCATGATAGCATATTTTCCTGATAGGGCTTGCATTCATGCATTTGGTCAGGACAACTTGTGCACAAGGATTATCTCTCGAGCGATCTATGGGGCACTGGGGATCGTTCGGCCTGGGAGAGATCTAGATACCCTGAGGCTTGAATGTCCTTATTTACGGGAGGGTAGACATGTCCATTAGTGAGATGGGCTTGTATGTCCCAACTGCTAATCCCGTGGAGGAGACCATCATATAGTTAGGGCGTATGCTAGGTTTACCTTCTTGCATACCTAACACTTGATTCCTTTATTGATTCATAAGTTATTCATATGCAAATTGTGGCTAACTTGTGTGTCTGCTGCAGGGATAACCGCTCGGCCGTGGGTAAGAAATAGCACATGCATATGTTATATATTGTCTATGTTTCCTTGCATAAATTATTAAAAAGAAACTAGACAACCAGAAAGACCACCTAATAATGCTAGCTTCATCTGCTTTACTTAGTGTGGATTTCTAAGGTGAGTTTGGTCACGGTCGCTCACCAGTACATGTGGTAGTACTGACCCACGTTTGTGGGCAAATATCCAGGTACTGGAAGTGAGAGTTTGGCAAGCATCTTGAATCTGAATCAGCGTGTGCGCACTCTTCCATAGGACTGTGTTCGTGCTGCTTCCTCCGTTGCTTTTCACTCCAGTGGGCTACTCCTCCTCTGCTAGATGTTTTGGTTATGTTGGTCCTACTATAAGGACATAATGTAATAGGCATTGTGGCTAGATTTGGGAATGTAAAAAGAGTTGTAAGCCTTCTAAGGCATATTTTGTAACTCAGCCAAGCAAGCATTTTGTAATCCAAATATTCAGTATTCAATAAAATGAAAGTATTTTGTGTGCTATCAAATGTGTTCAACTTTGGTTCTCTACATTTTTACTCTGTGCCTATATATGTATATTTTCGTCTCTCTTGTGTCTTGTGCAGGTACGTTGCCGGGTGCAAGCGCAACTTAGGCTTGTACGACATCGTGCCCAAGCGAGGACAAACGGTTCCGTAGGGGCCAAGCGAGGACGATCGGCCCCTACGGGATCGGGGCACGACATTCTCAAACTTGTCTTATCATGTCGAACCATTGGTCAAGACGATCCATCAGTTATCACGATCCAGTCTCCCACAAGTTCGATCATCCTCGTTCGACGTGAGATCACCACGCCAATGCTCCCGCTGGATAATCATCCTAATTTAGACGTGACGCCTGTACGAATGTACGAGCATAGAGTTATGCAGGCACAAGATAAGAACGTTAAATGTTATAGTTATCATCAAAATGATTGAGATACCTTATTATTTCACTTTGCTCCATCCAAAATATATATATAATTCTCCAAGTCATGTTCGTTTATGCCGTGATCATAGATCGTCTAACAAAATCATCCAACTTCAATGTTACCGTTTGATAAATCCATAGTCTACTTCTAGCATTCCTCAAACAACTAAGTTCAAATATTCAAGTCAAAATCTATCCACTTTTGATACGTTCTATTCATCTAGTTCGTTTGAAATAATCATCGAACATGTTTCCATGAGTTCGATCATCCCCGTCGTACGTGAAATCACCATGTCGGCGCTCCCGCAGGATAATCATTCTCGGTCGGGACTAATTTCGAAGGTTATCTTTTTGAACTAGATTCATGATCGTTCTTCCAAACACTAGGTCAAATCCGTTATCGCTTACCTCTTTCATTGAATCACAATATTCATTCTCGGGCTAAATTCTAATCGAGCAATATTTTACTCAAGCTTTAATCCTTTTGATTCAATCCGAAATTGCTCGCACGATCCTCCAAGTTTCTAACAAGTTTTCTTGACCTAGATATTAATTTCTATTTTCTTGAATCCCTATTCAAAATAAGCCTTATCACTTGTTCAAGAAATTCATAAATTGTTCAATCCAACTATCGTACGAGACCTATGAATCCATTTGGACATTTTTAATGATCAATACACCACTCAGGAATCGAGTCACCTAATTAAATCCTCAATCGGTGTTCGCATCAATCGCTGGCATATTCACAAAGTTGTTTCTTAGAATTCCTGCACGATACCTAAGCATCGCCTGATAAATCTTAGTCAATCGCTGGCATATATCCTTGTTAATAGTCAACCAAATTAGCCATATCTGATTTGTATCTGCCGACACAAAATACTGTTCGAGCTATTTCTCAATATCCAAGCACGATCCTCTATATTTGCCTTAGTAACAATCTGATAATGTTTCTATCGGTTGGCATTCTAAGTCTGACTTGTCTTTATCTAAACGATATCAAAATCTCTCTTTCAAACTTGCTCGCATCAAAAGGGTCTTGGCACGCGATATTCAACATAACTTAGCCTAAAGGCTGTGTGCATAGCTAACCGTTTGAACGATATTCTATCTAGCACACTAACCAGATGGAAATCACGTATAGGTATTCGGGTTTGTACATAACTTATAATTTCTAGCACGAGTCTATTACCATAAAGTCTAACACAAGTCGGCACAAAGGCCTTCGCATCACAATTTTGTACAAGAAATCATATCATTCATATATAATTTTAAAATTATTTCAACTTATTGTATGGAATATCCCATCGGGTCAATGAGAGAGAGAGTGTATGCACATAACCCACGAACGAGCTTTCGAAACTAAAAAAATTGATAAGAAGTCCAAAGGCGTAAAGCCATGCTCTGATACCAATATGTCATGCCCCGATCTCCTGCAGGAATCGGCCGTCCCTGCTAGACGTGAATTACCGTGCCAGCGCTCCCGCGGGACGATCTTTCCTATATGGACGTGATGCCGCACGAGCGTAAGCTGCGCCCGTGCAAGGCCGTAATCCAAACAGGCGATAAGATGTCTTAGCCACAAAGTCGCACAGATAGTTCGAATACAGCAAAATTGAAATATACAGGCAATTGGTAACAAGTTCGCAGAGTCTTCAATAGCAAAAGTATTGAATAACACAAGTATAAAAGTAAAACAACCTCTTTATTGATATTAAACAAGTGTTACAAGCAGCACTAGGCCAAGATTATAAGTCGCTCAGGCCTCTCTCTTTCTCTCTGAACAGATAAAAGCGTTCCTAGTAGCTATATTAGTGGAATAATACATAGGCGATGTTCCAATATTATGTCTTGTATATGTGCTTCAGTTTCGGACGCAACGCTCTAAGGCTCCAGAGTGAACTGCACGCCTTAGCACGCACGAAGGAGACATCCACACCGAACGAGGTTCTCCTGTACCCTACATGCAATCTGCTGGGTTATCAGTACATGAATTCACTAGTGGGGAGACTTCTCGCCTACTCAACAAATCCAAACACGTTATATAGGTTCCATGCACCATCTATTAAGTTATCTTTCTAGTCTTGTCTTAGGATCAGTTTTATGGCACAATAAAATGCCTATCTCGTGTGACAGTGTGACGTACGATATAAAAAGAATACGACGAGACTTACCAACTTACCATTATTCCTTCCCAGTCAAGGCAAACCAAGTTAAATCAAGCACGAGCATATATAATAAAATCCAGGGGCAATAGCATATGCAAACACAAGTGTAGTGAGAGAGATTCTGTTTCAAGTGCGCGAGTTACACAGATTATAATGTGTGTTGCAGAAGATGTTCAATTGCTCAAATACGTACAAGTATGTCATATTCATATCCGTTCAGGTGATTCAGATTACTCGATATGATATAATAACTCGCACGTGAATTGCCGCTAAGCGAGGATGACTTATCTATATGGAGGGTCACTAGCATAGCCATGATGGATGATGTCTCTCTGACGGAATGGGTGTAACGCAAAGAAATAGGGCATCACAGGCCATTCCGCCGAATAGGTAGAGACTGCCTCTTCAAAGGGAATGGGACATAACATAAAATAACATGGGTATTGCGCACCATTCCCATAAACAAGAAAGAGGACAATATAGAGTTCGTCTAGACCGGATCGGTCCCAGTGCCCCAAAATCGTCCACGAAATAAGATTCAAAAATCTCCCTTGTGCACAAGTTGTCTGTGACATGCAAGTCCTGGGTCTCAGATTCACGGGATTCATGATATGTTAATTCTTGATTATTGTTCAGAACAAGTATGCTCCATGAGCCGTGATATTGACATGATTCTCATTTAGAGTTAAACTTGACATGGTGCAATCCCCTGGTTCGGAGATGCCTTGGCGACCTAACAGTCCTAGATACTTTTAGGTTCATATTTGCACGGAACGACTATTAGATAGCCTTACGGTGAATTGGATGAATACAAGGCAAGATAGTATTTACTTGATTATGGCATGAATTATGTGACAAGCATTGAAACGAGATAACGAGTATAAACTACAGTGTAAGCAGACAAGCATGCATTTATATAAAACATAAGCATTTATGTTAGCATGGTCTAAGGGGGTAGTGCGAGGAGTGCAACCCTATAGGGATATATCGAGCGGCATAGTTCTTAAGGCGTGCAGTGTAAACAAGTGAATAGTGAACTACGAAGAGTATATATCGATCTACTAGAGGCATAGCGTGGTCTACTTACACAAGACAAAGGTAGAATGCAAGGGTCCATTTATAAGCAAAGTTTTATTTTTATGTTCTAAAACAAGCAATACAATTTAGGATTATTTCCTGAGCTAGGTGAGTTGTATTCT
The DNA here is from genome assembly GCA_036927795.1 of Iris macrosiphon. Lineage (NCBI taxonomy): Eukaryota > Viridiplantae > Streptophyta > Magnoliopsida > Asparagales > Iridaceae > Iris > Iris macrosiphon. The sequence continues at coordinate 8,678,815 of JAYESA010000003.1, forward strand.
TTATTAGGATGCAAGGGGTGATTCACCTAGCAACTAGCATATATCGTCCATATTTTAAGTGTGCTGGATAAACAAAGACAAGTCCATCGTAGCCACCCATCTTAGCGATGATTCGCTTCGGTCGTGCGATACATCGAGCAAGCCTTTGAAAGTCTAAGTTTGAATTCCTGAAGGGCCAAGTCTAAAAATGCTTTGCCTCATATGAGTCTTCTAACTGAGCAAAGCAGGTCGGGTCATTGCATTTATGTCGTTTGAATCGGCTGTCTGATTGAACGGAATGGGTCGTTATACTACAACTATGCAGGAAGACCAACTTCAGGAATGGCAATTAATCCAAATCCTGTCATTGACCATGCAGTCTTTCGGCCGATAGAGAACCACATAAAATAGAGAAAAGCAGCTAACGCGCTGCATAAACAAGGGCAGCTCAGCGTATGATGCGGTATATTCATCCTCGTCACTTGGATTAGTTCTTTCCAAACTGACTACGTCTCCTAGAGAAATGCCGCATAATATTGGTTTTTATCCTGAACAATGGGTGTTATGATATCCTTCCATGCCCCATTATAGGTAACATGAGAAAAGACAAAACCTGCATAAAGAAGATGCATCAGTCTCAACGAAGATTATAAAAAGGTATAACCGCCGTATATCGCTGCCAGGCCGCAGCCATAGGCAGTTAAGTCTCTACGGAAGAGCAAGATGAGACTCACCCATGCGGCCAAGCCACATACGAGATCTGCACATATAAAATTGATGATTTCTTATCTATCCGATCTCGCCAAAGCTTGGAGCACATGTTAGACAGGTTCTGCGTGCGTGCCATGAATGAGTGCTCACCCACACGACCGAGCTCCGTGAGGAGTCTGCACATGTCCGAAGGGAGCCTTCACCCACGCGGTAGAACTTTGCTAAGGCTCGGCTTACGAGAGACATAGTACCCCCTTACCTCAGAGTATAATTCCTACATCAAAGGGCCACAGATCAATCCTGCTCTCGACTGTCTCATCGACGAAAGAGACAGCAACATCTAGCATCTTCACGAAGGACGAGTAACGAAATACAAAAGTTCTCTCTCTTTCTCCCCCTGATGGCCTATTCATAGGCTCCAAAATTGTGTGAAGGGATCAGGGTATTAAACCAAGCGGTTAATGAGATAAACCTGAAACCTTGATCCATATGATCTTCTTTAATCTCCTCAGAAATCGACATCTCGAGCCCCATATCAGGAGACGGTACAAAATTCTAACAGATCCGCGCAAAGATCGAACCAAATCTCCTCACTCATAGTTGACAACCTGGCACTGTTTTCCCTTACGGCTCAATGACCATGTGGCCCCGAACATACCCCATCCATGCTTCTTATTCAAAGTATTTCAGACTTATTAGTTTGAAAACATTGAAGGGGGTCTTGTAGAAGCATGAAAAAGATCCAGCCATACGACCGACGTCCATGCGTCCCCCAAATATAAAACTTAGCAGATGGATCACACAAACACCATGTGACCCAGAAAAGGAACACCCATGCGGTCCAAACAAGCATCCTGACAACTGGCCGCAGGTCGACCTGACATGACGTCCTGACAACAAAGATGGCGCCTGATACAGAATCCTGATAAAAAAGATTTTTTTGATCGCCTCGAAGGACGAGAACACACTAAGAGGCAAAACTCCTAAGGATGGTGTAGAGCCACGTAAACAACACATCAAAAAGAACCCATGCGGCTCTGACCCATGTGTCCTAGACTCCATACGATCCATTCTCTGGCTCACGCGTTCCAGACTTAATGTATCCCATGCGACTCTGGCCTATGCATCCCAAACTCTATGCGGTCCATGCGTCTCTAGCCCCGTGCATTCCAGACTTCATGCGTCCCGTGCGTCTTTGGCCACATGTGTCCTAGATTCCACTTTGACCAAATCTTGCTATTAGAACTGAGCGGTCCTCTCCAACCAAATAGCGACCATGTGTCCATTTGACCAAGTTGTGCCTACACTGTAATGACCCATTCCGTTCAAGCGTAGTGTCGATTCAAATGACACAAGTGCAACGACTTAACTCGCTTTGCTCAGTAAGAGGACTCGTTTGAGGCAAAGGATCCCAGACTTGGCCCTTTAGGAGTTCAGAGTTAGACTTTCAAAGGCTCACTCGGAGTATCGCTTGACCGAGACGAATTATCGCTAAGGTGGGTGGCTACGATAAACTTGTTTTTGCTTAGCCAGCATACTTAAAATATAGATGATACATGCTAGTCGCTGGGTGAATCACCCCTTGCATGCTAATAAAGAATACAACGCACCTAGCTATGGGAATAATCTTATCTTGTATTGCTAGTGTTAGAACATAAAAATAAAACTTGGCTTATAATTGGACCATCACATGCTACCTTAGCTTCGTACAAGTAGACCCCGCTATGCCTCGAGTAGATCGATATATAGACTCTTCATAGTATACTGCATCATATGTTTACACTGCTTGCATTAAGATCTATGTCACTCGATATATCCCTGTATGGTTTTACTCCTCACACTACCCTTTAGACCCGTGCTAACATGAAGACTTGTGTTATTAAGGTAGACTACACAATATGCTTTCTTATGCTTAAATTTCCAATATTGCATGCTTGCCTATTTTTCTAACTTGTACTTGATGCCTCATTTTAATGCTTGTTACTTATATGCATGCCACAAATCATCGTACTTCACTATATGGGATTCACTCAGTTGAGGCAGGAAGGCTATCAAGATAGTCGTTTCTTGCCAAGTATAGAACCTTCAAAGTATTCGGGACCGTAAGGTCGCCAAGGCATTTTTCGAACTTGGGGACTGCATCATGGACAGTTAAGCAAGATAACATCAGAATATCTCAAAAAATTAATACTCGTCCTGTACTGAATTTGATGGCTCGGGGAGTCGATACTGTACCTGATAGATCTTGACTTGAACCCGTACTTGTACCCAAATCTATAACTACACTTGTACCTGCGAAAATCTGGAATACTTGAGGATTTGCACGGTCATGGACAACTTGTGCACAAGGTAGATTTTTGAATCTAGTTTTGCGGACAGTCGCCGGGCATTGGGACCGATCTGATCTAGATGGAGCCATCTAGTAGTCGTCTGTTATGGGCGGGATGGGTATAATGCCACATGTATCTTGCTTGTATACCATCTTTGCCTCGAGACTATACCATCCTTTATGGCGTCATGCCAGTGACCTTCTGTCATATAGATTAAGTTGCTTGATTACGATAACCCGCGTACGAGTCATTGCATTATAGGTGACCGCTCTGTATAATACACCTGTACCTATAACAGTATCTGAATACCTGAGAATCCATTATAATATGCCAGAGTAACCAGTATAACTCGTACACCTAAAACAGAACTTCACTCAGGACATTCATGTTTGCTTATGCTATTGCCCCTGAATTTTATTATATATATCCGCGCTTGGTTTAACTTAATTTTTCTTGGATAGGGAAGGATGGATGGTAAGTCTTGCTGTGTTACTCTTATATCGCACGGCGCACTGCCATACAATTAGGCTATTCATTATGCCATAGAACTGGTCATAAGGCAAAAATAGAAAGATAACTTAATAGATGGTGCACGAAACTTATATAACGTGTTTAGATTTGTCGAGCGGATGAGAAGCCTCCCCACCAGTGCATTCATGTACTGATAACCCACCAGATTGCTTGCAGAGTGCGAAAGAATCTCGTTCGGTGCGAAAACCCCCTTCATGCGTGCTAAGGCATGGAGTCCGCTCTGGAGCCTTAGAGCATTACGTCTGGAACTGAAGCACATATACAAGACATAATATTGGAACATCGTCTATGTATCATTCCATAAATATAGCCATTAGGCATGATTTTATTGTTTCGAGAGAGAAGGCTTGAGCGACTTAAAATCTCGGCCTAGCGCCATATGTAATACTTGTTCAACATCAATAAAGTGCTTGTTTTACTTTCATACTTGTGTTATTCAATGCTTTCACTATTGACGACTCTGTGAACTTGTTACCAATCGCCTAATTGTTTCTTATTCTGCTGTATTCAGACTATCTGTGCGACTTTATGGGTTAGTCATTCTATCTCCAGTTTGGATCATGGACTTGTACGGGCGCAGCTTGTGCTCATGCGATATCACGTCCAGATGGGAAAGATCGTCCCGCGGGAGCGCTACCGGTGATTCATGCCTAGCAGGGACGGCCAATTACCTGCGGGAGATCGGGACATGACATACACAGTTGAGAACCGCCCAGATACTTAGCAAAATAACAAAATCCTAACAAATGTTCACGTAGCAGCGGAGCCCGAATTTACGTGCATATTTGTAGCAACTTTCCATTGAGAGGGGACATGTAGCAAACCCCACCATCCATGCGGCCCAAAATCTATACGACCACAAATATGACTATAAATAGTAGGATACTAGACCCATGCAAAGGGCTAGCTGGCTATCTATGAATCAACACTCAAGGAAGAGAGAAAAGCTTCCGTACCAGATCATCCACTGAGTAAAGAGAGTTGCTAAACTCCTAATCCTCCATCGTCACCCCCGAGAAAATAAATTTGTACTTAGATTGTATCCTATGACACTTCTTTGTACTTTTTTAGTTTGTTAAATCAAATCAAGTTCTCTCAGTTCTTATTTTGATATTAAATGGCAAACAATGCTTATTATAGTTTCACAGACTATACTAAAATTTGTTAACTTTAAGTCAAAAGTAGGGTTCAGATTTGCTGTTGTATTCTGAAAATAATTATAAATAGACCTTAATAAATTTTTATTCAATAAATTATTGATCATCTTGGGTTAGCTGTAGCAGACGGATTCCAGCTAGCGGTGGTCCGAAGACACTTAAGTACCGTGTCGCTTAGGCTATTTATGCCTTGTTGACAAAAGGGCCCTTTCGGCTTATAACCAAAAGTGATTATAACTTTAAAAAACTTTTATTAAAAGGACTTTAAGAAATTTATATCTTTTTACAGCATCAAAATTTGAAATCCTAATTCTTGACGAATAAAGTTTAATAAAGGATATAAAAGCAGGTATAGACAATTGTATCATACTAATAGAAGGAAAATGAAACCATAGTATGAATTTAAGCTAATTAACTAGTCATGCTGAATAGAAGTAATAAAAAGAAAATTAACTAAGAATGCTAGTATTACATCTCATACTTGAAAAAATATATAACAACTTTAAGATATCAATAAGAGATAATAATAAGACATTGAAAAAAATATGCTAGATTCTACAAATTTAGCCATTCTAGGAAGAATCAATTAGCACGTTACCAAGATGTCTCAAGTAGCTATATTTATGTTAGTGTAATTGCTTGGAAGATGACCTTAGCGCCCACGAGGGTACATTCCATAGTTCTGTGGCTTGTTCAGGCAATACTCTAAAGTTGGTTACACATGTTCTTTCACTCGACATTGGGTCGTCTACCTAATTAATAGATCATCTCACAAGGTCATAGGAATATTACAAGTTCACGATTCATATCGAGCAAATTCGTTGCTCGATACTCGCCCCAAATTCCTTAGGTCAAACCATTGTTCATTCGTACGGGGTATTCTACCCAAGCTTGTTTTATTCATATTTCTAAACATCGAGCACATATCATTCTATCCACATCAATACGTTCATTTGCATATGATTCGGGTTTGTTTAGAAAAACTGTTCCTAAGACAAGTTTGTTAAATCAAATCTACGATATATCGACGTCGCATGTCAAATCCATCGATTTATATAGTCTATCTCCTCCATTATGTTTGATAGAATCCACCTATCCATTCTTTTCTAAGCCTGGACCACCAAGTCATGATCCCCTTTCTAAATCATCGATATAAATAATAAACTCTAAGTCGTCTAACACGATATACGTATCCGTTCATGAAACCATCCTGCATATTTTACTTCACATTCTAGACTAACTCCTCCTAAAAATACTTTGATTCATTTGTATCCTGAAACTCATCTTATCGTGTTGAACCACAAGTCAAGACGATCCTTTAATTACCACGCTCCAATCTTCCGTAAGTTAAATCATCCCTTTTGGACGTAAAATTACTACGCCAACGCTCCCGCGGGTTAACCGTCCTAATCCGGGCGTGACGCATGTACGAGCATAGAATTTCACTTATAAAAGACAAAAATGTCAAACATTATGGTTATCATCGAACGAACAGACACCTTATCGTTTATACTTTTCTCCATCCAAGATATATTTTCTTTAAGTCATATCCGTTCAGGGTATGATCATAATTCATCTAGCAAAATTATCATACTTCAATGTTATCGTTTGATCAATCTATAGTTTACTTTTAACATTCCTCAAACAACTAAGTTCAAATCCTAAACCCAAGTCTATTCACTTTTGATACATTCCATTTTATTGAGTTTGTTTGTAAAAATTTTGAATATGTCCCTGCGAGTTCGATCATCCCCGCCAGATGTGAAATCACCACGCCAGCGCTCCCATGGAATAATCAATCTCGTCTAGGTCTGATGTCGAGTGTTACCTTCGAACTAGACTCAAGATCGTTCGTTTAAATTCAAGATTAAGTCCATTATCTCCTTTTTCAATCATCAAATCACAAATTTTCTAACTTGCATCAATCCATGTTATCTTCTAACCATTGATATGATATAAAGTCTCCCAAATTCAAAATTTGTACTCAAACCGAACTCTATCGAGCGATATCCTACTCAAATCTAAATTTTCCCTGTGTGTTATCATTTGTTTGCGCCATATTCCAATTGTACCAACTCCGATCGCATCCCTGATTATTCCATCTCAACTCAAGTTTTAATTCATTTGATTCAATTTAAAATCGCTCATACGATCCGCTAAATTTTTCTCGACCATGATATCAATTACATGTACTTTTTATTCCTATCCGATGTAAGCCTTATCCTTTGTTCAACTCATTCTAACTTGTTCGAATCAAATTCTGCATGATTCCTTTAAATTTTCTTACTTGCTAGGCATTATTTATACTAAGGCTTTATACAATCTCGTCGCTTGCAGCTAGACTTGTTTAATACTCTAAAATATATAATTTGTTCGAATATTTCTAAGCTGACCAATACACCACTCAGGGTTCGAGTTATACTCTATTAATCTTTATTGCTTATTTTTATTCTCAATTCGCTTACTCGATCCTGAGACTATCAAATACACTACTCAAAAATTTAGTCATCTTATTAACTCCTGAATCGCGTTCGCATCGTTCACTCGTATATCCAATTCCTTCCCTAGAACTCCAACACAGTCCTTATTCGCAGCCTTGATGATCTTAGTCTCGTATGTACCTCTATCGATAGTCCTCCATACATACTATATTTTGAATCATAACTTGTCGCTACAAATAACCATCCAAACTATATCTTAAACTCTAAACATGATTCCCATGATTCTCCTTAGCAATAGTCCGATAACACTTCTATCGATAGCCATTCTCAGTCTGACTTATCCTTACCTGAACGATATCTCAATCTTGATCGCAAACTTTCTCGCACCCAAGGGTCTTATCATGCGATATTCAACACAACTTAGCCAAAAGACAGTGTGCATAGCTAACTATTCGAACGATATTCTATCTCGCATACTAACCCGCTTGGTGTTCACGTATAGGTATTCGGGTTCACATATAACTTGCAGATTCTAACACGAGTCTATTCCCATGAAGTCTGACACAGGTTGGCAAAAGGCATTCACTTCACAATTTTGTACAAGCAATCATATCATTCACATGCACTTTAAAAATATTTAGACTCATTGTATGGAATATCTCGTTGGAATATTGAGAGAGAGCATCTGTAACATAACCCATGAATGAGCTTCCGAAACTGAGAGAATCGATAAGAAGTCCAAGGACATAAAGCCATGATCTGATACCAATATGTCATGCCCCAATCTTCTGCAAAAATCGGTCATCCCCGCTAGGCGCGAATCACCGCACCAGCGCTCCCGCAGGATGATCATTTCTATCGGGACGTGATGCCGCACGAGCCTGGAGTTACGACTGCGCAAGGCAAATACCGGAACGGCCTTTGATAACTAGTTCACCAAGATATAGTAGAAACATAGAATAAACACAAGTATGAATACATAAACAAGCTCTTTTATTGATAATAAATAAGGTTACAAGCGATGCTAGGCCAAGATTACAAGTCGCTCAAGGTCTTTCTCTCAAACAATAAAGGCGTGCCAAGCGGCTTACAACTTGGGATGATACATAGGCGATGTTCCAACATTATGTCCTATATATGTGCTTCAGCTCTGGATGCAATACTCCAAGGCTCTAGAGCAAACTCTATGCCTTAGCGCGCACGAGGGGACATTCTGCACCGAACGAGATTTTTTCGTACCCTACAAGCAATCTGGTAGATTATCAGTACATGAATGCACTGGTGGGAAGGCTTCTCGCCCACTCGACAAATCCAATACGTTATATTAGTTCCATGCACCAACTATTAAGTTATCTTTCTAGTCTTGCCTTAGGATCAATTTCATGGCATAAGAATCAAAGCCTAACTCGTGTGGCAGTACGCCGTGCGATATACAAGAAACAAGGCGATACTTACCAACTTACCATTTATCCTTACCCGTCCAAGTATAAAAACCAAGTTAAACCAAGCACGAACATAGATATATAAAAATCCCAAGATCGCATAACGAGCACATATATGCTACGAGCGTGTTTCTAAATCATGTACACGATGTGCACAATTTACGATACTTATCTAATTTTGTGACTTAGGTTGTGCAGATTACTTAGATATCTTATACTCATTTTACACTGGCATGTTATACTTGTATATGCATATTATACTCAGATTACTCAAATGTGTTTCAAGCTTCAGATTACTTGGTCTAATTAACAATCTGCACGCATAGTGCATCGTACATCCGTTACTTGCCACAAGTTCTTATGAGCCCATACGCGGGTTGCCACCACGTATAAAATATACAAATGATACATACTTGGTCTTATGACCTGACGAGCCACCATGGACAAGTTATAGTCTCAACACGAGAATGGAATGCAACACAGGTAGCGAGCCCCGCTACATGCCTTCCCGTCCGAAGCAAATGACTATCTGAATATTCTTGACCGATTCGGATCAGCCCCGGTGCGACCAGCGTACCGTCTGCAGGAACCATAAGCCTATGCACAGGTTGTCCATGACCATTGACCATCAATACTAAGCTTTTATTATATGTAATATTTTAAGGCCTTTGAATGAACACAGCTACCTGACATAGTGCAAATATATTTGCTCGTTCAGATATCTCATGATCTGGTGTGTTCCATTCAATGCACCATTTATGCGAACATTTTACTACTTATTGTAGCTCCCATTTTAGGAGATGCCTTGGCGACCCAACGGTGCCGAAGATTTTCCATGTTTCTATTATTTGGCTTGGAACGACTATTTTGATAGTCTTCCTACCACAGGTAAGTGAACCATGATCTAATTGTGCTTTCATATTGAGGCAATATCTATGTGACGAGCATTTCAAGACATATGAAGCAATATAGTTGAAGGAACATATAAGGAACAAAAGTAATGCTACGAGGTGAAATTATAAGAACTGTAAAGCGAGCATACTATTCCGTTAAACCGATCTACTTCCATGTTCTATACAAAAGATATAAGATGGGATTATTCCCTTAGCTAGATTTATTGTATTCTTTATTAGCATGCAAGTGGTGATTCGTCTAGCAACTAGCAAATATCAACCATATTTTAAGTGTGCAGGCTAAGCAAAGATAGGTTCATTGTAGCCACCCACCTTAGCGATGATTCACCTCGGTCGCGCGATACTCCGAGCGAGCCTTTTAAAGTCTAAGTCTGAACTCCTGAAGGGCCAAGTTTGAAATCCTTTGCCTCAAGCAAGTCTTCTCGCTGAGCAAAGCGGGTCGGGTCATCTCACTTGTGCCGTTTGAATCGGCTATCCGGATTAATGCGGAGCGGGTCGTTACACGCTTTTTTTGGGGCTAAATCCTGTCACAAGGTGTCCTGTCACAAGGTGTTCTACCTACATCATTAGGCAGAAACTTTGGTATCCAAGATTTGGATCCATATTTTTTAACTTTTGGTATGCACATAAACTTGTTCATACTAACCAACTCTTTAATATTACACTGTTGTGAAATATGTTCTTTCTGTCCATAATAGTGACATGTAGCATGGACATTAGTGTTAGGTGTAGCATGGTGAGTATGACTATGTAATGTGGTGCATTGTGTCTTGCGTGGCTACTTGTAATTAAAAACATGATTGAGAGAACCTTTAGCTTTGCGTGCTTCCTTTACAAATGATCTGTCGTGTGTGAATTTGTGATGAGTCACGTGACTTATGTTAGATTGAGTCATAGGTTGTATTACCTATTTTCCCAATCTAACCTCTAACTTTTAGAGTTAGGATATAAATCATCATATTTAACAGTAAGAGCATCAATTCTTTGTGAAGCAATAAAATACTTCTTCTTTTTTTATTCCAATTCCTCCTTAAGATTAGCATTTTCTTGAGTGATTTTCTCAATGTATTCAAGTGCCTCATGCAATCTAAGCTCAAGTATGGAAATCTTAGCAGAGTTATCATAAAATGAAGTATCTCTAACTTCATCCAATAAACAAGTAAGCTTTTCATTATCAAGCTGATAAGACTTAATATCTTAAGAATTGAGAAGGTTTATAGCTCAGGAAGATAAAGATATGGAAGTGATTGAATGAATTAATAAGAATGTGGAATTCAATCTCTACTTATAGGGGTTTTCTGAACCGAGTTAAGATACCCAACATTCAGAAATTTCAATGTTAGAATCATGATCTCACGGAGTAACATTGCAAACTGGGTCTTAGGTTGCCCGAGTTCGGTCCGAACTCTGTTGGTCTGTTTCCAGAATATTGGGTCCAGGTTTGGTTTAGTTCAGGCTGTTTGAGTGGACTATGTTCTAATTTAATATGGGTTTGAGTTTCCTAGTGCCAACTGCGAACTCGATGTACATTTGGTCCTATAAACAAATATAAAATACAGAATAAAAGATAAAAGACCAAGACTACTAGATGGCACCAATCTTCTGAAGCATCAGCTGACTTGAAGATGCCTTTATTCTTGACGACAGTTGTCCAAAGATAGCCAGATCTGAAAATCTGAATGCCTTTCAGGGGCTTCGCACTCGAACTCCCACGAGGGGCACTGCCCCCTAGACCCCCGTCCGGTAACAGGGCAGCAAAACCCCTGAGTGTGAGGCTTCGGATAAGTCGTAGAAGGTTGGACAAAATCTTCTGGTATAACATCATATTTGGCCCATCATCATTTCTTCATAGCTTATGCCCATTGCTTTTATGCAAATATATGTTAGACGACCAAAGCAATATACAGAAGCAATATATATGATAACATTTAAGATCAGCTATGGACAATGCTGAGTTAAGTATAAGTCACAAGTTTCTATAGTGATTGATCGATTATCATAATGCTAAACTTAATAGATTAGTCATATTCAAAAACTTAACTTAAATATTAGGCAAACAATTCACTCTCTTTTTTACCATATTTTTTCTTACTCCCTTCATCATATTTTTCTCATACTACTATAAAATAACTGGTGAATTTAGAAGCTAAATTCAAGTCAGAAGATACTTTCATCCATTGTCTCCTTCCATCTTCTCCTAAGCTATATTCTGATATCTCTCTGTAAGCCTCAATTCATCTAAAATTTACATTACCGGTCCTGCAAAAATTAGACTAGAAATATGAGACTTTCGCTCACGTTTTATTGCCAGAGTTGTAGGTCCACCGGGTATGCGGCCATTGTCTCCTACCATTCAAGTCAGAAGATACTTTCATCCATTGTCTCCTACCATCTTCCTCCTCTTGAATTCTTTTCAAACTATTACAGCCCCCACATTTTTCTCCTCTTGAACTCTCTTCCTGAAGAAAATCTCACAAATGTTGCCTCATTCTCCTGTAAATTTACAACCGAAGCACTTATTCTTACTCCCTTCTACTACCTACTCTTCCCTTTTTTGGTCAAAGGTTGTATCATTCCATCCAACCATACTTTTTCTCTCTTCCCGAAAACCTTATGTCATTTCATAATGCATTCAAACAAAGTATGCTCACGGACTCCCTAGTGCATGCATGTAACTCTGAGAGAAAGAAATAAAGTGAGGGAAGAGTGTCAGGAAGAGAGAGATAGGGGAGAGTGCCAAAGAGATAGAAGAAAGAGATAGAGAGACGGAGGACAGAGAGGGACAGAGAGAGAGAGAGAGAGACGGGGGACAGAGAGGGACAGAGAGAGAGACGGGGGACAGAGAGAGAGAGAGAGGGGGGGAGGGACAGAGTGGGACAGGGGGAGGGACAGAGAGACGAGAGAGAGAGAGAGAGAGAGTGATAGAGAGACGGGAGAGAGTGAGAGTCAGAGAGACAAGAGAGAGAGAGAGAGTGACAGAGAGACGAGAGAGAGATGAAAGAAAGAGTTAGAGAGAGACGAGAGAGTTAGAGAGAGAGAGAAAGAGAGAGAGAGAGAGACGAGAGAGACAGAAAAGAGATGATAGAAAATGCCCATTGGATTGGCATTTTCTCCTTGATAAACGTCCATCTGATCGGCGTTTTCTAGAGAGAGTGAAAGAGACGAGAGAGAGAGAGAGAGTGATAGAAAGACAAGAGAGAGTGAGCGAGAGAGTGACGAGGAGACGAGAGAGAGTGACAGAGAGACGAGAGAGATGAAAGAGAGATGAGAGGATGGGTGTTTTCTCCTTAAGAAACGTCCATCCGATCGGTATTTTTATAGTTTATTATTTTTTTTAAGTCTAACTTCGGTTAACGGAAAGAATATTTTATTAATTTTTTAAATAATAAAAAATAAAAAATTTGCTTCCGATAGGCGTTTTGATGCTTTGAATAAAATTTTCAAAAATTCGATGCTCTAGATGGAATTAACGTAAACTATGATACTCTGTATGAAATTTTTCGTTTTGATTTTATTGTAAATTAAGTATTTTTAAACGGTACTGGGGCTTTTAGAGTGTGTAATATATTTATACATTTTCTTAAATCTCGTGGTCATTAGCTGTTCTATTTAATGGTATTGATTTAATTAATTTAATGTTGTGTGTATGCTTGAATATGGATATTGTTATATTATTTTTTATTTTTTTTGCAAAATTTGTATCAGAAGTGAATGTATTCTTGAGTTTCTCTCTTGTGAACATTATTGAGCATTTTTTTGTTCTCACTAAAATTAATCGTCGCATTATAGACTGGAGTAGAATCTCATTTGCACATGTTCCTTTTTTTTCTTTTTCACTGTTGTAAAAATTGCCACTCTTTTTGGGTTCGATCCATCTATCAATATATATAAATAGTGGGGGCTGAACAAAATTTGTTGTTGTTGTTGAGTCGTTTATCCGATCAATCAATTTGTGTGAGGTGCAGCGAGTAAATCTCCTCTAATATATTTTATTTTTTATCAAATTATTGTTTTTTTTTCTCATTTTATTTTTTTCTAGTGTTTGTGGATTCATTGATATCATGAAACGCCTTTGATTTGATATCATTCATGATGACAACTATAAACATTGCTTCTGAGGATTTCATCATGAAAATTATTTTTGAAAGTATTTTTATTATGAATAATAATAAAAATATAGATGATGATATGCACAGGGCTCTGATCATCATATTTGTACACTGATGTGAAGAAATGCGTTTGCCTAGAAAGCATTGTCTGACCATACCAAAATTTGATGATTTTGATTTTATTGTAAATTGACTTTTAAATAAAAGGGTAGAGTGTAATATATTTTTACATTTTCTTAAATCTCATGGTCTTGAGCTATTCTATTTAATGGTATTGATTTTACTACTTTAATGTTGTGTATGCTTGAGTATGAAAATTGTGTTGGAAAAAATAAGACATTTTTCGTCTTTGTGATGAGATAAAATAAAATAGAAGAGAAGAAAAATTAAAAGAGAGAACACACACAAGATTTATCGAGGTTCAGCTCAATTTGAGCCTACGTCCTTCGTCCGCCCCTTCTTCACCATTTTTACTATAATCAAATAAAAGATTACAAGGGCCTTATCTCAAGTTGGTACAACTTAACTTGAGGATCACTTTCTCTCACAAACTCACTTGAGGTGGATTACAAGTGTAAGGATTACAAGTTGTATATTGTTTTTCTTGTTACTTGTTATATTCAACATTCACCATCTTTCCTCTATTTATAGGGGGGATATGTCTCTTGGGTACATCACATTCGTTGCATGGAGAAATCCAAAAGGAATATTCGTTCCTTCTCCCAAGATTTGTTCATCTATCATCAATGTTGCATGCAAGCTAAATGCATATAGAATATGAATAAATAGGCTACTTCAAATGGTCATAACTTCTTCAATACATCTCCAAATGACCTGATTTAAAGCATGGATGAAAGAGAAAACTTTTCTCAATAAATTTTGTATTGAAGACCGAGTCAAATAATGATTGCAACATCTTCGAAATAGCCTCCCAAAACTGAATCTTGTCATAGAAACTGCACCCAAAAAAATGATTTAGTACTTGGCCGTGGGTGACCGATTTTCATGGATCAAATCCATATTTATTGTAATCCCCCTAATTTTTTTCGAGAATTTATAATTTGGATTTTTCATAATTTTCTGAAATTTTTCGGGATTTTTCTGAAATTAAAACCTATGTAATTGGTAATTAAATAATTTTTAATTACTATTAATTAATTTTAGAATATTATGAAAATAATATTTTATGGTGTAAAATGAAAAACTGGACATAGGGTAATTTTCTGGGAATTTATTGGACTCCGGAAGCATTTTTAAATCCCTAAAAACTAATTAAAATTTAAACCAAAATAAACCCTGAATTGAACCCGATTTATTTTAAATAAACCCGATTTATTTCCTGAACCAAACCAATGAAAACCCGGTTTAAACAAACCAAATTTAAATCCTTATTGGGTCAGATCCGGGCCCAAAACCCAGACCCGACCCGCTAATCCGACCCACTTTTTAATTACTAACGAATCGGGTCGGATTCTTACGAACCCGACCCGCGGACCCGAAACCCAAACCCGAAAACTAATCCCAATCTGAAATCGAACCCTAACCCTAATCCAAGTCGGACTCCGACCGGCGGCCACCCTATTTATCCCCTCTCCGCCGCGCAGAAACCCTAGACCTCTCTTCCCTCTTCTTCCTCCTCCCCTCGTCGACCTCTTCTTTCCTCCGCCTGCCCCGACTCCGGCGCGCAGCAGCACAGCCGAGCCCCAGCTCCGCCGACCCCGACGGCTGAACCTCTCCTCGTCGTCTACCACACCAGCACCCTCGAAGCCCGACTCGACCAACCACCGCCCACCTCGAGCCCTCGCCTCCATCTCCCCCATCGACCACCACGACGACCCGCGGCCCGCCACAACCGACGATCTCCTTTCCCCCAGCCTTCCCAAAGCCCTGAACCCCGCCGACGAGCCTCCGCCGCTAGCCCCGGCCGCCCTCTCCCCGTACTGCCACGACCCCCATCCAGCAGTTCAGATCGGACACGACGGAACCCTGACCCAGACACGGCCACCCGGACACGGCAAAGCCATCATATTGAACCTAAAACGAATGCTACATATTTGACCTAGACATGTAAACCCATCATATTAAACCTAGAACAAACCCCGGATACGGATTTTCGTGCCTGATTTTAGTCGCACAAAAGTCGTTGCAAACGTCCGCGCACAACTTAATTAAAATGCGTAATTACGTTCGCTGCCCGTTCCAATTGACATTGAGACCCAACCTCAACCAGTTTTGACCAACCCAGATCACGATAATATTGTACACTGAGCCTACTACACCAAAGACCCTTGTCCAACCAAATTTAGACTCCCGGTTTTGAATTAAATTAAATTAGAAACACCGTTACATTAATTAAGAATTAATTAATGTGGTGACCTAACCTAAATTAAATTGGACCCAACTCCAACCCAAACCCACATCCATACCCACAAGCCTCATTCAAAACACCAAACACCATCATGGTCCAATGAGGAACACCAAACATGGTGTTTGTTTACATTAAATCCCCAATTCTATTTATTGTGCAAATACCAAATTGTTCAGGGACCTAATTACAAAATTGCAATGAGGTGTCCCCCTCTCATTGGCCCAAACCATCATGGAGAAAAGAGATGTCATGACCAACCGTATGCATTTGATTTCCCCCCCTTTCTTATGTACTTATATCACTTTATGTAGGGCACATCATGGCCCTACATTTCAAATGACTAAATCCTAGCCCTTCCCTCAACATGTAGGAGCTTCCCCAACTCCCCAAAACCCTCCTACAGCCGGCCCTAACCCCAAGACAACCCCCCTTACTCTCTCTCCTATTTATACAATTTTTTACACCTCATTGAAGGCACACAACCCAAGGTTTATACCTAAAACTCTAACCTCACCCAACCGAGCTCCCCATTCAGCCGACCCCAACTCCACCTCCCCGAGCTCGACGCCGGCAACCAGCCACCTCCAGGCGCCGCCACCCTAACCCGACCCCTTCGCCGGACCCTCCCCTACCCTCGGCCACCGCCACCCGGCCACTACGCCGCCGGCAGCCACCCCCCAACAACCCCACACCAACCCGAGCCTCCCATCCCGCACAACACAGCCGACCTCCCCTCTGCTTCGTGCTCCGTCACCACCGCACCTCCGGCCACCAAACTTGGCCGAGCCCTCCCCCAGCCAGTCCTCCACCACCCCGTGAAGTTTCAGCTGACGTCGTCACTCCGCGGAGAAATCGCCCCCGTAGCGAGGAGCTGTACCAAACCGCTGCTGCCGTTGCCGACCTCCCCGCACGACGCCGGAGCGCCGTCCGGCCACCCCCGCCGGCGATGACCCACCACCGGACACCCCTCGACCTGTCAAACATTTAGGTACAATATTTTATGTATAATTACTAATAATTATGCATGTATTTTCAGTTGCAAGCTTTAATATATATGAATCTCGTATATTCCGTATTTTAATAACGTATTCGATACTATTTAATGTATTTTAGTATTTAACAGTAGTTATATTTATAATATCCCTGTATAAATTCCATAATATATATTTATAATCATTTTAATTTATATTATGTATAATGGAGTTATGTATGTATGTATGTATGTACCTTTTTTTAAAAATACGAAGAATATTAAATATCTAATATTTATAGTATTAAATACATTTCTGGAAAAAAATTAAGTATAATTATATGAATATATTATATAGTAAATACTTACGTATTGACCCCCTAGTATGTATATGCCTATGAATATATTTATATATATATATATATGTATATATAAGATACTTGCAATGTATGTATACATATTTCATATACTTTGGTTATATTTTATATAAATTGATATATATATTTTCTATCTAAATATATATATGTATATATATATGTGAATTTATGATATTACCCCATTTATGTACAGAGTTTTTATACGTGTATTATTAGTCTACACTAATTAATACGTAAGCACTATTTTTTGTACTAATAAACAAATATATTATTTAATATAATTAAATATGATTTAGTGTATATATAAATACTAGTGTTAGCTATATATAAATACGGTCCCGACCCTTGACAGCTGTAGATACGAACAGTACGTCTTAGTCGTGCTATTGTAGCGACTAATTTGGTCATTACTATATCCTATATAGGATTGCTGGACACTACTACCGAGGCATCAGGAGCAGGGCTTTGAATTTTGCAGCTACCCGGGACAGGCAAGTATACCTTGCTGGATTACTGCTTTAAAGTTAAATGTTAAATATTTTAATTATACATAAACTGTGCGCATCCGAGAATGACTCGGGTGCGGTCGATATTGCGTCGATGAGTAGTGTACATGTCTTAGTTGCTAGCTGACTCACCCACTGTGAGGATATTTTGATATCTTCCTTGACCATGGCACTATACACGTATCGTGATGGTACACTCATATTGGGATGCGGGTCCGCGTACCCGATTCGCTATCGGTACGTACGACATGCATCACGGACTAGCTTGTATTCTAGAATAATATAGTTAATTGAGACTTGGCATCTAGATACGGTACACTCAAGTCGTGCATTCGACTTGCGTATCTACATTAGGCGGGAAGGACAACTGACAAACGTATGGGATACCCCCACCGGATTCCGTGGTATCCAGAGGAACCATAGACCCGGTGACTCCCTATATTCAGACACCGCGCTCTACGGAGTGTACGGACGTATATACATTGCAGATACCACGTTCCTTAGAGTGTGGACGTTATATATATACAGATACCTCATTCTTCGGAATGATGGACGTTGCAGATACCACACTCTAGAGGACGTTGGACGTTATGCCTACACCTACTTATACGTTCCTAGGTTGTCCTTATATTGCATTCACTTAGATGGTTAGCACACCCCCTCTTTACTTTTATTTCAGTACTATATCCAGCATGCATATTGTATCTTGTTACGTCCCTCTGAGGCCCTGGTTATCTTCCAGATCTAGACGAGGCCTATTATCCCACAGTTTACGGCCCAGGTATGGAGACGAGGTTTGCTCTTGACGAGGAGCTGGAGGTACTTCCATCAGAGTACCCCTGATCAGATTGGTAGGCCTTCCGCCTATGACTGGAGCTCCTTACCTAGTTAGCCGTTGTTCCAGTCACTTTCCTTATCAGTACTTTATTTCAGACTATCAGCACATTTTGTAGTGGGTTTGTTCCCACTAGACATATTTCAGTTGTATTATGTCATTCGACTATGTCCTTATATTCCAGTCTTTTATTTCAGTATTTTACTTGTTGTTTATGGATGAGATTAGACACTGCCTGTTGATATATTAGACTTGTTAGATTTAGGACAGCGTAGCACACTTCGCCAGGATCCATTAAATTGGGATATCCTCAAAGACGTGTCAGCTGGCCAATGCCACGTGGCCTAGTTCCATAATATTTTGGGACTGGGGCGTGACACACGCTTTTCGGTGCGAAGTGGCCCACATGTGGACCCCGCTTTGACTCGAAATGTTATTTTTGCCCCTGTGTCCAAATTGGACGTAAGGACATGCGTTTCTAGCTATTTGATATTTTTTGAATCAAATGGTGATATTTATTTCAGCAACCGGAGTAGTACCCGCAGATCATACTGAGACCAGAGCTACAGTTGTAGCCAGGACCCCAGGCAAGTGTACCTTGCCAAACTCTGCAGTCTTGCTACATATTTTCCTTGATCCTTTTACATTGTCGTGCATGCTTAACCTATGACCGTGTGACGTACTTAGCGTCCAATTATTAGTCGGGTGCCGACACTGTACGCGGTGTTGTGTACGGTCGTCTAGAGATGGACATTCGTGATACATTATATTCTCGTACTTGTCCTATCAAGTACGATATACCTAGGACACTTGACACTATTTATGAGACGGAATATTCCTGAGATATTCATGGTAATTCTGTATAGGATATATGATTATGACATACACAGTTTACATGCTTAGATTTTATCCAGACTTGTTGCATTAGATATGGTTTTGCGTGTCATGGACATGAGACGTGAGATTACATTGGGTGGGAAGAGATTTACCATACAAAAGGCGGATTATATATATATAATAATTTAATGGAAGTGCCTTAGTCTCTGGCGACAGAACTATGGTACCGTACTGGCCCTCGAGAGAATATTGCTATGGATTTCTCCGATACTGATCCTGTAGTAGCCTCAGCCCGAGTATGACTAGAACTCTCAACTTGCATATCACTTAGCTGGTTACATATTTACCCTATTGTTTCATTTATTACTGCACTGCATTTATTCTGGCATGAGCTTTCTTGTACCTTGCTATGTCCCCTGAGGACCTGGATCCGGATTATGTCCCCAGGATTAGCTGACGAGATCTATCCCGAGGTATACGGGACCGGAGCAGTAGCATTAGCAGAAGCAGGAGCAGGTGCATACATTGGAGCAGAACCAGGATCTGAGGACGAGATAGTACCAGAGGACTTCTCTTGAGTATTGGCTTGAGATACTCATTTATTTCAGTTTATAGTTATTTTATTTCCAGTCTATTTCATTGATGTACCAGACTTATTCTCGGACTGTTCTCCGAGACACTTTTATTGAGATTTGCTAGTTTATTTTATTTATATTATTCTGGCATTTGTTCTGTAATTATCTGTTGTGGATGAGATTGGTATAGACCGTGACTTGTATCATTGGACCTACTTACTGTTATAATACAGCTTAAGTATGCCCCGATGGATCCATTAAATTGGGTTTGTCCATCGGTGTGTGCTGCTGGCCATTGCTACGTGTCTAGTCCCTCGATATTTTGGGACTGGGGCGTGACATGGTTTTTATGGTGGCCCATGCAGGTCTACGACTAAATTGTTCGGTTTCAACTTAGGGACCGAGCAAGCCTGCACTAAGAATAGGATAAGTTTTAGGATCTCATCTATTTGCTTGAAACGTTCTTGATATCTATATCGGATTCAAATTAATTTTTTGACTTGCATCTTGCCTTGATTCCTGTGCGCCTCTTATAGTTTATTTTGATGCAGAGTAATGGATTCAAGAGCAAACGACGAAACTCCAGCAAACACAGCAATAGGTGCTGTAGCCACCTACGGAGATGATGAAGTGACGCCATTAAGCGGAGATCCCTCTACTCAACAAGGCAGCCAAGCAGATCAGCATGCTCCTAGATTTCGGCGAGATGACATCCCACCGCCTCCGCAGTTCATTCCACCAATGCCTGTTTTCCCACCAGGACAAGTCATGGATGGGCAACAGATGTTCCAAATGATCTACGCAATGATGCAAGCCCAACAACATATTTATCAAGAAGCTCAGCGTCGCGAGGCAGATTACTTAAGGAACAGCCTAGTAAATACACTGGAGTAGGCCAACTTACCAACTCGACGATAACCGACGGGCTCTATCACCGACTTTCACCAGCTGAAGCCCCGTACCTTCTCAGGAAAGGAGGAGCCCACAGAAGTTCATGAGTGGCTCACCAACATACAACATCAACTAGAAGCAGCTGAGCTTCCAAAGGAACGTTGGATGACTGCCGTCAGAATGTAATTGACAGGCAATGCACATCACTGGTGGCTGTCTGAGGAGACACGGCTCGGGCCAGACCGAGTCACTTGGGAGGAGTTCTACAGACTCTTTCAGGAGATGTACATTCCAGCCATCGCTCGATCAGAACTGCGGGACAAGTTCAACCGCCTCACTCAGGATACTATGACAGTGGAAGAGTACAACGCAGAATTTATTCGTCTGAGTCGCTTCGCCCCTACCTTAATTCCGACAGAAGAAGAGAAGGCCGAGAAGTTCTTCGACGGACTAAATATTGAGCTACAGAAACTAATTGGATCCGTTGCACCTACATCCTACTGAGACGTCCTTGCTGCAGCCCAACGCATGGAGCGCGTCACTAGGAGAGAGACCGGTCTGAAGCGACCTTCCACATCAGCACCAGCCCGAGCACCGCATGGAGAAGCTGCAAAGAAACCACATCTGCATCAAGCACCACAGGGAGCTGTATCCAAATCACTAACTCTTCCTACTTGTCACTACTGCGGCAAGATAGGCCATATTGAGAAGGAGTGTAGACGTAAATTCGGACTATGCCTAGGTTGCGGATCCAGACAGCATGCAGTGAGAGACTGCCCTGAGCGGAGAGAAGAAGCACCAAGAGCAAACCAACAAGCTCTACCAGCACCAGGAGGATATCAACCACGGCCACCCTTGGCACCTCGACCAGCACTCTTCCAGCAGGCCTAGCAACAGCAGAGGGCACCCCCTCAAGGACGCGGACAAGCTTTCGCGATGACTTTGGAAGACGCCCAGACTCTTGGAGTAGCTAATGCGCGTAAGTTTTCGTCATTTTTTGTTGTTACTAGTATTGTCTTAGTTCGTACCCGTTGGTTCGTGACCCTAGCCTTAACCTAGAAATTTTTGAACTTGCTAATAATTGATAACCTAGTAGGATAAGGGATAACCTAGTTTTTCTAAAATAAAAAAAAATTTGTAGTGCTCTACATCTCGTTCATACGGGAGATTACATAAACTTTCATTGCTTAGGGAAATAATTCCCTATGTGATCTTGCTTAACCCTCAACCTTGATTTTCTTGATCGTGGTGTGCCCTGTTTTACCCCGAAACTGAGTGCGCCCCACCAAACGGGACGACTTGGTCGCACGCGGTCTTCACAGATACGTGCACGTCGTTGATACGAACGTGTGGAATTTTGCAGAAGTCGATTCGGGTGTGCGTGCACACCGGAATCAACGCGTATCCGCGGACACCGTCCTGTATCCGCCCTTTCTGGAACGTGCCCTAACTTTGTGTACACACGTCGGATCGAGATGAAACTTGCTCCATCGGACTCGTAGCAATGCGCTGGTCCTATGACCCAAGTTTGGTACGATTCTGAGAACATTGACGAAATCGCGTATCGTGGGCCCCATAGGCTCCACTTGACGGGCGATTTTGTGATCGGCTCACCGGAATCCAATTCTAGAAGTTCCGTTGGGTTCGTATCATCGTTCCTGACTTGTTGACACTAAGTTGGGCAAATTTGGAGACCGTTGACCCTGACACACTTTTCGGTGCAAAGTGGCCCACATGCGGACCCCGCTTTGACCCGAAATGTCATTTTTGCCCCTGTGTCCAAATTGGACGTAAGGACAGGCGTTTCTAGCTATTTGATATTTTTTGAATCGAATGGTGATGTTTATTTCAGCAACCGAAGTAGTACCCGCAGATCACACTGAGACCAGAGCTACAGTTGGAGCCAGGACCCCAGGCAAGTGTACCTTGCCAAACTCTGCAGTCTTGCTACATATTTTCCTTGATCCTTTTACATTGTTGTGCATGTTTAACCTAGGACCGTGTGACGTACTTAGCGTCCGATTATTAGTCGGGTGCCGACACTGTACGCGGTGTTGGGTACGGTCGTCTAGAGATGGACATTCGTGACACTTTATATTCTCCTACTTGTCCTATCAAGTACGATATACCTAGGACACTTGACCCTATTCATGAGACGGAATATTCCTGAGATATTCATGGTGATTCTGTATAGGATACATGATTATGACATACACAGTTTACATGCTTAGATTTTATCCAGACTTGTTGCATTAGATATGGTTTTGCGTGTCATGGACATGAGACGTGAGATTACCTTGGGTGTGGAGAGATTTACCATACAAAAGGCTGATTATATATATATAATAATTTAATGGAAGTGCCTTAGTCTCTGGCGACAGAACTATGGTACCGTACTGGCCCTCGAGAGAATACTGCTATGGGTTTCTCCGACACTGATCCTGTAGTAGCCTCAGCCCGAGTATGACTAGAACTCTCAACTTGCATATCACTTAGCTGGTTACATATTTAACCTATTGTTTCATTTATTACTGTACTGCATTTATTCTGGCATGAGCTTTCTTGTACCTTGCTATGTCCCCTGAGGACCTGGATCCGGATTATGTCCCCAGGATTAGCTGACGAGATCGATCCCGAGGTATACGGGACCGGAGCAGTAGCATTAGCAGAAGCAGGAGCAGGTGCATACATTAGAGCAGAACCAGTATCTGAGGACGAGATAGTACCAGAGGACTTCTCTTGAGTATTGGCTTGAGATACTCATTTATTTCAGTTTATAGTTATTTCATTTCCAGTCTATTTCATTGATGTACCAGACTTATTCTCGGACTGTTCTCCGAGACACTTTTATTGAGATTTGCTAGTTTATTTTATTTACATTATTCTGGCATTTGTTCTGTGATTATCTGTTGTGGATGAGATTGGAATAGACCGTGACTTGTATCATTAGACCTACTTACTGTTATATTATAGCTTAAGTATGCCCCGATGGATCCATTAAATTGGGTTTGTCCATCGGTGTGTGCTGCTGGCCATTGCCACGTGTCTAGTCCCTCGATATTTTGGGACTGGGGCGTGACATTTATTCATCATGGGGATGGACCCCATTCCCATCAATCTCCTCCTCCATATTCATGAGGATAAAGTTCTCAAACAATAGTTATACCTACCTTTCTACGGCAGAAGTTATGCTTCTCTTTTGGTAGAGGCTTCTTCATCATGTCAGACGGATTTTGTCTTGTATCAATCTTATTAATATGCATCAAGTGATTCTCCAAAGCATCTCGGATCCAGTGATGACATACATCAATGTGCTTTGTCCTTGACTGATAGGTAGCATTTTTACTCAAGTAAATGACGCTTTGACTGTTACAATATAGAGTGTACTTCTCTTGCTTGAGAGATAACTCAGGTAGGAAATTCTTCATCCATAAGAGCTCTTTGCTGGCTTCTGTAGCAGAAATATATTTAGCTTCTGTGGTGGATAGTGTCACGCCCCAGTCCCAAAAATACGTAGGACTAGGACACGTAAACATGCCAGCCGCATGGATATGGCAACTCCAATATATGGAAACTAAATCTACACGTACGCTGTAATATGAATATCAAGTCCACAAGTGGTATAAAATATATCACAAGTCACAGGGTATAATCTAAATCTCATCAAGGAAAATCAGATATAAATAATAACCAGTATCTATATAACTAGATCTCAACATAAATATCTAATGATGATAGTTGGATGGAAACAAATCCACTACCAACTCGAATGGAAAAGTACGACACAACAAATACAATATAGGAATACCAGCTAACGACCATGGGCTCGAAGAGAGGACATCCACAAAATATATATAACCATCCAAATCTGCGCTCCTGCAAATACTCAAGAACAGATACACCTGGCAGAGGACCAGGTCCTCAGAGGGACGTAACAAGATACAAAAAATATGAGCCAATTTGAATACAGTAAACATTCATCATATTTGAAAATAGATAAGTACGCTGTACAAGACAATCTATATGAATGCAAATGAGGAGAACTTTTCGACGTATGGGAAAGGGTAGGCTACTCGATCTAATCCTCACAACCTCACGCTCGTCAGTGGACATCATCAGCCGACATACCGTGGGGGTAGCGACCCTCGGACTCCATCAATCGACATACCGCGGGGGTAGCGACCATCGGACACGACCCACCATAGTGCGTGCTAGTGACTACGGTGTTACCAGAGTGGTTAAAAGCCCATACGCCTAATGATTGTCCTCTATGATACTAAGTGCCACGTGTGTGTCAACATATCTAATACATAGTAATGACTGAAAGAAAACTACACATGCAAGAATAAACAGAAATGCAATAAATATACAAAAATATACTAAGCATGCAAAATACTGTAAGTAATTTGGCAAGGTATCTTGCCTGGGGTCCTGCTGTTGGTATGAATCAGAGTCCAAGTCACAGTCCAAATAGCCTATGTATTACAAATTTATCACGTCAAAAGATAATTTATTTTAATTTATTTAATTCTAGAATAATTACTCTAAAATCCTATTCTAATCTTATTATTCTGATTTTTATGTTAATTCCTAAATTTTGTCCAAAGAAACTGAATTTTATCAACTCGAGACTCATGGTACGCAAATCGAGGCGATCTGTTGACCAAAAAGTCAACCGACACAAACTCAACTTTCATGCATGATTTTCTGTAGATTTCAGCGTTAAAAATATGCTAGAATTTACGGCTCGTCCGAATTCAAATTCGTTTGGGAATTATGGCACATACAAATTTTGTATTGTGCACCGATGGTTAAATTCTAACCTAAAAGTTCTACAGAATTAACAGTATATAAATACTTCGAATTAAATTCTGGAAAAAACATATGTCAATGATCTCGATATTAGATTTCCAAAACTTTAAACGGTTCATGATTCTGATTCCTGGTTCTCCCGGAATCGCAAAAATATTGAAACACGTCTATTTTCAGACATGTTGTGCTCTACGAATTTTCCAGAATTTAATACTCATAATTTCGTAAAATAAATTATATAATCAGAAATCTAACCTCAATATTTTTCTAACGCAAGAAACTAGACCTCGTTTGGAGTCTGGAGCTATGCGCAATGACTTGTGGAAGATGAAGGAACCCTAAATGGCAATTCTCCAAAATCTCTCTCTCTAAGATAATGGGATAATTAGGGTTATAATAATATATATATATATATATATATATAGGGATGTACCTGCGACTGAATGGATATTTATAGGCTGACACGTGTCAGAATCTGATTGGATGGTTTTTGTTATATTATTTGTTTTTGATTTGCCTTTATCAAAATATTATTTAAGTCATTTTAAAACTAAATAACTCCAAATAAATATTAAAAATAATCATAAAAATCTGAAAAAATTACATAAAATATATTTTGAACCTATAAACCCTAGAAAAATATTTGGGATAATTTTATATTCATAAATTTACTACTATAATTAGGAGAAGCTCTAAACATTAGTTTTATCCATTTAACTAAAAATAAATACTAACATTATTCCAAAAATTCTGAAATAATTCCAGAAAATATATAATAATATTATAAACCCTAGAAAATAACGTGGGTCCATTCTATATTCCTGGGCTTGCACAATAAATTTTACAAGTCCTAAAAATTAGTTATTAATCTAAATAACTCCCAATAAATACTAAAATTATTCAGAAAATTTCCAGAAAATTCTAGAAAATATATTTGACTATTTAGAACCTAAAATAAAATTTTGGAATATTTTTAATTAAGTTTGAACATAAAAGAAATTCTTCAAAGTCCTAGAAAATTAGTGTTACTAGTTTTTAATTAACTAAAAATTATGAAAAAATCTCAATAATCTAAAATAGCCTAAAAATAATTCTAAATAAATATTTATATAAGTAAATATACTAAAAAAAATTTATTTTCTAATTAACTAAGAGAATACTCTAAATAAATTCAACATCTATAATAAATATAATAATATAAAATATACACAAAATACCTATTTTGGGTGAGGGAGTTTACAATCTACCCAACTTAAAACAATTTTGTCCTCGAAATTAAAATAAGGCATAATTTGTTAAATCCTTCACATTCGTACAAAAGGTACGTCAATCGCAATCTCTTCCAAAAATTTGAATAACAAAATCTACTCAAATCTATTGCGATCACTTCAAAATTAAGATAATCATTGTTCAAATCAAAATTCAACCTATTGTAATCTCTTCTCACATTTCCAAATCATCAATATCCAAATTTAAATTGAATCCATATAATATCTTCAAGATTTAAATAATCCATATCAAATTTTACCCCACGATCTCCAACTATCATAATCTCCTCTAGAAGTAATTTGAGTCCAATATTATTCCTATTTTCATTTATAATTTTTTTTGTATTCTTCAACTTTTTAAATTCCATTCACATCCTCAATATTTCAAATAGGTAGTCCAACCATCAAATTTTAATTCTTAATTTAAATTATCAAATTAAAAAATAATTTAAATGTAGTCCACCAATGTTCAAGTCTGAAATTATATATTTATCCTTCAAATTCAAATTGATAATTTTGCCTTCAATACTCAAAAATTTAAATTATGTACTTAAGGTATAAATATTGGGTCCTCAATATCAAGATTTTTAAAATTCATTAATCCTCATCATCTTAGTCATTCTTCTAAAATTCTGAAAATTAAAATGGCTTGAACCTCTCCCAATCTAATCTTATTCGATCATAATCTAAAAGAAATTCCTCTCGAGTTGCCAATGCACTGCTACCCAACTTAGAATTTACCCATCTATCACAGAAGGCTATATACTTTAAGAAAAATATTCCTTAATTTATTTACTCATGTCATTCAATCCTTAAAACTTCAACGCCGATTATATCATATATGATATGTCCTTAATTACAAAAGAATAATCCTCAAGTATGTGATCGGCCTACGGGGTATATCTAGTACTCTCTGTAGCGCCCCGTTCTCCCGGTGCGGAGAGCGCGGCTAAGAAACACAAACGGTATCGTTCGATCGGGATAGATTGAATTAAGAACTCGTTCTCGTTATGGATTTGTTTCTTCGGAATCGATTCCCATATTCAGTGGACTGCGCCCCAAGGATCGGGTTAGCGGCAGAGTCAGGAGGGACCTCTCCGCTGCTATCTTTTATTGCCTCGGTTTTCGATGTCGCTTGTTGCTTTCGTGCTTTGAGTTGGTTTTGGGATTTGCTTGTTTTCCTTGAACGGTTTCGATGGTTTTCATTGTTTTCGTTCATTGCCTTGCACTTATATTCCGAGACTTGGAAAGAGAGGAAGAAGGATTAATCGAGCTGTTCGTGTGCAGGTGAACGAGCAGTAGGCGGCTTGCGAGCGGAGTCGTGAAGCGCCTCTTTCCTTCTTCCTTCCTAAATCTAAGTGAGTGGCTACCAACCCGATTAGCTAGCTCTGCTTCCAAGCTTCACATCTAATAATCTGCAATCTTCTTTGCCCCGATCAAACGATACCAAGTAATAATAAAAGAAACCAAGATAAAAGAGAATAGACTTGGTTATTATGCTTGTCAATCAAACCTGAAAACTGATGCCTTATTGTATGCTTGTTCGTGCAAATGTTCTATAAAACGTGCTAAGTATAGAACACGTCTTGTATATGCATAATTGTTCAGGGAGGCTATGCTAAATAAATTATGCAATACTGCTTGTCGTGTACTCGTGTTCTAGCAATCGTGTTGCCTCAAATGCATGACTTGTTAACTTGTTCATCGTGTTCGATCATGGACAACTTGTGCACAAGGTATTAGTTCTGCGGACGGTCGCTGGGGCACTGGCACCGATCCGATCCGGGCGGAACTCGTGTGTAGTCTTCGTGTTCGGGACCGGATAGCTTGCAGCGCGATCGTGTTCTCTCGTAGCATGCTATCCTTGTCCCCTGCTACGTCCACTATGGCAACCATGCCAGTGATCATCGTGTATATTTAAACCTGTTGCATACTAACTTGCGTCTTCATGGTAGGAAAGGCATGGTAAGTATTGTGCAGGTAATTCAGACGGTCAGGTAAAATCTACTGAACGGTGGCACGTTCATTTCAGTAAATTCTATATGCTGCTTACTTGTAAATAAACTAAGGCAAGATAGAAACCCATAAAATATGCATGCTTCACTAAACAACGTGTTGATTGGTATAGTCAGGCTAGCTCGCCTTCACCAGCATGTTTCGATATGCTGACCCTCGTTGAAACAGGTTCTCCGCACCAAGGCGAACCGAGCGAGGAGCCGAAGTCGTCTTCCCTATCCAGTCCAGCTGTTGGCGCACCTTCACCGCGCCCTGAAGCCTTTTGAAGTCCGAAGCTGCAACTCTTCATACACAAATGCAGCTCCGTGGCAAAGCTATCCTCCAGCCTGGAGGTCTTTATTATTTTGAGTTTATAAAGGGATGTAATGTACAGGACTGCTATCTCATTTTGAGTCATCTCTTTTGTAAGCCATTCGGCATATTAGCTAACTCGTTCAAGAGTTTGTAATAGATGTTCATTATCAATAAAGAGAACTTTTCTATGTTTCAAATCTGTGTTTCAATTTATCTGCGTACTCTGAATATGTGCTTGCTATGCAAATCATTAAAGCCTTGTGCGGGCGCAACTCCATGCCCGCACGGCGGTCACGATTTGGGGGATGCCTCAAGTGATTCTACGGAATTGGGTCGTGACATAGTGGTATCAGAGCACAGATTCAAAGTTCCTTAGACTTCGTGCTGGAAAAGTTCCTTTAACGATCAAATTCCTGTGCAAACTCTTGAACTCGCTAGGCCAAAATGAGATACGTTCATGCAATAAGTCCATAATATATTATGATCCTAATATAATTTACCTTCTTTTGAAGGAGTGGCTCCAGTGCAATCTGCAGCGCAAACACCGGATGAAATGCAAGGCCAAGGAAGTAGTTCGGGTACTTCGGGAAGTTCAAAGAGCCAGCGAGCCGTGCCAAGCATCGATCCCGTCCAACGAATGTTGCAGATGTTGGAGGCAAACCAACAAAGGGACGAGGCTCGCTATGAACGGGCCGAGAAGCGGGCGGAAGAGAGTCAGCTCAAGTTTCAAGACAATATAGAAGCACGATTCTCAGTCCAACAGAAGCAGGTAGATACCCTGCAGCAGATCGTTCAGACTTTGGCTGCCAACCATTCTGCCGCAACAGCAACAACTCCGGTGGAACAGCCCGTGCTTGAAGTAGAGACGCCGCAAATTCCAAGGACGAGGGACGTGACTGCCTTCGACTTTGGCCACTTCAAGAAAGTCTGCAATACCCCATTCAACGGGACTGAGGACCCAGTCGTAGCTCTAGATTGGTTGGCCGAACTTGAAGATCACTTCGCTCTGCTAGAGGTCCCCGAAGAGAAGCGCGTCGCCTGCACGCAACTATAACTCTGCCTCAACGCGCATGATTGGTGGGACGTGCATCGACGATCTCTCCAATTTGATCACGGAGAGGAGGCGATCTCGTAGATGACTTTTTGTGCTACGTTCGAAGAGGAGTTTGTACCCCCTCCAGTACAACGTCAAATGGAGAATGATTTCGTACAACTAAGGCAGGGCAGTATGACAGTTAAAGAGTACTCCGCCGAATTCAACCGACTCTCCAAATTCGCTAGGGCCTATTTACCTGATGTAGCGAGTCGAGCAAGAAGGTTTGAAGGTGGACTACGCCCTGTCATCCATTCGCACGTATCCGTTTATCAGTATCGTACAATGCGTGAAGTCATGAATCATGCCCTGTCGCTTGAACCACTCTATCCTCACGTTCCTGTCGGCGCTGTGCATACCTACAATCACAAACGCCAAAGCAACGACAGAGGAAACAATGCTGCAAAGCGTCGGAACGACGGTAGTCAACAAATAAAGCATTGGATCATTACGTGTCAATTTTGTAAAAAGACTGGACACGACAAGAAGGACTGCCGCTTGAGACTTGGATTATGCCTCGCTTGTGGACGATCAGGCC
The DNA here is from genome assembly GCA_036927795.1 of Iris macrosiphon. Taxonomy (NCBI): domain Eukaryota; kingdom Viridiplantae; phylum Streptophyta; class Magnoliopsida; order Asparagales; family Iridaceae; genus Iris; species Iris macrosiphon. Next base: position 8,709,809 of record JAYESA010000003.1, read on the forward strand.
ATGCTATTGATTCCTGCCCGAACCTTCCAGATCGCCGTCCCGAACGCAATAATCCATAACGGTAGGTCCTATTCTTAAGTTTCGGGACGAAACTTCTAATTAGTTGGGTAGGATGTAGCGTCCCGTTCTCCCGGTGCGGAGAGCGCGGCTAAGAAACACAAACGGTATCGTTCGATCGGGATAGATTGAATTAAGAACTCATCCTCGTTATGGATTTGTTTCTTCGGAATCGATTCCCATATTCAGTGGACTGCGCCCCAAGGATCGGCTTAGCGGCAGAGTCAGGAGGGACCTCTCCGCTGCTATCTTTTATTGTCTCAGTTTTCGATGTCGCTTGTTGCTTTCGTGCTTTGAGTTAGTTTTGGGATTTGCTTGTTTTCCTTGAACGGTTTTGATGGTTTTTATTGTTTTCGTTCATTGACTTGCACTTCTATTCCGAGACTTGGAAAGAGAGGAAGAAGGATTAATCGAGCTGTTCGTGTGCAGGTGAACGAGCAGTAGGCGGCTTGCGAGCGGAGTCGTAAAGCGCCTCTTTCCTTCTTCCTTCCTAAATCTAAGTGAGTGGCTACCAACCCGATTAGCTAGCTCTGCTTCCAAGCTTCACATCTAATAATCTGCAATCTCCTTTGCCCCGATCAAACGATACCAAGTAATAATAAAAGAAACCAAGATAAAAGAGAATAGACTTGGTTATTATGCTTGTCAATCAAACCTGAAAACTGATGCCTTATTGTATGCTTGTTCGTGCAAATGTTCTATAAAACGTGCTAAGTATAGAACACGTCTTGTATATGCATAATTGTTCAGGGAGGCTATGCTAAATAAATCATGCAATACTGCTTGTCGTGTACTCGTGTTCTAGCAATCGTGTTACCTCAAATGCATGACTTGTTAACTTGTTCACCGTGTTCGATCATGGACAACTTATGCACAAGGTATTAGTTCTGCGGATGGTCGCTGGGGCACTGGCACCGATCCGATCCCGGTGGAACTCGTGTGTAGTCTTCGTGTTCGGGACCGGATAGCTTGCAGCGCAATTGTGTTCTCTCGTAGCATGCTATCCTTGTCCCCGGCTACGTCCACTATGGCAACCATGCCAGTGATCATCGTGTATATTTAAACCTGTTGCATACTAACTTGCGTCTTCGTGGCAGGGAAGGCATGGTAAGTATTGTGCAGGTAATTCAGACGGTCAGGTAAAATCCACCGAACGGTGGCACGTTCATTTCAGTAAATTTTATATGCTGCTTACTTGTAAATGAACTAAGGCAAGATAGAAACCCACAAAATATGCATGCTTCACTAAACAACGTGTTGATTGGTATAGTCAGGCTAGCTCGCCTTCACCAGCATGTTTCGATATGCTGACCCTCGTTGAAACAGGTTCTCCGCACCAAGGCGAACCGAGCGAGGAGCCGAAGTCGTCTTCCCGATCCAGTCCAGCTGTTGGCGCACCTTCACCGCGCCCTGAAGCCTTTTGAAGTCCGAAGCTGCAACTTTTCATACACAAATGCAGCTCCGTGGCAAAGCTATCCTCCAGCCTGGAGGTCTTTATCATTTTGAGTTTATAAAGGGATGTAATGTACAGGACTGCTATCTTATTTTGAGTCATCTCTTTTGTAAGCCGTTCGGCATATTAGCTAACTCGTTCAAGAGTTTGTAATAGATGTTCATTATCAATAAAGAGGACTTTTCTATGTTTCAAATCTGTGTTTCAATTTATCTGTAACCTCCGATTTCCAATTTCCGAAATAATTAGATTTTTAAGTTATTTTAAATACCAAGTTTATAAAATAATTTCTCCTTGAATTCTTGTATTTGATTTTTGAACAATAGTCGATTTTAGAAAGTAATTTAAAATCTTTTATAAAAAATCATTTTTCCTAAATGTCGATGTATTATAAAATAAATAAATAAATAATAAAATATATATATCTCTCTAGTTACAAATAGTTTTTGGCTTGAAATCATAAAATTATTTATTTGATAAAAAAAAATTATTTAAAGGACTAGTTGTTTTCTTCATAATAAATTTTTTTAAAATTTATTTGGGATAGTAAATAAATAAATTACATACTATCGGAGATTTTTGCAATATGCATTAATTAGTCGCTATTCATAATCAGTTAGCCTTGGATATATATGATCTGGGCCATCCATTATTGGGCCAAACCTCACCCTTCATCCCACACCCTCTCTCCCTATTTAAGTCCCTCATCACCATTCCCAAGAAACCCTAGTTAGCCCTCACAAATCCCCACAAGCCAACAAACCACCACCATTTTGTGTGCTCGTGTCCGTGTGTCCAGCATTACCGTGTCAGCCGTGTTGGCCTCGGGTCCGACCCCGGGTGTCCCACCGTATCCATTCATTTTCTGTGTCCAGATTTACAACAGTACAATCAGATTTTTTTTCGTGTCCGACACACCCGGACACATCCACCTCCACCACAGTACACCCAACCCTGTGTCCAACACCCGGACACATCCACCTTCACCACAGTACACCGAACCCATCGTGTCCAGCCTCGGACCTCCTCACCCTCGCCGAGTCGACCGCCGCCTTGGATCCGCCTCAAACCCGTCGAACCCAGAACCGTCGCGGCCGCGAGCCGAGCACCCGCCACAGCAGACTGAGCTCCGCCGACGCCTTGCCGGCCCGACCCCGGCGAGACCCCACCGCGCCGACGCCGTGCCCGCGTGACCCCGGCGAACCCCGACGACGACGGAGACCCCTCCCCAAATGTGAGCCCTCTTTTCTTTTCCCCTTTTCTTCTGTGAAGTAATAGTGAGTTAAACGTAATTAATTATATATTAATCAGTTCGTTAATATAATAGATTAGTTAGTTAATTAGATTAGTAGTTAATTATTAATTAATTAGTTTAGTAATTTCATATAATTAGTTTAATTTATAATTAGAGTAGTTAATTATTTCTTAATTAGTTAATTAATTCGTTAATCAGTAATTAATTTGTTAATCAGTAATTTAAATTATAACCATTAGTTAGTTTATTTAATCAGTAGTTAATATAATTAGTTAATTTATATTTAAATAGTTTAGTTTTTATTTAGTTTAGTAATAAATATAAGGATTTGATTATGTGAAAAACTATAATAATTTTTGGGTTATATTATTAGTTCCAATAATAAAAATAAGTTCAAAATTGTTTAATTGGACTGGTAGCCAAATTATTACTAGAGATATATAAATATATTGGCTTTTACGTAAATTCTAAATCTGTATAAATAAACTTTTAAATTGTAATTATTGTTCAAAATAATTTCGAAATGATTTTCATTCAATTAAGATGTTACCTTAATAACGAACAACGACCTTCTCTTATTAGCCTGGAATCATTATCTTGGTTTTCGTGCCGAACTCCGATCTTGGACTTCTTTATATAGATTCTAGCTATTTGGACTGCTCCGGACCCATTAGAACTAACTGCTATTTCATTTGGGATCACCTTGAGGAGGGTGGCATTATACACATTCTTTGATTAGTTATATATATATAATGTTGATTGATATATATATGCAAATACGTATTTTGGTATATAAAATGTAATAGTATACGTACTATTTTGATATATATATATATATCTCCTTATTGTTCAATTGGTATAGTATAATATGTATATGTGTATTTCCCTTAATATATATATGTAGGTATTTTGGTATAAAAATATATAATGTTTAGTATATGTATATATTTTGTATATATATATGTACTTAATATATTTTCAAATATGTATAATTAGTATAAATGTATATATATATATCTTGTACATACAATTAATGTATTGTATTTGTAATTAATGTGATGTACTAGTATTAGTATATATTTTAATAATAACATTGACAATATATATATATTTTTAAAAATGTATTGTTAACATATGTATGAGTATACATATATAATGTTCAACTAGTATAAATCAGATATGTATTTAAAAGGCATATATATATATATATATATATATTGTAAATACATTTAAATTGGTGCATGTATAAATATTATAAGTATTAATAAGTGTAATGTGTTTTACGTATCCCTACTAGGTGATCCTAGGTGACCGGTATCATACCTAGAGAAGTCCCGAACTCAGTATTTTTAGACTGTGTTAGTGTAGCATCTGATGCAAATATGGTTTTGCTTGTGATATGTTATAGGACTGTTGGTTTACCCAGGTGATACTCTGGAACAGGACATCAATAATTACCAGCTAAGGACCCAAGGCGAGTACATTCTCTGATTAGGTTCTAATTTATGATATCTCCTATGTTCACTGTATCTAGTGTAAATATCCATGCTCTTGACACGCTGGTTACACGGATTGATATACACGGATCTCGTCATGAGATGTTATTCCTTATTCATGGTGTAGCTTGTACAAGACTCGTTTCCTTGTTATCTTGTGCATGTACAAACACTGATTCCCGGGGAGACTTGCTACCTCCCTAGGGAATCCCGTGCCATAGCGTACCATGATTGGATCCACTATACTAGTCAGGGGTGGGGAGTATTTTAGTGTAGATATGTGATCATACCCAACTTTTCATGCATCATAGCTCACCCCACATCTCACGTCGGGTGCGGCCTGACCATCTCCATGCTTCATAGCTGTTACGTGTGATTAGCCTGACCTCTACATGCATCATAGCTAACCAACGGTTAGCCTGACCTTACATGAATCATAGCTAATCATATGTAACCAGCCTGATCAAGTTCCCAAGCCGATCACATGTTAAAGCTAGTACTCATACACTTAGTCATAGGTTCTTGCTCATGGACATATTATTTCTTCTCCTGCATTTACTTACAGTATTTCCAGTATTTCTTTTATTTCTCGTACCTATACATGCTTCTGGTATATTTCCATCTAGAACTGCTATATAGTTTATATCATTAATGTAGAACTGCTATTTAGAGATGTACTTTGCTCCTTCCTGACTGGAAAATATTTTTCCAGACTGTGACCTTAGTAGACTGGTTTCTGACACACTTGAGGATTGGAAGTTAATGATTGCAGGTATGATTATTTTGTTGTTAGAAATGTCTTGTATTTCTTGCTTGCCTTGATATCTCATCGTGCTTTAGTTTTTGTGATTGAGTATTTCTAGCATTATTTTATGATATTCCCGTCTCCTTATGGAGTTGGGTATTCACGTGAGATTGATTAGATAGTTACATGACCTAGACAGCGTTCTACCGCCGATGCTGTGGCGTAGGCTGGACGTACCCACGCACTCGTGCCCCTAAACCGGGTATGGGTCGTGACACGTTTTAGTGGTAGCCCATGCAGGTCAGACTTCGCTAGTTGTGCGATATCGTAGTAGTGCGACGTCATAGTTGTACTATTGCGTACTTGCTATAGAATATAGGACATAGGATACTAGGATGAGAGAGGATACTCAATCACTAAATTAATTAAGAGATTCCTGGGACGACCCTTGAGAGTCTCATTATAAATTTTCCAATTTAAATCCTTCCCCCTTGTTCCCGTCTGCTCTCACTTGTTGTTATTGAACTTGATCCTTATTGATCATTTATTAAATTAAAATCTTGGTATCATTGTTGAGTTTGATTCTTGTTGACCAGTTGTTAAATTTAATTCTTGGTATCGTTGTTGAGTTAATTTCCTATCGAGATGAATTTTATGGGCTAAAATTTACGGTATCATCTGATGACATATCTTGATGAGAACAGTGAGAAAGGTAAAACGTCTACTTTGGTTATGGACCTTAGAGTTTATCGCAGCCATATTAGCTGTGGTGACGAGAACGTAGGAACCTGACTTGGATGTACATACTATAGTTATGAAACTTAGAGTCTCTCGCAGCCATACCGGTTGGCGTGGTGAAGATTCTAGACGACATGATTATAGAGTTGCATACCTTAGTTACGAAACCTATCGTTTATCGCATCTATGCTTACTAGCGTGGCGAGGATTCTGAGTGTCATGATTTCAGACAAACGTGTATGATTATCAGGTTGTATCTTAAATTGGTTCTTAAAGTATCATCTCAAGACTTATCAATTTATGTCATTCCAGGACTTTGTTCCATCGCTTCTTTTCTTTACTAGCAGTAAAGATACCTTCCGTCCTTGATCCAGTTCTTTTGAGCCTTATTTCTTTAAGGATCCTTGTTAGTGTGATAATTAATGACTTATAATTATGGCTGTGTCTTGAGTATTAGTATTGGTTGAGTGTTGTTAGTGAGTTATAGGTGTTTCTTAGTTGGACATGTGAGCAGTAGGCTTTAAACTAGAGTTAGCCCTTAGCATTGTACCTTGTACAAATGGTTCTAGGATAAGTGTCATTAGAGACTGTGAGTAGACGGAGAGAATAAAGTATCAGTGATAGTTCAAGAGTTAGTATCAGAGCCGGCATACCCGTCCCGGATAGTCAATAAATTATGTAATTGGATGATCTATGTAAACAATTAAGTATCAAGGAATTGCGTTAAAGATTAATGGAGCATGATGTTCAATTTGATGATTGATACTGGGTGGATCAAGAGTAAAGAAATGTATATACATAAAGGGTTTTAATGAGATGCCATGAGTGGAGAAATATCAATATTGGTAATGAAAGTTGTGAAATATATCACAGAATAGTTTAACAGGCTGTAAAAGGTTTAAGAGATATGCTTATACCTCAATCGAGATATGGAACCATATGCCTGCCCTTGAGATTGAAGTAAAGCATGTGTATTATGGAAAGTGCAAGTGATCGTGATTTGTAATAAGTTTGATGAGATAATCTAATGATGCAGCTAGTGTTACCATACCAATAGTGCTAGTGATCCTATATCAAATATTTGTTGAGCAAGGTGCTAATAACAGTAAGTCCTTCGTGCGATGATAATTAGATTGGTGTATTTGTGTGGACCTTGAGTATTAGAGACTGGGAGTATCTATCTGTATACTTGAGGATTTAAAGTTATAAATTGAAGAGTGGGAATGAATTTTAATTTTTAAGAATTTAGAGGAGTTAAGATTTTATGTTATTAAAATTTTGAGTATTCGAATTCAATTCAATAAACATAATCAAAGCTATAAGGATTTTAAAAGTGATTACTTTTTTCGATATTTGAGTATCTGATTTTGAGGAGGTATATGCAATTTATTTTTAAGTTGATCGAGAAGTTAAACCTTGACGATTATTTTGAGGATTAATTTTATGGTAGATGAGAGATATGAATATTAATATATGAGTAGATTATATACATATATAAGGATCTGGTGATTTGAGCATGATTGAGATGGCACCGCAGACTGACTTGGGTGTCCATCTAAAGTTGTATTGGAAAGAGCAGTATTTAGTATGGTGTTGCACTTGACGTATATTTGAGTGATAAGAACGACTAGTATGAACAATTGTAGTAGGAACGGGAACTGACAGAGGGTATGGTACTAAAGAGATAGAGGTATCAACTTGGATGCATTATTGAATCATGGTTATATTAGAGATTCTTGGCATCAGATTTTGGCATCAATAGACAGGTGTGTGCAATACGGATATATTCATGGATCTTGTGGATTAATGATTAGTTGAGATGGATACCAGTATACAGGAATAAGAATTAGTTAGTGAATGTGTTAGAGTTAAGAGTTTGTTAGAGATAGCATATACCGCAAGTAATATGTTAGCAGGTTCTTCCTTCCCTCCTAATGTTCCTTTTTCGTTTTTCGATTGGTTGATTTTCCTAATACTGTAGTTCGTATGCATGATTTCTTGTTAGAATAAAACTAGTAGTACACCTTAACAGAGACTGAAATACTATGACAAAAGATACATGACCTATATATTTTTCTTAAATTGCATGGCTGTAGGTAGAGTTTTCTTAACCCATGATCATTAGGGTTTTGACCATAGCAAAGATCTATGACAAGGTTATGACTGACAAAAAGGGACAAGATGATTAAATTGTGGATGAGCATTAATTTAAATAAAGAATTTAGGGGTTGTTATAACAGAGTTGATGGATCATTGATTTTTCGAAAATTGAGGTATGATTGAAATTCGAGGATAAACATTAACTTAAATGGAGAATTAAGAAATTCACAGGGCAAAATTTGAGGATTTATTAATTTTAGGAAAGGTCTTGATATGATTGAATTGGTTATTAAAAATTTGAGAAAATTTGGGAAATTATCATTCTATCTAATTGATTGCAAGATAGAAATTTTATATTTTATATTATGAATGTTGCATTGAAGATTCTGAAAATATCGCATTGTTGAGTATTTTGAGAAAAAAGAAAATCAGGAAATAAAATCGTTAATGAAATGGTGTCGAATTCAATTCTCGGGAGGAGAACTTAGATTTGAATAAGCATCAATTGAATTTGAGTTAGAGGAGTAAGACGATGATGGATTAGTGGGTAAAAATTTAATTTTGGGATTCGATTTTTATAAATATGCATGGATTGGATTTCAATTGGAGGATTGGATCTTAAAATTCTGGGGTATTTAGATACGAACTTAAAATTTTTGGAGGAGAAAAAAAAAAGGGATTTGATTTTTAAAAATCGAAGATTTTCAAGAATATGATGTATAGAATTTTGAAAGGTTGTGAAATAACGATATGGAATTACTTCATGATTATTTGGTTGAATTTAAATTTGATAGAAATAATATGATGAGTAAAGACAATTATTGAGGATCCTAAATTTCGAGGACGAAATTTTTCTAAGGTGGGTAGACTTGTAACCTCCGATTTCCAATTTCCGAAATAATTAGATTTTTAAGTTATTTTAAATACCAAGTTTATAAAATAATTTCTCCTTGAATTCTTGTATTTGATTTTTGAACAATGGTCGATTTTAGAAAGTAATTTAAAATCTATTATAAAAAATCATTTTTCCTAAATGTCGATGTATTATAAAATAAATAAATAAATAATAAAATATATATATTTCTCTAGTTACAAATATTTTTTGGCTTGAAATCATAAAATTATTTATTTGATAAAAAAAATTTATTTAAAAGACTAGTTGTTTTCTTCATAATAAATTTTTTTAAAATTCATTTGGGATAGTAAATAAATAAATTACATACTTTCGGAGATTTTTGCAATATGCATTAATTAGTCGCTATTCAGAATCAGTTAGTCTTGGATATATATGATCTGGGCCATCCATTATTGGGCCAAACCTCACCCTTCATCCCACACCCTCTCTCCCTATTTAAGTCCCTCATCACCATTTCCAAGAAACCCTAGTTAGCCCTCACAAATTCTCACAAGCCAACAAACCACCACCATTTTGTGTGCTCGTGTCCGTGTGTCCAGCATTACCGTGTCAGCCGTGTTGGCCTCGGGTCCGACCCCGGGTGTCCCACCGTATCCATTCATTTTCTGTGTCCAGATTTACAACAGTACAATCAGATTTTTTTTTTCGTGTCCGACACACCCGGACACATCCACCTCCACCACAGTACACCCAACCCTGTGTCCAACACCCGGACACATCCACCTCCACCATAGTACACCGAACCCATCGTGTCCAGCCTCGGACCTCCTCACCCTCGCCGAGTCGACCGCCGCCTTGGATCCGCCTCAAACCCGTCGAACCCAGAACCGCCGCCGCCGCGAGCCGAGCACCCGCCACAGCAGACTGAGCTCCGCCGACGCCTTGCCGGCCCGACCCCGGCGAGACCCCACCGCGCCGACGCCGTGCCCGCGTGACCCCGGCGAACCCCGACGACGACGGAGACCCCTCCCCAAATGTGAGCCCTCTTTTCTTTTCCCCTTTTCTTCTGTGAAGTAATAGTGAGTTAAACGTAATTAATTATATATTAATCAGTTAGTTAATATAATAGATTAGTTAGTTAATTAGATTTGTAGTTAATTATTAATTAATTAGTTTAGTAATTTCATATAATTAGTTTAATTTATAATTAGAGTAGTTAATTATTTCTTAATTAGTTAATTAATTCGTTAATCAGTAATTAATTTGTTAATCAGTAATTTAAATTATAACCATTAGTTAGTTTATTTAATCAGTAGTTAATATAATTAGTTAATTTATATTTAAATAGTTTAGTTTTTATTTAGTTTAGTAATAAATATAAGGATTTGATTATGTGAAAAACTATAATAATTTTTGGGTTATATTATTAGTTCCAATAATAAAAATAAGTTCAAAATTGTTTAATTGGACTGGTAGCCAAATTATTACTAGAGATATATAAATATATTGGCTTTTACGTAAATTCTAAATCTGTATAAATAAACTTTTAAATTGTAATTATTGTTCAAAATAATTTCGAAATGATTTTCATTCAATTAAGATGTTACCTTAATAACGAACAACGACCTTCTCTTATTAGCCTGGAATCATTATCTCGGTTTTCGTGCCGAACTCCGATCTTGGACTTCTTTATATAGATTCTAGCTATTTGGACTGCTCCGGACCCATTAGAACTAACTGCTATTTCATTTGGGATCACCTTGAGGAGGCTGGCATTATACACATTCTTTGATTAGTTATATATATATAATGTTGATTGATATATATATATGCAAATACGTATTTTGGTATATAAAATATAATAGTATACGTACTATTTTGATATATATATATATCTCCTTATTGTTCAATTGGTATAGTATAATATGTATATGTGTATTTTCCTTAATATATATATGTAGGTATTTTGGTATAAAAATATATAATGTTTAGTATATGTATATATTTTGTATATATATATGTACTTAATATATTTTCAAATATGTATAATTAGTATAAATGTATATATATATATCTTGTACATACAATTAATGTATTGTATTTGTAATTAATGTGATGTACTAGTATTAGTATATATTTTAATAATAACATTGACAATATATATATATTTTTAAAAATGTATTGTTAACATATGTATGAGTATACATATATAATGTTCAACTAGTATAAATCAGATATGTATTTAAAAGGCATATATATATATATATATATATATATATATATTGTAAATACATTTAAATTGGTGCATGTATAAATATTGTAAGTATTAATAAGTGTAATGTGTTTTACGTATCCCTACTAGGTGATCCTAGGTGACCGGTATCATACCTAGAGAAGTCCCGAACTCAGTATTTTTAGACTGTGTTAGTGTAGCATCTGATGCAAATATGGTTTTGCTTGTGATATGTTATAGGACTGTTGGTTTACCCAGGGGATACTCTGCAACAGGACATCAATAATTACCAGCTAAGGACCCAAGGCGAGTACATTCTCTGATTAGTTTCTAATTTATGATATCTCCTATGTTCACTGTATCTAGTGTAAATATCCATGCTCTTGACACGCTGGTTACACGGATTGGTATACACGGATCTCGTCATGAGATGTTATTCCTTATTCATGGTGTAGCTTGTACAAGACTCATTTCCTTGTTATCTTGTGCATGTACAGACACTGATTCCCGGGGAGACTTGCTACCTCCCTAGGGAATCCCGTGCCATAGCGTACCATGATTGGATCCACTATACTAGTCAGGGGTGGGAAGTATTTTAGTGTAGATATGTGATCATACCCAACTTTTCATGCATCATAGCTCACCCCATATCTCACGTTGGGTGCGGCCTGACCATCTCCATGCTTCATAGCTGTTACGTGTGATTAGCCTGACTTCTACATGCATCATAGCTAACCAACGGTTAGCCTGACCTTACATGAATCATAGCTAATCACATGTAACCAGCCTGATCAAGTTCCCAAGTCGATCACATGTTAAAGCTAGTACTCATACACTTAGTCATAGGTTCTTGCTCATGGACATATTGTTTCTTCTCCTTCATTTACTTACAGTATTTCTAGTATTTCTTTTATTTCTCGTACCTATACATGCTTCTGGTATATTTCCATCTAGAACTGCTATATAGTTTATATCATTAATGTAGAACTGCTATTTAGAGATGTACTTTGCTCCTTCCTGACTGGAAAATATTTTTCCAGACTGTGACCTTAGTAGACTGGTTTCTGACACACTTGAGGATTGGAAGTTAATGATTGCAGGTATGATTATTTTGTCGTTAGAAATGTCTTATATTTCTTGCTTGCCTTGATATCTCATCGTACTTTAGTTTTTGTGATTGAGTATTTCTAGCATTATTTTATGATATCCCCGTCTCCTTATGGAGTTGGGTATTCACGTGAGATTGATTAGATAGTTACATGACCTAGACAGCGTTCTACCGCCGATGCTGTGGCGTAGGCTGGACGTACCCACGCACTCGTGCCCCTAAATCGGGTACGGGTCGTGACACGTTTTAGTGGTAGCCCATGCAGGTCAGACTTCGCTAGTTGTGCGATGTCGTACTAGTGCGACGTCATAGTTGTACTATTGCGTACTTGCTATAGAATATAGGACATAGGATACTAGGATGAGAGAGGATACTCAATCACTAAATTAATTGAGAGATTCCTGGGACGACCCTTGAGAGTCTCATTATAAATTTTCCAATTTAAATCCTTCCCCCTTGTTCCCGTCTGCTCTCACTTGTTGTTATTGAACTTGATCCTTATTGATCAGTTATTAAATTAAAATCTTGGTATCATTGTTGAGTTTGATTCTTGTTGACCAGTTGTTAAATTTAATTCTTGGTATCGTTGTTGAGTTAATTTCCTATCGAGATGAATTTTATGGGCTAAAATTTACGGTATCATCTGATGACATATCTTGATGAGAACAGTGAGAAAGGTAAAATATCTACTTTGGTTATGGACCTTGGAGTTTATCGCAGCCATATTAGCTGTGGTGACGAGAACGTAGGAACCTGACTTGGATGTACATACTATAGTTATGAAACTTAGAGTCTCTCGCAGCCATACCGGTTGGCGTGGTGAAGATTCTAGACGACATGATTATAGAGTTGCATACCTTAGTTACGAAACCTATCGTTTATCGCATCTATGCTTACTAGCGTGGCGAGGATTCTGAGTGTCATGATTTCAGACAGACGTGTATGATTATCAGGTTGTATCTTAAATTGGTTCTTAAAGTATCATCTCAAGACTTATCTATTTATGTCATTCCAGGACTTTGTTCCATCGCTTCTTTTCTTTACTAGCAGTAAAGATACCTTCCGTCCTTGATCCAGTTCTTTTGAGCCTTATTTCTTTAAGGATCCTTGTTAGTGTGATAATTAATGACTTATAATTATGGCTGTGTCTTGAGTATTAGTATTGGTTGAGTGTTGTTAGTGAGTTATAGGTGTTTCTTAGTTGGACATGTGAGCAGTAGGCTTTAAACTAGAGTTAGCCCTTAGCATTGTACCTTGTACAAATGGTTCTAGGATAAGTGTCATTAGAGACTGTGAGTAAAAGGAGAGAATAAAGTATCAGTGATAGTTCAAGAGTTAGTATCAGAGCCGGCATACCCGTCCCGGATAGTCAATAAATTATGTAATTGGATTATCTATGTAAACAATTAAGTATCAAGGAATTGCGTTAAAGATTAATGGAGCATGATGTTCAATTTGATGATTGATACTGGGTGGATCAAGAGTAAAGAAATGTATATACATAAAGGGTTTTAATGAGATGCCATGAGTGGAGAAATATCAATATTGGTAATGAAAGTTGTGAAATATATCACAGAATAGTTTAACAGGCTGTAAAAGGTTTAAGAGATATGCTTATACCTCAATCGAGATATGGAACCATATGCCTGCCCTTGAGATTGAAGTAAAGCATGTGTATTATGGAAAGTGCAAGTGATCGTGATTTGTAATAAGTTTGATGAGATAATCTAATGATGCAGCTAGTGTTACCATACCAATAGTGCTAGTGATCCTATATCAAATATTTGTTGAGCAAGGTGCTAATAACAGTAAGTCCTTCGTGCGATGATAATTAGATTGGTGTATTTGTGTGGACCTTGAGTATTAGAGACTGGGAGTATCTATCTGTATACTTGAGGATTTAAAGTTATAAATTGAAGAGTGGGAATGAATTTTAATTTTTAAGAATTTAGAGGAGTTAAGATTTTATGTTATTAAAATTTTGAGTATTCGAATTCAATTCAATAAACATAATCAAAGCTATAAGGATTTTAAAAGTGATTACTTTTTTCGATATTTGAGTATCTGATTTTGAGGAGGTATATGCAATTTATTTTTAAGTTGATCGAGAAGTTAAACCTTGACGATTATTTTGAGGATTAATTTTATGGTAGATGAGAGATATGAATATTAATATATGAGTAGATTATATACATGTGTAAGGATCTGGTGATTTGAGCATGATTGAGATGGCACCGCAGACTGACTTGGGTGTCCATCTAAAGTTGTATTGGAAAGAGCAGTATTTAGTATGGTGTTGCACTTGACGTATATTTGAGTGATAAGAACGACTAGTATGAACAATTGTAGTAGGAACGGGAACTGACAGAGGGTATGGTACTAAAGAGATAGAGGTATCAACTTGGATGCATTATTGAATCATGGTTATATTAGAGATTCTTGGCATCAGATTTTGGCATCAATAGACAGGTGTGTGCAATACGGATATATTCATGGATCTTGTGGATTAATGATTAGTTGAGATGGATACCAGTATACAGGAATAGGAATTAGTTAGTGAATGTGTTAGAATTAAGAGTTTGTTAGAGATAGCAGATACCGCAAGTAATATGTTAGCAGGTTCTTCCTTCCCTCCTAATGTTCCTTTTTCGTTTTTCGATTGGTTGATTTTCCTAATACTGTAGTTCGTATGCATGATTTCTTGTTAGAATAAAACTAGTAGTACACCTTAACCGAGACTGAAATACCATGACAAAAGATACATGACCTATATATTTTTCTTAAATTGCATGGCTGTAGGTAGAGTTTTCTTAACCCATGATTATTAGGGTTTTGACCATAGCAAAGATCTATGACAAGGTTATGACTGACAAAAAGGGACAAGATGATTAAATTGTGGATGAGCATTAATTTAAATAAAGAATTTAGGGGTTGTTATAACAGAGTTGATGGATCATTGATTTTTCGAAAATCGAGGTATGATTGAAATTCGAGGATAAACATTAACTTAAATGGAGAATTAAGAAATTCACAGGGCAAAATTTGAGGATTTATTAATTTTAGGAAAGGTCTTGATATGATTGAATTGGTTATTAAAAATTTGAGAAAATTTGGGAAATCATTCTATCTAATTGATTGCAAGATAGAAATTTTATATTTTATATTATGAATGTTGCATTGAAGATTCTGAAAATATCGCATTATTGAGTATTTTGAGAAAAAAGAAAATCAGGAAATAAAATCGTTAATGAAATGGTGTCGAATTCAATTCTCGGGAGGAGAACTTAGATTTGAATAAGCATCAATTGAATTTGAGTTAGAGGAGTAAGACGATGATGGATTAGTGGGTAAAAATTTAATTTTGGGATTCGATTTTTATAAATATGCATGGATTGGATTTCAATTGGAGGATTGGATCTTAAAATTCTGGGGTATTTAGATACGAACTTAAAATTTTTGGAGGAGAAAAAAAAAAAAAAGGGATTTGATTTTTAAAAATCGAAGATTTTCAAGAATATGATGTATAGAATTTTGAAAGGTTGTGAAATAACGATATGGAATTACTTCATGATTATTTGGTTGAATTTAAATTTGATAGAAATAATATGATGAGTAAAGACAATTATTGAGGATCCTAAATTTCGAGGACGAAATTTTTCTAAGGTGGGTAGACTTGTAACCTCCGATTTCCAATTTCCGAAATAATTAGATTTTTAAGTTATTTTAAATACCAAGTTTATAAAATAATTTCTCCTTGAATTCTTGTATTTGATTTTTGAACAATGGTCGATTTTAGAAAGTAATTTAAAATCTATTACAAAAAATCATTTTTCCTAAATGTCGATGTATTATAAAATAAATAAATAAATAAATAATAAAATATATATATTTCTCTAGTTACAAATATTTTTTGGCTTGAAATCATAAAATTATTTATTTGATAAAAAAAATTATTTAAAGGACTAGTTGTTTTCTTCATAATAAATTTTTTTAAAATTCATTTGGGATAGTAAATAAATAAATTACATACTTTCGGAGATTTTTGCAATATGCATTAATTAGTCGCTATTCAGAATCAGTTAGCCTTGGATATATATGATCTGGGCCATCCATTATTGGGCCAAACCTCACCATTCATCCCACACCCTCTCTCCCTATTTAAGTCCCTCATCACCATTCCCAAGAAACCCTAGTTAGCCCTCACAAATCCCCACAAGCCAACAAACCACCACCATTTTGTGTGCTCGTGTCCGTGTGTCCAGCATTACCGTGTCAGCCGTGTTGGCCTCGGGTCCGACCCCGGGTGTCCCACCGTATCCATTCATTTTCTGTGTCCAGATTTACAACAGTACAATCAGATTTTTTTTCGTGTCCGACACACCCGGACACATCTACCTCCACCACAGTACACCCAACCCTGTGTCCAACACCCGGACACATCCACCTCCACCACAGTACACCGAACCCATCGTGTCCAGCCTCGGACCTCCTCACCCTCGCCGAGTCGACCGCCGCCTTGGATCCGCCTCAAACCCGTCGAACCCAGAACCGCCGCCGCCGCGAGCCGAGCACCAGCCACAGCAGACTGAGCTCCGCCGACGCCTTGCCGGCCCGACCCCGGCGAGACCCCACCGCGCCGACGCCGTGCCCGCGTGACCCCGGCGAACCCCGACGACGACGGAGACACCTCCCCAAATGTGAGCCCTCTTTTCTTTTCCCCTTTTCTTCTGTGAAGTAATAGTGAGTTAAACGTAATTAATTATATATTAATCAGTTAGTTAATATAATAGATTAGTTAGTTAATTAGATTAGTAGTTAATTATTAATTAATTAGTTTAGTAATTTTATATAATTAGTTTAATTTATAATTAGAGTAGTTAATTATTTCATAATTAGTTAATTAATTCGTTAATCAGTAATTAATTTGTTAATCAGTAATTTAAATTATAACCATTAGTTAGTTTATTTAATCAGTAGTTAATATAATTAGTTAATTTATATTTAAATAGTTTAGTTTTTATTTAGTTTAGTAATAAATATAAGGATTTGATTATGTGAAAAACTATAATAATTTTTGGGTTATATTATTAGTTCCAATAATAAAAATAAGTTCAAAATTGTTTAATTGGACTGGTAGCCAAATTATTACTAGAGATATATAAATATATTGGCTTTTACGTAAATTCTAAATCTGTATAAATAAACTTTTAAATTGTAATTATTGTTCAAAATAATTTCGAAATGATTTTTATTCAATTAAGATGTTACCTTAATAACGAACAACGACCTTCTCTTATTAGCCTGGAATCATTATCTCGGTTTTCGTGCCGAACTTCGATCTTGGACTTCTTTATATAGATTCTAGCTATTTGGACTGCTCCGGACCCATTAGAACTAACTGCTATTTCATTTGGGATCACCTTGAGGAGGGTGGCATTATACACATTCTTTGATTAGTTATATATATATAATATTGATTGATATATATATGCAAATACGTATTTTGGTATATAAAATGTAATAGTATACGTACTATTTTGATATATATATATATCTCCTTATTGTTTAATTGGTATAGTATAATATGTATATGTGTATTTCCCTTAATATATATATGTAGGTATTTTGGTATAAAAATATATAATGTTTAGTATATGTATATATTTTGTATATATATATGTACTTAATATATTTTCAAATATGTATAATTAGTATAAATGTATATATATATATCTTGTACATACAATTAATGTATTGTATTTGTAATTAATGTGATGTACTAGTATTAGTATATATTTTAATAATAACATTGACAATATATATATATATTTTTAAAAATGTATTGTTAACATATGTATGAGTATACATATATAATGTTCAACTAGTATAAATCAGATATGTATTTAAAAGGCATATATATATATATATATATATATTGTAAATACATTTAAATTGGTGCATGTATAAATATTGTAAGTATTAATAAGTGTAATGTGTTTTACGTATCCCTACTAGGTGATCCTAGGTGACCGGTATCATACCTAGAGAAGTCCCGAACACAGTATTTTTAGACTGTGTTAGTGTAGCATCTGATGCAAATATGGTTTTGCTTGTGATATGTTATAGGACTGTTGGTTTACCCAGGGGATACTCTGCAACAGGACATCAATAATTACCAGCTAAGGACCCAAGGCGAGTACATTCTCTGATTAGTTTCTAATTTATGATATCTCCTATGTTCACTGTATCTAGTGTAAATATCCATGCTCTTGACACGCTGGTTACACGGATTGGTATACACGGATCTCGTCATGAGATGTTATTCCTTATTCATGGTGTAGCTTGTACAAGACTCGTTTCCTTGTTATCTTGTGCATGTACAGACACTGATTCCCGGGGAGACTTGCTACCTCCCTAGGGAATCCCGTGCCATAGCGTACCATGATTGGATCCACTATACCAATCAGGGAGGGGGAGTATTTTAGTATAGATATGTGATCATACCCAACTTTTCATGCATCATAGCTCACCCCACATCTCACGTCGGGTGCGGCCTGACCATCTCCATGCTTCATAGCTGTTACGTGTGATTAGCCTGACCTCTACATGCATCATAGCTAACCAACGGTTAGCCTGACCTTACATGAATCATAGCTAATCACATGTAACCAGCCTGATCAAGTTCCCAAGCCGATCACATGTTAAAGCTAGTACTCATACACTTAGTCATAGGTTCTTGCTCATGGACATATTGTTTCTTCTCCTGCATTTACTTACAGTATTTCCAGTATTTCTTTTATTTCTCGTACCTATACATGCTTCTGGTATATTTCCATCTAGAACTGCTATATAGTTTATATCATTAATATAGAACTGCTATTTAGAGATGTACTTTGCTCCTTCCTGACTGGAAAATATTTTTCCAGACTGTGACCTTAGTAGACTGGTTTCTGACATAATTGAGGATTGGAAGTTAATGATTGCAGGTATGATTATTTTGTCGTTAGAAATGTCTTGTATTTCTTGCTTGCCTTGATATCTCATCATGCTTTAGTTTTTGTGATTGATTATTTCTAGCATTATTTTATGATATCCCCGTCTCCTTATGGAGTTGGGTATTCACGTGAGATTGATTAGATAGTTACATGACCTAGATAGCGTTCTACCACCGATGCTGTGGCGTAGGCTGGACGTACCCACGCACTCGTGCCCCTAAACCGGGTACGGGTTGTGACATTATCTGCGTACTATGAATATGTGCTTGCTATGCAAATCATTAAAGCCTTGTGCGGGCGCAACTCCAGGCCCGCACGGCGGTCACGATTCGGGGGACGCCTCAAGTGATTCTACGAAATTGGGTCGTGACACTCTCTGTGTATTAACCTTATACCAAGCACGAGGTTTCGTCTTTCCGAAATAAGGGAAGACGGAGACCAATAATAAAGAGTTCAAGGGTGAGGTAATAGAATAGAAGTATCGGGATCAAGGAGTTTAAGGAATTCAAATAGGAATTGTCAAAGCAGTTGTGGATTGAAATCATATTTTGGTAATTCTTTGTTCGTATGCTCGTATTAGTACACTTATGTAACCGATACGATCCCTTCAGACATATCTAGGGGCAAGTATATTCGTCTACCAATCACTACATATCTCAATCCACGTAAAGTAGTATTACGAAGGGCGAATCAAGCGCACTAAGGTTAGCTAGACCTTAATACACTGATTCTGAAATATATTAGTAGGCGTCCCCAATAATACATATCTCATGATCAAGCTCGATAAAAGAGTAAGCTTGCAAAACTAGGCTATAATAGCAGCATAAGTCAAGGTAGTGCAGCAAATATAAGTACGCTAGATGATGATGAAAGGAGGTACAAATTAATTCAAGTTCACAAAACAAAACAACTAAGCAACAATAATAGAAGACTCTACAATCCCTACAGTTATCATACAACCTCCTTTTCTATGTCGCTAGTCGACCAAATGTGGGCAAGGACCTCTAACTTCTATTGTCTAAATAACCACTATCGTCTTATGCTAGTATACAATTAATGTTGTTCAATCACACTTCAATAATAGGTCAAAAGGCTATGTGATACTAGGTTGTGAGGTATACAACCCAACTTAAAATAATAAACTAATACTATGACAGTCTTAAGGGTACCGTAGAAGCTCCTGTTAAGGTCTTCGAGAAGGGGTCTTGGTGCTTGTTAGGGTATCCTCTTATATTACATAGGTCATGGTCATCTTAACACTTAGTCATAGTGCAAGTGTTAATAGTAAGAATGGAACAGTTACTGGCCTCAAGGGAAAGGGAATATAACTCGTATTGAGGTGTGGTACAAGTTACGCAATTTAAAACTAAGGGATAAGCACCAGGTCTCAATCTACAAGAATAACTTAACTATCAAGTTCTAACTACTAAGCACACAATTTCAAAATTCAAGATTACAACTATAATCCTAGCAAACTATGTGTCCTTAACAAAGAAATAAATTACTTGGCCTACTATCAGAAGTGTCAGGTGGCACGAGTTGAAAGATAAAGAAAAGAAAAACGTAATTTTGGTCGTCACCCAATTAGCGAACGCTAAGGTCGCAGAGGAACAATATGTAAAAATAGAGGGGCTCTAGATAGCATCATGGTTTTCCAAGGGAAAGGGGTATGCTAGTCTCTGTGTTTGAGATATGATTAGAAAAATATTCTATGCATTGCTCTTGGCTTTCTAAGGTACTGTCTGCTTATCTCAAGACAAGAATCTAAATTTATGGTTCTCCAATACTCATCTAACGGCGTGGGTTAGGTTCAGTCCTAATATTCACTTTGGTTTTCTATTGTTTTCTCAATGCTAGGGGCAACCATAATGGTAAACTTCTAACTAACTCTAGTAGTGTCTATACTACTCTCAAGTCCTCATAACAAATCAGGGGGTAATGGTAAACCAATTCTAGAGATAAGGAATTCTAGGGTTCACTAGATATCCTAAACTTAGTGGTGTGTCAGCACTCTAGTTGTACTCTTAATAGGAAGGTTACCCTACTTATTATCTAACAACAGGAACTTCTATATTCTAGGAGAGACTATACTAAAGGAACTATTATGGGAGTACAGGAATCAAGCAGGATGTAATTATTCAAATAGAATAGATTAGAAGAAAGATGAGTCATAGTCAATTGTGGATGAGATCCTATACTCTAGTCCTAGGTGCAGGCTTGTTCGGTACAGTAACATAACCGAGACAATATGCTCTCGACCTGCATGGTGTAACGCCCCGCTCCGCTCCGGCATTATATATCAAGGTGAGTGGGTAGAACTTCGTTCTCTGATTCTTGCACGCCTTAATAATAACCTGATTTTTGCTTGCAATGTTTTCTTAAGAGAATGATAGAACCTGCCTTGCATGTTAATGAACGAACTCACCTAGCTTGTATTTGAAACAATGTCTGCTAAACGAGAATCCTGAATCGCCTGCTTAGAGTGCATGAACAAGTTCACTATCGTCTATGCTTCGAGAGAACCATACTGTGCCTGAACGTGTTCAAGAGATAAGTCAGATTGCCCCGCAACAAAGATTGTTTATAGATGGTTCGTCTCGTCTGCATACGAGAGTTTATTTGATAGTGTTCCATGCATTCGCACGCGGTCAGACAATGGCTTTTGGTGGAGAGCTGAACTGCATGTGTCATCCACCATGGGTCACAGCTGCCATTAGCATCAGAGAAATGAGTCATTGGTATGCTGTTCCACCAGCTGCCGATCCTGAGATACTCGGGGACCACCCTGGATATAGCTAAGTCATTGTGTTGGCTTGGATAGATGACTGCCCCTAAGAATGTGCATTGTGTGTCTAGCTTTGTATCTGACCCAGGAGTCGCACGGGACACGCTGCGCACACCCTGAAATATGAACGGCTTGCTTGCTTGCATATTCAATATGAAACTCTGTTTCCAAACATGTTTCCAAAGCAATATAATATGACTCTGCTAGAACTGCATGAAACGAACCTAGGTAAAACTAGAAAGATCACTAGTAATGTAATATTTTATAACATGATTACTTAGTGCTTGTTTGAGTGAATGCATGTTTCTGTTCAGTTGATTTATCTCACCAGTACTTGTATAAAGTGCTGACCCACCAACAGTTTACTTGCTTGCAGGTACTGGATCGTCCGAGGAAGCGATAGGCATGCCACAGTCCCGAAGACCCGGAATCCTGGTTTTGATTGTTGCCCTGAGAATGCTATCGTATAAGGGGGCATAATGTATGGAACGAACGTGTGCCTTTGCTAAAGGAAACCCAAGTTGCCTCGATTGTCCCGAACACTCAGTTGGCTAATGCATTGCATTACAACAAGTCCCTTTTCGCTGCTTAACTCGATTGATGCGATGATAGCCAACTATCAACTTAAACGATTGGCCTTGCACGGGCGCAACCCCAGGCCCGTGCGGCATCACGTCCCCGAAAGCTCGAACGGGTCCTATGCGTTAGCTCCCTTCCTTCCCTCGCACCCATGGGACGGGCGTGGTGATTCGTGTCCGGCGCACCGAGGTACGGTAATTCGTGCCCGGTTGCGCTAATCCCGGCCACGCGGGGCGGGACAGGGCGGAGCGGCAGCCCGGGCGGGACCGGGGCATGACAGAATGGTATCAGAGCGAAATCGATTCTCTGGCCCAAACCGTTGCTATGACTCTGAGTTTATCGATATGGTTTTGCAAAGAGCGTTCCATACAATAAGTCCATAGATATTCTCAAAGTGCAAATATTTTCTGAACTTGAATTGCTTGATTGTTTCGATTGAGTACGTCAAGGGACGGCACTATCGCTACTCGGGATATCGAGAAGTTTATCCTTGAAGTTTCGAGGATGAAACTTTTTGTTGGTTGGTAAGTATGTAACGCCCCGCTCCGCGCCGGCGTTATGTATCAAGGTGAGTGGGCAGAACTTCGTTCTCTGATTCTTGCACGCCTTAATAATAACCTGAGTTTTTGCTTGCAATATTTTCTTAAGAGAATGATAAAACCTGCCTTGCATGTTAATGAACGAACTCACCTAGCTTGTCTTTGAAACAATGTCTGCTAAACGAGAATCCTGAATCGCCTGCTTAGAGTGCATGAACAAGTTTACTATCGTCTATGCTTCGAGAGAACCATACTGTGCCTCAACGTGTTCAAGAGATAAGTCGGATTGCCCCGCAACAAAGATTGTTTATAGATGGTTCATCTCGTCTGCATACTAGAGTTTATTTGATAGTGTTCCATGCATTCACACGCGGTTGGATAATGGCTTTTGGTGGAGAGCTGAACTGCATGCGTCATCCACCATGGGTCACAGCTGCCATTAGCATCAGAGAAATGAGTCATTGGTATACTGTTCCACCAGCTGCCGATCCTGAGATACTCGGGGACCGCCCTGCATATAGCTAAGTCATTGTGTTGGCTTGGATAGATGACTGCCCCTAAGAATGTGCATTGTGTGTCTAGCTTTGCATCTGACCCAGGAGTCGCACGGGATACGCTGCGCACACCCTGAAACATGAACGGCTTGCTTGCTTGCATATTCAATATGAAACTCTGTTTCCAAACATGTTTCCAAAGCAATATAATATGACTCTGCTAGAACTGCATGAAACGAACCTAGGTAAAACTAGAAAGATCACTAGTAATGTAATGTTTTATAACATGATTACTTAGTGCTTGTTTGAGTGAATGCATGTTTCTGTTCAGTTGATTTATCTCACCAGTACTTGTATAAAGTGCTGACCCACCAACAGTTTACTTGCTTGCAGGTACTGGATCGTCCGAGGAAGCGATATGCGTGCCACAGTCCCGAAGACCAGGAATCCTGGTTTCGATTGTTGCCCCGAGAATGCTATCGTATAAGGGGGCATAATGTATGGAACGAAAGTGTGCCTTTGCTAAAGGAAACCCAAGTTGCCTCGATTGTCCCGAACACTCAGTTGGCTAATGCATTGCTTTGCAACAAGTCCCTTTCCGCTGCTTAACTCGATTGATGCGATGATAGCCAACTATCAACTTAAACGATTGTCCTTGCACGGGCCCAACTGTAGAAGCATGAAAAATATGCTTGGAAGATCTACGCAGCGTCTTGATGCAGAGCAGCGTAAACAGAGGCCTTCAGAGCCATCCAGCGTAAAATAGGGTTCTTCATCGCCTCCATGGCATAAAACCCAGCCGCTCTCAAAGCAGCATTAAAAGCATATAAGAACGCTTCGCCTTCCAGAAAAAGAAACTGTCCAGTCGCACAGTAAAAACTGACCTCTGACTCCTGACAGAAAATGCTGTACGGCTACCCAGACGACGGCTGGAAACGATCGCAGACCACTCGGGACACGCCCCACAGTAATAATGGCGGATCTCGGCATCTAATACAGAGGATTTGGTTAAAATATCACTAAACCGGCGCTTACTAAAATCCCCCGGCGTAAACCGCTCTTTCGCGTACAAAGGGAACGCGCTGCCTTGTTTTACACAGGCAAACATGGGCTGTTTTACGCTCCGCAGAAGACAAACCGCCTGCCACGTCAAAAGCTGCACTTCGTACAGGGCTCGAGGCACGTCTCTGAGCCAAAGCACACAGAGCGATGACAGTTTCCCCTCAAGGCACGTCTCCGCATTTAATGCACAGGATGATGGCAAATCTCTGTCAAAGATTTGATTATATCTCCAAAAGCCGTAATTCCGACTAAAGACGTCCACATCAGTACCCTGGCATGGTACGCAGCGACTTCTACGTCCATTCAGGATCTGTGCTCAAGCGGCTTCTACGCCCATTCTGGCACGATATACAGCGGCTTCTACGCCCATTCAGGATCTGTGCTCACTCGGCTTCCACGCCTACTCAGTCTCTACGACCACTCAGTCTCTGCGACTACTCGGCTTCCATGCCTACTCGGCTTCCACGCCTACTCAGCTTCTATGCCTGCTCGGCTTCTATGCCTGTTCGGCTTTTATGCCTACTTGGCTTCTATGCCATGGTGACGGACATTTGTCTTCTACGCCAACCTCTTCTACACAATGGATACCTACCCACGTGACTTTTACGCCATGATCTTAGTAGCAACCGTACGTGTTGTGTCCCCTTAGTTGGACCTACGTCACCCGCTCAGTCAAAAGATCATCTATACGTAGGCATTGGTTACTTTAACCGTTGTATAAAAGGGTGTTGTACTTTCTACTCCTCGGTTGCTACACCAACGGAATGGTCACTATCACCAAAGACTCTATAAATAGAGGCCCCTGTCAATGGGGAACAAGGTCAAAAAATTGGGTCAAGAATACCAATATCAGATCAAAGGTCGAAACTTTGAAAGAAGAAAAACAAGGTCATCGAACCGGAGGTCAAGAGAGAGATAGAGAGAGAAAGAGAAGAATACAGAGCTCAGGCAAGGAATAGGGAGCGACGACCTTCAGCATCGCGCATCCACCCTCCTTTGCAACCTCCGAAGCTGCATCCTGTCTTCCACGGCACTTCTTCAACATCGTGTAGTCCAAGGGCTAAAGTGATCGACCGCAGATCAGACACCTATAGCAATTTTTACCCAGATTAAATAAATTGTACTCCCACATCCTCCCATAGGATCAAATTGTACAAGTTTGTTTGTGAACCAAAGGGCACGGGTCTCGTATAAACCCCGCCATTGAAATACACTTTCATCTCTTTCGTTTAAAACTACCACAAACAAGATGGCGACTCTGCTGGAGACATCTTTCTCTTCTGACGAGGAAGTAATTGCTCAACACGATGCGGTGTCTGTA
The DNA here is from genome assembly GCA_036927795.1 of Iris macrosiphon. Taxonomy (NCBI): domain Eukaryota; kingdom Viridiplantae; phylum Streptophyta; class Magnoliopsida; order Asparagales; family Iridaceae; genus Iris; species Iris macrosiphon. The sequence continues at coordinate 8,735,625 of JAYESA010000003.1, forward strand.
GGAACCGTGAAGAAGACGCTGGTCGTTCATTTCGACCAGTCTGCCTACGAAGACATGCTTCGGACTGGGGATAGCTCTCACTCTCTCTCCGTCCAAGACAACAGAAAGCTACGCAAAGTCTGGATGCCCAAGACATCCTCCCCTGTTCCTGTGGACTCTCCGATCTCTCCGACCAATGAGGTGGTAGCATCGCTCCCTCCGTGCCCCGCACGTAAAATTCAGTCTCCCGCTACGCGCGGTACAGACAAACCTTCTGGCAAAGCCTCAGCGCTAACCCAGGAGTATCCACTGCGCTACACGCGCAGAAATCAGTCTCCCGCTACGCGCGGTACAGACAAAACTTCTGGTAAAGCCTCAGCGCTAACCCAAAAGTATCCACTGCGCTACACGTACAGAAATCAGTCTTCCGCTACGCTCGGTACAGACAAAACTTTGGGCAAAGCCTCAGCGCTGACCCAGAAGTATCCCCTGCGCTCTACGCGTAGGAACCAGTCTCCCGCTACGCGCGGTACAGACAAAACTTCCGACGGTGCCTCAACGCCGAATCGGAAGAACAGATCACGCTCCACCCGCAAAGCAACATCTGGCCTCTACGGTAAACCAAATGAGCGCTGTGATCTCCACCAGGGGAAGCAAGCAGGCGAGTACTCAACTCCTCGGCCGTTACGCCGGCGAAGAAGCAATCTGCCTATCCTCCGGATTACGCGGGAAGACGACGGTCGGCTGAACGCCTCTTCAGCTTTACGCCAGTCTGAGCGAATCTCCAAATCACGCTAGGGGAAGTCCCACGGTGCAAAACAAGCTCAAGTTGCTACTCCTGACCTACGCGAATGCCTAATCCAGAAGCGTAAGGAGAGGGGACCTTCCAACATGTCTATTATGCCCCCTAGGGAACAATGTTGTAATAGTCATAAGATTGTGATTGACTGCTACTGTTCTAAAGCAAAACGATCGGTCTTCGACCGATTGAACTACTCTCAATCTTTCCCGGAGGAAGAGCAAGCGTATGCGTCCGTGAACATGGCTTCACGCATACCTAGAAGAGGGTCGAGCTCAAGACGTCTTCCCTCTGGGCCTCCGAGCCAAAGAAGATTCGAAGACCTCCTCAGGAACGCTGAAGCTGGGGTATTCCAAAACACCCGTGCCAGGTCACAGCAACCAGCTCCGTACTCATCTGATTCCGACGCTGGGGGTCGCCAATCTCCCAGATCAGACGCCGAGAGTATAGAGTCGACTTCTGCAGCGACCTATACTTACCCTTCGACGACGCCCAGAGAAATGGGAGCTTACGCCATCGAAGACGAACGCGAGGAAGCATCGCCGTCAGAAGACGCAGAACAACGCATCACTGTCCTGGAGACGTCTCTGAAACAAATACAGTCCGTAATGGAGAATATGCACCAGATGATGCTAACTCAGCACGCAACTGCCATGGCTCAAGCATCGGTCCCGCCAACTCAGATACGTGTGGGGGTGGACTTGCCACCATCCAGCCCAAGCCAAGAACCTGCTCTAGATCAAGAGTCAGCAGTTCCTCCGCTTCCAGCGGAAAATCCGATGCAGGCAGTACGGGAGTTGAAAGCCCAGTTCGACGCCTTGAAGCACAAAGATCAGCTCAAGAAACTGGGAATCAATCAGCCCTACCCAGCTATCTGGGAAGAGGTCCCTTTTCCTCCAAAATACAAACCTCAGGCGATGGCTCTGTTCGAGGGAAAAACATCACCAAGCCAATACATGAACTATTTCAGTATGATGACGGTGCTGCTACAAGGGAACGATGCCCTCCTCACTCGGGTGTTCAAAGGCTGCCTCTCAGGAGTAGCTTATCAGTGGTACCGTAGCTTGGCGGACAACTTCATTACTTCCTTCGAGGATTTCAAAGCTCTATTCTTCACGCGATTCTACGAGGGAGGAATGGACATGTCTATGTCCTCTCTCATCGAAGTCAAGCAGAAGGAAAAGGAAGACGTTCGCATCTTCATCGAACGCTTTCGTCAGTCCACCTTACAGATGCCTCCAGGAGTTCCAGACTCAGCATTGGTGGACATTTACAGGAAGAACCTCCTTCCCGTGGTCTCAGTGTTCACAGGACCATATCAGTTCCATGATTGGCCCTCATTCATCCTCTCGACGGTAGCCGCCGAAGACAACAGTCGTAAGGCGCGCGACAATGGCATCATGATCTTCGCCTCTGACAGAGGCAAGAGGTCATCCCCTGGCAGCGACCATCATCGTGGCCCCAAAGGGAAGGAAGCCCTGGCAATCAACACGGCCAGGCCAAAGATTGTGACGACCACCCAAGCAAAACCGGGGGCTCCTAGGCCCGTCGAAGTCTACTCTTTTGACGACGATGATATCCCAAGTATCTTCGAATGTCTCGTCAAAAGTGGCAAGATCACCCTCCCAGAACTAAGGCGGCCCCAGGAGGCCGGCAATACCGACGACCCAAAATACTGCATCTTCCACAGATACGTACACCACCCGACAAAGGCGTGCTATGTACTAAAAAGGAAGTTCCAGGGGTTGATCGATGCTAAGGCCATCACTCTGCACAATACCGAGAAAACGGTCACGGCCAACATGATCTCTCTGCAGTTTGGCAATCTGCCTCCCCAAAAGGTCCCTGATGGTATTACACCTATCTCCTGGGCAACGATGAGCATCGTTAACCTTCCCCCCTGCTAGGGGTCAAGATCACAACCTGGTGCCCCTAACTACCCGGCGGGGCGAGATTATGTGGGTTCACCAAGATTTGGTGTCAGATCTCAAGGAAGAGACCAAGGCAACCAGGGCTACCCCCAAGAAGAATCCCAAATATAGATCATGCTACATGGTCATAACTTCTTCTACATCAGACGGAGACGAGGTACTTGTCGTAACCCGTTCAGGGAGGGCCTACCTCGACAACGATGGAGCAAATCAGGAAGGTGTCAGAGCAAGGTCCCGTCGTGCCAAGCATAAACTCCGCGAAACCTACTCCGGCGGAAAAGGCAAAACAGAAAGAAGTACGCTTCGACAAACCTATGAAAAATATTCCGAGCAAAGGTTTAGAGAAGCCGTACAAGTTTGACATCCTGGCCCAACTGGCCAATACGCCAGCCAGGTTATCCATCTTCGAGCTACTCAGGCTCTCCCCCGACGCTCGTCTAGCCCTGAATGAAGCACTGATGCAGGCGGAAGTATACTTGACCCAGCTCAAGTACCCCGACGAGGAACCGGTGGCATGTCCTCAATGCCACAGTGTGATGGAGGTGGTCCCAAATATCACTTTCACTCAAGATGACATGCTATTAAAACATAATAGACATGACAGGCCCCTCTATTACACCGGGTACGTCGGTTCCATGGAGGTCGACCGGATTCACATAGATCCGGGATCATCGATCAGCATCATCCCTCACAGTCTGCTCAGGCCACTGAGAATTCCTACCAGCGAGCTGGCTTACACTACCACTACAATCGTGGGTTTCAACGCCGGAAGAAGTAAACCATTAGGGAAGATTCGCTTGAGAGTCCAGATCGGCAACCTTAGGTCAGTGGCCACATGTTACATCATCGATTCAGAGGTATCCTACAACATTTTGCTGGGAAGACCATGGATTCACGACCACAACATCGTTCCTTCAACCCTACATCAATGCCTTAAATATGTAGACGCACAAGGAACCGTACAAACGGAGGTGGCTGACCTAAACCCGTTTAAAGGAATAGAATCCTACTATTCCGATGCCGTGTTGTACTCCCATGACCACACGGAAGAAATGCCAGAAGAGGCGAAGAAGGAATCCCACCGGGAGCCCGAAGAGCCCTCTGCCACACTACCACTGTCAATCAGAGTGAAAGGACGAACCACTCGTCCAAAAGCCATAGAGCCTATGGCTGTCCACCTGAGAAAGACCAAGTCAGGAGAAGGGGATGATCCTCTAGTAATCACTTTGGACCGGAAGCCTCCACCCATAGTCATCAACCTTCGGCGTAACCAGCAGCTGACTGATATAAATGCCACCAGGAACGGAGTTCCAGATGATAATAAACATCCTCTTTTCCGGTACATCGGTACTCAGATTCCGAAACATGAACCCTACAAAGTCCTTTCTGGGGGTATCCAGTGGCAAATTCCTAGAATTTGTCATTACCGCCAAAGGCATCGAAGTAGACCCTGACAAAGTCCAGGCGATCGTAGCAATACGACCGCCCCTTAATCTGAGGGAACTCAGGGGGTTCCAAGGACGTCTGGCTTACATCTAGCGATTCATATCCAACCTCTCAGGGAGATGTCAGCCCTTCTCTCACCTCATAAAGAAAGGTGTGTCCTTCATATGGGACGAAACCTGTCAGCAAGCGTTCGGGGATATCAAGCGCTACCTAACCAGTCCACCAGTTCTGGTGCCTCCCGTCATGGAAAAACCCTTCTTGCTGTACGTTCGGGCAATGGATCATTCGCTAGGAGCTCTCCTTGCACAGAAGAACGATGCGGGTCATGAACAGGCTATCTACTACCTCAGCAGGATGATGGTCGGGGCCGAACACCGGTACAACCCAGTGGAGAAGGAATGCTTGGCTCTGATGTTCGCTGTCCAGAAGACGCGACACTATGTCACCGGCCAGACTATTCATATCATCTCCAGGATCAACCCTCTCCGGGTGCTGATGAGCAAGCCAAGTGCCCTTAACTCCCGACTCACAACTTGGGCGATGCTGCTGACGCCATATGACATGGTCTACGTCCCACAGAAGTCCATCAAAGGCCAAGCACTGGCCGACTTCCTAGCAGCTCATCCAATCCCGGAGACCTCCAAACTATACGAAGACATCCTCGATGAAGTTGCGGAATGTAATTTTGCAAGAGAAAGTGACGTATGGCGACTATTTTTCGATGGCGCCTCCAGAGTCGGTCCTAAGGGAAACGTCATTTCAGGAGTGGGAGTCATCCTAGTTACTCCGGATCAGCTCGTCATCTACCGAGCATATTCTCTTAGCGAGCCCTGCTCCAACAATGTGGCAGAATAGAACGCTCTGCTAATCGGGCCCCAAGTCGCTAAAGAGCTGGGGGTAGAATCCCTGGAAGCTTTCGGTGATTCTCTACTCATCGTCAACCAAGTCAGGGGGATATACGAAGTCCAGAATCCAGACCTCATCCCTTACCACCGAGCGACAATCGAGATAGCCATGACGTTCAAAGGGTTCTTCCTAGAGCATGTACCTCGATCTCAGAATCTGGAAGCTGATGACCTGGCCAGCCTAGCTGCGGACTTAGCTACCCCTATAAGAAGGCAAGATTCGGTAATCCTTCTTAATAGAGATTTATTCTGTGTGAAGAACAGCTGTCACCTAGAACGCAGCTATACTGTAAACGTCGATCCTCCTACAAGAGATTGGACGAGTCCCTTCATAGATTTCATGGCATACGAAATCTTGCCAGAGGACCCCAAAGAAGCAGTATCCGTCAAGAGACGATCGTTACGCTTCTACTTCGATGCATCTTCACAATACCTGTATCGTCGGACCTACGACGGACTGCTGTTAAGATGTCTCACTGGCGCCGAGGTACAACAGATAATCCGTGAAGCTCACGACGGCGTATGCGGAGCGCATCAACCCGGGCCTAAGCTACAAGACCGCATCAGGAGGATGAGCTATTACTGGCCTACTATGATCGCAGACGCGATACAGTATACAAGGCATTGCAGAGCCTGTCAGGTTCATGCAGACTTCATACATCAACCGTCAGAACATCTATACCCTACGGTCGCATCATGGCCTTTCGAAGCATGGGGGATGGATATCATCGGTCCTATTCACCCATCCTCTTCCGGGGGTCACCAGTTCATACTGGCCATCACGGACTACTTTTCCAAATGGGCTGAAGCAATCCCTCTCGCTGAGGTAAAGGCGTCCAACGTAATCAGCTTCATCAAACATCACGTCATCTATCGCTTCGGGATACCCCGGAGGATAATCCACAACAATGGGCCCCAGTTTATCAGCCAAGCGTTTCATCAGTTTTGCGATAATAACCGGATACACAACATTGCCTCTACGGCATACTATCCAGCTGCTAATGGTTTGGCGGAAGCTTTCAACAAAACCATTATCAAACTCTTAAAGAAATTCGTCTTTTCGAACAAAAGGGATTGGCACGAAAAGCTGGGCGAATGTCTCTGGGTATACCGCACAACAGTATGGACACCGACAGGCTGCACCCCATTCTCGCTGGTTTACGGGAGCGAAGTAGTCCTCCCCGTTGAAGTCCAGATCCCGTCGCTCCGAATAGCCGTGACCAATGAGCTAACTCGAGAAAAGAATGACCGGTTAAGGCTCCAAGAGCTAGAAGGATTAGACGAGAAACGCCTCCAAGCTCAACAGCGCATCGCGCTCAACCAAGCACGCATTTCCAGGGCTTTCAACCATAAAGTAAAGGAAAGGGTTTTCAAGGTCGGCGAGCTAGTTCTAGCCGTGAGAAGGCCGATGATCCTAACTCACAGAAGTAAAGGCAAATTCCAGCCCAAATGGGAAGGCCCTTACGTGATCGAGACAACGTTCTCAAACGGCGCCTACAGGATAGCCCAGCCCAACGGAGACCTATTAATGGCTCCCATCAACGGCAAATTCCTGAAAAGATACTACGCTTAACCCCCCTGCTCGGGCGGAATATAGCGAGAATCTCAATTCTGACAAAACTACTCGCCAAAAAGAAGCTAGTTAGGTCATATCCTATCATGTCCGTACGACCGCTGAATAGGTATATCCTGCTAGAGGAGTTTATCGAGAATTATCATACTACCTCTGATATCACTCTCGCCAAAAAAAAACTGTCATTTACATTCCGAAATGACGGGTCCACAACAGTCAGAAAAGAGTCGCTGTTATTCATTCCAGAAGAAGGCGGAATTATATTGGAAGGGATACATCAAGATGGCGGAGTAATCAGGCCATGAATCTGCCGCTCCAATACAGCTATCCTCTTATTCCTAAGGGCCAAGGCATCGGCGCGAGCCTGCTCCAGCCGTGCCTCCGGGGTATGCGTAAGGGTCAGATTAGCCCTTGCCCGAAGACAGCCCGCACGGGCAGTTTCCGTACGGTCCAGATCCCGTCGCGCTTCGCTCAGTCGACCAATCGCTACCTCCAAACCTGCCAACGACTGGGAAGCCCACTCCTCTGCCTGAGCAAGTTTTTTCCTCAGCTTGTAGGCCCACGCCGCATTCCTTTCATGCTAGGATCGACACTGTATCTCAACGGCAAGGGCTTCTTCCACAACAGCTCCTCTCCTATCCATCTCCAGCTTATGCGTCTGGATAGAGTTGTCTAGGCTTTCAAGCTTCGTAGCGAGCCGCTCAGTCATGAGGTCGTATCGAGCCTGGACATCAGTATCCAGGCTGCCCTCCGCCAGTTGCAAGTATTCGTTAATGGGTTGCTCTAAACCATTAACCACCGCCTCCAGAGCATCAGCTACTCCAAGATTGCCAAGCCCCCTGACAACCTCGATCGAAAGCTGAGAAGTCTTCTTCAGGAGCTTGAAGTCAAGGTTCTTCGCCAACACCATCGGTATCATCGTTTATAAGCCAGTGTAGACAAGGCTGGTATGCTGCTCGATCAACGCGACTAGACCCGACTGAGCGCCCGGAGTGGCCATAATTGCAGACGAGGTAGCCACCGCCGCCTCAACAGGTAGCACGGCCGAAGAATGTGCGATGGCGACAATCGAAGTCATTGGCATACTCGCGACAGGCGAGGTCACGATGACAGGTTCATCCTCCCCTTGAGACGACGAAACCTCTCCGGGCGAGCTAGCCCCCGAAGACACTTTTGCCTCAAAATCCGGCGCCTCCATGTCACCGCCAGGAGCCAGAACAAAGCCGGAAGGCGCTTCAACGCCGTACTCCCCGTGGACGTCATCCCCTGAAAAGAGGACAAGAAAGCAAAATGTCAAACACAGTTGTAATCCTCCTAGGAGGAGACATCAAAACGATATTTACCCGGAGCCAACGGCATATACGAGGTGGGCCGACCGACATCGCCTTAATGACGCGATACGAACTGTCATACCTGGAGAAGGAGGTGGGCCGACCGACATCGCCAAGAGTTCGGTCAAGCCTTCCCCGAGATGCGGTCGAGGTTCATCAGCCGGAGTCTCGCTAAGCGCGCTCGCTAACACAGAAGTAACTCTGCCCACTACTGACCTCCGGGGAGATTCTCCCATCTGTTGGGGCCACGCAGGCAATCCCGCTCCGCTGCTTGGAGCAGCCGCAGCGACAGCAGCCTCCCGCGAGGGCTCTCCGGCGCCGCCAGCCAGAACTGTGGAAGGTCCCCCTCTGAAAGGCGAGGAACCTCCGGCCAAAGAATCGTCCCAGATACAGGGAGATGCAGGCTCATTCCCGGGATCCTCAACACCAGGAATGCGGAGAGGACGAGCAACCGTCTCCTTCCTCCTCTTACGAAGGGAAGCTTCCTTCGGAGCAGAAGCCCGTCGCTTCCCAGAAGAGACTACCAGAGCACCCGCCGGCAGAGGCACTACACACCTCGGCAACGACACCAGAGGCTCGTCCGGAGTACCAGATTCCTCCCCCTCATCAGAAGAAACCGAGGGGACTTCGACCCTTTCCCCAGGCTTGGCAGAAGGCACCCTGAAGCTCCCACGCCTATCAAAATCGCGGTGGAAAGTGTTAACCGCCACATAAAACTGGGAGTAGGAGTGAAGGATGCGCAGCTCCGTGGAGGTTGAAACGACCGGCACGATAAAAATTGCCCCCGTATAACCCATGATAAAATATCGCCACCCTCTAGCTCCATCAATGAGTCCACCCCTGGACCTGAAGCTGGTGACGGCGTTGCCCACATGCAACTGGTCATATCCGAACTGCCTGGCGGACCGACTAGGCAGGTAGGGCTCGAAGAAGCAATGGTCTTCGCTCCTACACAGCAGATGGGAAGGTCTAATACAGACCAACCAATTAAACGCCTCCGGAGAAAGAACGGTCTTCTCTCGACCTGAATCCTCAAGCCACAGCCCTGACTGGTTGCGATGCACGGGAGGGGGAGTACAAAGGATCTTCCAGCCGTGGCTGAGGTTCAATGCCAGTCGACAGGCTAAGACTGTATTCATATTCCAGAGGGAATCCCTGTAATTCAGCAGGAATATACCCCCTGAGCTGCTACCGGAACCGGGAGACATCACCCAGGGATTGTGGAGAATTAACCATCCCATCAGGTACAAGTATGGTAATTCCACCCTGGGAAAACTCTCACGCCGAGCTTCATCAACGAGCAACCCATCTGTCATGGCCCTCAGGCCAGCCTGTATACGGCACACCATGGCAGGAAGCGAGCCCAGTCTTGCCCCAAACACCAGATGCACTGCGGGCCATAGGATGTTCCAGTGAATGCGATCCGCGGAAGCGATGCCAGGCACTACCACTCGGCGCAGCCATATGGAGAGGAAACCAGCCAGCTGGGCTTCCTTAGACAGAGGCCTGCGACAGCACCTCAAATAACTGTAGGCCTTTATACCTTCAGGGTACTTTCCTACCCCCTCAACGAGAATCTGATCGGGAGCCTTGGCGTCTTCCATAAGAGCCGCAACGACCTGGGCACTGAGGACGCCCAAGCAGTTCACGGGCTCGTTCTTGCCCCCCGAAGCTTTCTCCGACTTGGTGGCCCTAGCCCGATGGAAGAAGAGGTAGGACCTCCACTTATTGGTGTGGGCCAAATCAGAGGGCTCGTCATAAAAAGCGGTGCACGTAAAGTACTGACACATCAGCTCTTGATATACTTCCGCCATCCGAGGGTCCAAATCCTCCAACTCCCGGTTGGTGGGAACGTACTCTTCATATGGGGTATCCCCCATCGGCAGTCTCGAGACAACTGCCATCTCGTTGAGCGCCAATCCCAACTCCCCCAGTGGAGTGGCGAAGGTCCCGGTGAGCGAAATATACCGCTCCATCAGTGCCAAGAACAAATTAGCATTGGGAGGCAACCCAACACGCGTCGCACTCACGGCGGCATATAGTCTGATGCCCTCCAGCTCTCTTCGAAAGTGCATCAAGGCCCAGTCAACTAAGCATCTCCCTCGGGAGTTCGTTGGGGCGATCCACCCATTGCACCGAGGATTCTCCTTGGGATATACCCCACCTCGACTCATGAAGTCGTTACAGAAGGTCGACAGCTGGACAGGCTGGATCACCGAGCTAACTTTACTTGGGACACTACCCGGGCACAGTCCCCGGAACAGCGTCACAACGCCAGAAGGGCGACTAATAAACGACCCCTGGTCAGCGCCTTTCAGATAAAAGATCTTCCCCGGCTTCCCGTAAAGATCAGGAGTCAGCTTCCATGACATCTTTCTGGGATGCGTCGCATGGAAGAAGGCCGAGATGGGATAATTCCTCGGCATCGTCGGCAGGTACAAGACCAAATCCCCGGCAGGGAAAACCCAAGGCTCCCTCTTGGGCTTCGTCTAGGACTGTTTATCAATCATGTCCCTAAAAAGAAAAGCCAGCTTTATGTACTGCTCCCCATCTATACGTACCAAGGGTTCGCCATTGATCATACTCAACAGCATTCGCTCACCCTGGGCCGATATCAGGAGCTCCCTTCCCTCAGGATACTGGGGTCCAGAGATGGGAAATGCCACATGGGACAGATCCTCCAGATAGTTCGAGTGCAGCATCCCGGCAGCGGAGCCCATCACCTCAGCCAATGGGGACTCACCCAGATCAACTACAAGATAATAAAAAAGAAGATATGTCATTACAAGTCTGGCACAAACACACGGACCAAAGAAACGACAGTCTGTGCTCTACGCCAAGATTGTACAAATTTGGTCACCTTACGCCGGAAGTCTCCTCCACAAACGTAAAATTCAAATTTTACGAAATACGCCAATTTTTGGTAGCCCGAGCTATTTACGCTCAGAGCTACGAAAATATGGAGTCTTTACGCCGACACATTAGAAATGTGGGCATAAAAGATGAAAATGCCTCCGTGCGTCATCTTCCTCAAAAGAGGCTATCAGCACAGAAGACGACCTAGCGCAGTCACGTTCAACGTATGCGAAGGACTTTTTGTTGTTTGTGTCATCCCAAAAAAAAATTTCTACCTCTAAAGCCGGGTGCGCTAGTCGTCGGCGGGATGCTCCCCTTAGAGGGAAGTTCACCTTGCCCGACCGGAGATTCCTTCGCCGGGACAGAAGAATGAGAAGAAGAACCTATGCTCTTTCCCTTAGCGGAGGGGGTTTGTTTCGACGCCATTTCTGAAGACTCGAAGTGCTCGGAGAAAGGAATGAAGAAAAAACTCGAACAGTCGAAAGCTCTCTTTCGCAGAAAATAGATAAAAAGTTTTTTCTCTCAAAAAGCTTGGGATATATATATAGTCCGGGTCGACTCCTCGAATCCTCGGACGAACCCTCGAGACCCTAACCAAATCTCGCAATTAAATAGTTGGTTATGATTGGATGCTACGTTATCCCACTACCCTCGAAAGACGGACGGTCAGCAAATTCGAAAGGATTTTCGCACAAGACGGTTCAGCGGGCTCTACGCTAAAGGAGCTTTTCTACGCTCGACAGCAACGGATCTACGATTTTTTCGCTCGACAGCTACAAGTCTACGGTTTTACGCCCGGATGCCTTTGTGCTCGGTAGCTTTTATGCTCGAGAGGCCACAAATCTACGACTTTACGCTCAACAGATACCAAATCGATGATCTCACGCTCGGTGGCGCTCAGTTTACGCTTAGCAGCAACAGATCCGCAAACCTCACGCTCGAAGAAATTTTCTTTTCAAGAGTAACAAATCAATAGTTCTACGCTAAAGGAGCTCTCTACGCTCGACAGCTACGAATCTAACGACTTTACGTCCGACAGCTACAAGTCTATGGTTTTTTCTTGCCCGGATGCCTTTGTGCTCGGTAGCATTCTATGCTCGAGAGGCAACAAACCTATGACTTCACGCTCAGGAACCACAGGTCTACGATTTCACGCTCGATAGTGTTCTACGCTCACAGGCTACAGATCTACAGTCCTACGCTAAAGGAGCTTTTCTACGCTCGACAGCTACGAATCTAACGGCTTTACGTCCGACAGCTACAAGTCTGGTTTTTTCTTGCCCGGATGCCTTTGTGCTCGGTAGCATTCTACGCTCGAGAGGCAATAAACCTACGACTTCATGCTCAGGAATCACAAGTCTACGATTTCACGCTCGATGGTGTTTTACGCTCAAGAGGCTACAGACATGATTTCCCGCTCCACGACTTTCCGCATATCCAAACAGTCCCAAAGCGGTCAATTGCAAAGAGTTCACACAGAAGATACTCATTCTTGACCCAAAGCATCCTAAGTACCTGAGGTATACAGAGTTCAAACATTGAGAAATTACTCCTCTCAGGTCCAGAAAACTGGAGGTTCATCCAGATTCCAGTCTGAACATCTCGTCTATCAAAGTGGCAACTCAGTTTGACAGCCAAAAACCTCGACCCTGTTCCAAGGGAGTTTCGAGAGATCATTCTTGAAGATGAATTCTGAACAAAGATGAAATTCTGCTCATCAGAGAGGCAACAGTTCAGAAATCCTACGCCGTCCCTCAGTCTTAGCAACAAGACAGTTCTAAGTGTTCAAAAAATGCTCAGCAACGTTCTATGGACTATTCGCTATGCGTGAAGGACAGGGCCTAATACTCTTTCTATCAGAGTTGGCGTAAAGATTCAGACGTATTAAAGCTGCACATATTCAGACTTCACAAGCAACGTATGGCAAGACGATCATATGGAGAAAAAGATAATTTTATTAAAGATTAAAATCATGATTACATATGAGGGAAATCCAATCTACAAGGGTTTTTCTCTATTCTTCATGATTACATCTGAGGGAAACTCCATCTACAAAGGAGATCCCCCCTCGTCGTCTGAAGATCGCCCAGAAGCTGTTCTGGCAGGCTCTCACTGGGCCTCAATTCTTCATCCATCTTCTCCAACAGACAGTCGGTTGTCGCAAACCGACTGACATGGCAATGATCAACGGTGGGCAGATACAGAACTGGGCCTGCATAGATTTTACAGATCCCATGCTCTGTGCGTCGCTCAAACCGGGATGCTAGCCGGTCTGTCTGCCTCTCGTCACCAGAGGCATCGAGAGAAGGCACTGCTTGCAAGCGCCGTGGTCAAATACGACCCTTCCTCTCTCCTGGTGCAACGCCATACAAATTTGCTGATTATCCCGAGCAAGGGAGGCCAAGATGTCCTTCCATGATCCATCGTTGCAGTGGACACTTTCTCGAAGATGCCATCTTTTACGGCTCCCTACATACTGGAAGAACATGATCTCCTTCTTCCTCAGATCGACCCGACGAACTCCGACGATCATCTCTGCATGACAATGGGTATATGGTGAAAACAGGTTCATACCCCCCCAGCCTTTTATAGGCAAAAGAGATCACAGCGGTCCCCAATAAATCCGCCATAAAGTCAGCATCGACCGTTTCAACGCTCCATTCAGAAACGTTTCGAGTTACGAGGGGCCATTCATGCTTCATTCAAAGCATTTCAAATTACGAGGAATTTAAAAACTTTGAAGGGGGTCTTGTAGAAGCATGAAAAATACGCTTGGAAGATCTACGCAGCGTCTTGATGCAGAGCAGCATAAACAGAGGCCTTCAGAGCCATCCAGCGTAAAACAGGGTTCTTCATCGCCTCCATGGCATAAAACCCAGCCGCTCTCAAAGCAGCATTAAAAGCGTACGAGGAACGCTTCATCTTCCCAAAAAAGAAACTGTCCAGTCGTACAGTAAAAACTGACCTCTGACTCCTGACAGAAAGTGCTGTACGGCTACCCAGACGACGGCTGGAAACGATCGCAGACCACTCGGGACACGCCCCACATTAATGATGGGGGATCTCGGTATTTAATGCAGAGGATTTGGTTAAAATATCACCAAACCGGCGCTTACTAAAATCCCCAGGCGTAAACCGCTCTTTCGCGTACAAAGGGAACGCGCTGCCTTGTTTTACACAGGCAAACATGGGCTATTTTACGCTCCGCGGAAGACAAACCGCCTGCCATGTCAAAAGCTGCACTTCGTACAGGGCTCGAGGCACGTCTCTGCGCCAAAGCACACAGAGCGGTGACAGTTTCCCCTCAAGGCACATCTCCGCATTTAATGCACAGGATGATGGCAAATCTCTGTCAAAGATTAGATTATATCTCCAAAAGCCGTAATTCTGGCTAAAGACGTCCATATCAGCACCCTGGCACGGTACGCAGCGGCTTCTACGCCCATTCAGGATCTGTGCTCAAGCGGCTTCTAGGCCCATTCTGGCATGATATGCAGCGGCTTCTACGCCCATTCAGGATCTGTGCTCACTCGGCTTCCACGCCTACTCAGTCTCTACGACCACTCAGTCTCTGCGACTACTAGGTTTCTACGCCTACTCGGCTTCTATGCCTGCTCGGCTTCTATGCCTGTTCGGCTTTTATACCTACTTGGCTTCTATGCCATGGTGACGGATATTTGGCTTCTACGCCAACCTCTTCTACACAATGGATACCTACCCACGTGGCTTTTACGCCGTGATCTTAGTAGCAACCGTACGTGTTTTGTCCCCTTAGTTGGACCCACGTCACCCGCTCAGTCAAAAGATCATCTATACGTAGGCATTGGTTACTTTAACTGTTGTGTAAAAGGGTGCTGTACTTTTCACTCCTCGGTTGCTACACCAACGGAATGGTCACTGTCACCAAAGACTCTATAAATAGAGGCCCCTGTCAATGGGGAACAAGGTCAAAAAATTGGGTCAAGAATACCAATATCAGATCAAAGGTCGAAACTTTGAAAGAAAAAAACAAGGTCATCGAACCGGAGGTCAAGAGAGAGAGATAGAGAGAGAGAGAAGAATACAGAGCTCAGGCAAGGAATAGGGAGCGACGACCTTCAGCATCGCGCATCCACCCTCCTTTGCAACCTCCGAAGCTGCATCCTGTCTTCTACGGCACTTCTTCAACATCGTGTAGTCCAAGGGCTAAAGTGATCGACCGCAGATCAGACACCTATAGCAATTTTTACCCAGATTAAATAAATTATACTCCCACATCCTCGCATAGGATCAAATTGGACAAGTTTGTTTGTGAACCAAAGGGCGCGGGTTTCGTACAAACCCCGTCATTGAAATACACTTTCATCTCTTTCGTTTAAAACCACCACAAACAGCAACCCCAGGCCCGTGCGGCATCACGTCCCCGAAAGCTTGAACGGGTCCTATGCGTTAGCTCCCTTCCTTCCCTCGCACCCGTGGGACGGGCGCGGTGATTCGTGTCCGGCGCGCCGAGGCACGGTGATTCATGCCCGGTTGCGCTAATCCCGGCCGCGCGGGGCGGGACAGGGTGGAGCGGCGGCCCGAGCGGGACCGGGGCATGACACATGGGCCACCACAAAAAATATGTCACGCCCCAGTCCCAAAAATATGTAGGACTAGGACACGTAAACATGCCAGCCGCATGGATATGGCAACTCCAAAATATGGAAACCAAATCCACACGTACGCTGTAATATTAATATCAAGTCCACAAGTGGTATAAAATATATCATAAGTCACAGGGTATAATCTAAATCTCATCCGCGAAAATTAGATATAAATAATAACCAGCATCTATATAACTAGATCTCAACATAAATATCTAAGGATGATTGTTGGATGGAAATAAATCCACTACCAACTCGAATGGAAAAGTATAACACAACAAATACAATATAGGAATACCAGCTAATGACCATGGGCTCGAAGAGAGGACATCCACGAAACATATATAACCATCCAAATCTGTGCTCCTATAAATACTCAAGAACAGATACACCTGGCAGAGGACCAGGTCCTCAGAGGGACGTAACAAGATACAAAAAATATGAGCCAATTTGAATACAGTAAACATGTATCATATTTGAAAATAGATAAGTACGCTGTACATGACAATCTATATGAATGCAAATGAGGACAACTTTTTGACGTATGGGCAAGGGTAGGCTACTCGATCTAATCCTCACAACCTCACGCTCGTCAGTGGACATCATCAGCCGACATACCGCGGGGATAGCGACCCTCGGACTCCATCAATCGACATACCGAGGGGGTAGCGACCATCGGACACGACCCACCATAGTGCGTGCTAGTGACTACGGTGTTACCAGAGTGGTTAAAAGCCCATACGCCTAATGATTGTCCTCTATGATACTAAGTGCCATGTGTGTGTCAACATATCTAATACATAGTAATGACTGAAAGAAAACTACACATGCAAGAATAAACAGAAATGCAATAAATATACAGAAATATACTAAGCATGCAAAATACTGTAAGCAATTTGGCAAGGTATCTTGCATGGGGTCCTGCTGCTGGTATGAATCAGAGTCCAAGTCACAGTCCAAATAGCCTATGTATTACAAATTTATCACGTCAAAAGATAATTTATTTTAATTTATTTAATTCAAGAATAATTACTCTAAAATCCTATTCTAATCTTATTATTCTAATTTTTATGTTAATTCCTAAATTTTGTCCAAAGAAACTGAATTTTATCAACTCGAGACTCATGGTACGCAAATCGAGGCGATCTGTTGACCGAAAAGTCAACCGACACAAACTCAACTTTCATGCATGATTTCTTATAGATTTCAGCATTAAAAATATGCTGGAATTTACGGATCGCCCGAATTCAAATTCCTTTGGGAATTATGGCACATACAAATTTTGTATTGTGCACCGATGGTTAAATTTTAACCTAGAAGTTCTACAGAATTAACAGTATACAAATACTTCGAATTAAATTCTGAGAAAAACATATGTCAATGATCTCGATATTAGCTTTCCAAAACTTTAAACGGTTCATGATTCTATTCCTGGTTCTCCCGGAGTCGCAAAAATATTAAAACACGTCTATTTTCGGACATGCTGTGCTCTACGAATTTTCCAAAATTTAATACTCATAATTTCGTAAAATAAATTATATAATCAGAAAGCTAACCTCAATATCTTTCTAACACAAGAAACTAGACCTCGTTTGGAGTCCGGATCTATGCGCAATGGCTTGTGGAAGATGAAGGAACCCTAGATGGCAATTCTCCAAAATCTCTCTCTCTCTAAGATAATGGGATAATTAGGGTTATAATAATATATATATATATATAGGGATATACCTGCGACTGAATGGATATTTATAGGCTGACACATGTCAGAATCTGATTGGATGGTTTTTGTTATATTATTTGTTTTTGATTTGCCTTTATCAAAACATTATTTAAGTCATTTTAAATCTAAATAACTCCAAATAAATATTAAAAATAATCATAAAAATCTGAAAAAATTACATAAAATATATTTTGAACCTATAAAACCTAGAAAATATTTGGAATAATTTTATATTCATAAGTTTACTACTATAATTAGGAGAATCTCTAAACATTAGTTTTATCCATTTAACTAAAAATAAATATTAACATTATTCCAAAAATTCTGAAATAATTCCAGAAAATATATAATAATATTATAAACCCTAGAAAATAATGTGGGTCCATTCTATATTCCTGGGCTTGCACAATAAATTCTACAAGTCCTAAAAATTAGTTATTAGTCTAAATAACTCCCAATAAATAATAAAAGTATTCAAAAAATTCCCAGAAAATTTTAGAAAATATATTTGACTATTTAGGACCTAAAATAAAATTTTGGAATATTTTTAGTTAAGTTTTACATAAAATAAATTCTTCAAAGTCCTAGAAAATTAGTGTTACTAGTTTTTAATTAACTAAAAATTATGGAAAAATCTCAATAATCTAAAATAGCCTAAAAATAATTCTAAATAAATATTTATATAAGTAAATATACTAAAAAAATTTATTTTCTAATTAACTAAGAGAATACTCTAAATAAATTCAATATCTATAATAAATATAATAATATAAAATATACACAAAATACCTATTTTAGGTGAGAGAGTTTACAGATAGAGCGATACACTTTTGCAACTTTGATTGCCAAGATACAACTCCCTCTGCAAAGGTAAACAAGTATCCTGATGTGGACTTTCTCTTGTCCAAGTCACCTACCATGTCAGAATCAGTATAACCTTCCAAGATAGGTTTTTCATCTCCAAAACATGAAGAATCTTAAGAGTTTCCTCTAAGATATCTTAGGATCCACTTTACTGCTTCCCAATGTGCTTTACCAGGATTGGCAAAAAAATTACTTACCACTCCAACCGCATATGCTTTGTCGGGTATTGTAAAAACTATTGAGTACATCAAACTTTCGATGGCCGAGGCAAATGGAATGCTCTTCATCTCCTCCTTTTTCTTCTCACTTGAAGAGCTTTGTTGTGCACTTAGCTTAAAATGAGCTACTAGCGGTGTGATAACTTGCTTAGAGTTTACCTTATTGAACTTCTCTAGAACACATTCAATGTATCTTTCTTGTGATAGCTACAACTTTCTCGTACTTCTGTCCCGAGAGATCGTTATTCCTAATATATGTTGTGCTGCTCCTAATGTAACGACCCATTCCGCCCAAGCGGACTGCCGATTCAAATGTTAAAAAGTGTAACTGATCTGACCCACTTTGCTCAGCGAGAATACTCATTTGAGGCAAAAGGATTTCCAGACTTGGCGCTTCAGGAGTTCCGGCTTAGGCTTTCAGAGGCTCGCTTTACCAAGACAAATCATCGCTAAGGTGGGTGGCTACGATGAATTTGTCTTTGCTTAGCCAGCACACTTAAAATATGGACGATACATGCTTGTCGCTAGGTGAATCACCCCCTGCATGCTAATAAGAATACAACGCACCTAGCTAAGGGAATAATCCCAAATTGTATTGCTTGTGTTAGAACATGAAAATAAAACTTTACTTATATACAGACCCTCACATACTACCCTTGCCTTGTGTAACTAGACCCCACTATGCCTCGAGTAGAACAATATGTATGTGCTCTTCGGAGTGTACTGCTTTACTTGCTATACTGCATGACCCTAGATGATGTCGCTCGGTATGTCCCTTTACGGTTTCACTCCTCGGCTTACCCTTAGGCCTGTGCCACCGTAATGATTAAGTTTCAAATATAAATGCATGCTTGCCTGCTTAATATAGTTTGTACTTATTGCCTCATTCCAATATTTGCCACACAAAATCATGACACGATCAAGTAAAGGTTATTCGTATCATGCATGCATTCGAGTTAACCGGAAGACTATCAAATAGCTCTTCTGTGCAAAATAAACCTGCAAGTATCCAGGACAGTTGGGTCGCCAAGGCAGTCCCCATACCAGGGGAATGCATTAAGGCAAGTTTATATCTGAACAAAAATCATGTCAAGTTTACATTTAAATGATAATCATATCTAGTTTACATCTGAACGAAAATTATGTCGGGTAAAGAAAAAATCATAGCTCATGGAGCAAATGCTCGGTTCAGAATAAGAATCATGGATTATCATGTCAAGTTGTATGAAATTGGAAGACCCAAGACTGCAATGCCCTTCGTATTATATTTCTGCTTGCACTCCATCCTCGACCTTGAGACTACACTGTCCTTTATGGCTATGCCAGCGATAATTGTTCATATAGATAAGTCATCCTCGCTTAGCGGTAATCCGCGTGTGAGTTATTTTATCGCATCGTGAATATCTGAAACACCTGAACGATCATGAGTATAACAAAACTTGTGCATATGGAACATTTGAACATCTTCTGCAAACATACCTAAATCCGTATACTCGTGCACCCGAAACATAATATGGTTTACGACACTTGTGTTTGCATATGCTATTGCCCTGGATTCATTATATATATGCTCGTGCATGATTTAACATGGTTTGCCTTGGACAGTGAAGGATGGATGGTAAGTTGGTAAGTTTTATCGTGTTCCTTATATCGCACGGCGCACTGCCACACGAGTTAGGCTATTCAACTGCTATAAAACTTATCCTAAGGCAAGATTAGAAAGATAACTAAATAGATGGTGTACATAACCTATTGAACGTGTTTGTATTTGTCGAACGGGCCAGTAGTATCCCCACCAGTGTATTCATATACTGATAACCCACCAGATTGCTTGCAGGATGTGAAAGAACCTCGTTCGGTGTGGATGCCTCTTTCGTGCGTAGTAAGTCGTGGAGTTCACTCTGGAGCCTTGGAGCGTTGCCATCCGGAACTGAAGCACATATACTGGACATAATGTTGGAACATTGTCTATGTATCATTCCATAAATATAGCCACTTTGGCACGCTTTTACTGTTTCAGAGAGAGAGGCTTGAGAGACTTATAATCTCGGCTATACGCCGCCTGTAATACTTATTCAATATCAATAAAGAGTTTGCTTTACTTCTATACTTATGTTATTCAATGCTTCCGCTATTGACGACTCTATGAACTTTCTACCAATCACCTATACGTTTATTATTCTGTTGCACTTGGACAATCTGTATGACTCTGTGGCTTAGACCTCTTACCGCCATCATGGACCACGGCCTTGAACGGGCGCGACTTACTCTCGTGCGGCATTATGCCAATATGGGTCAAGCGATCGTCCCGTGGGAGTGCTGGCGCGGTAATTCTTGCCTAGCGGGGATGGCCGATTATCCAGCAGGAGATTGGGGCATGACAGATTGGTATCAGAGCATGGATATACTCTTTTGAATTTTGTTTTGATTTTCTCAGTTTTGAAAGCTCGTTCGTGGGTTATGTGCACACACTCTCTCTCAATGTCCCATCGGGATATTCCAAACAATGAGTCTAAATACTTTCAAAAGTGCATGTTAAATGATATGATTGCTTATACGAAGTCTTGATGCTAAGGCCTTTGTGCCGATCCGTGCTAGACCCTTTGGGATTATTCATGTGCTAGAAATTACAATATATGTGCGAACCCGATATGCCTATACGTGCTTAACCTATTATTAGTGTGCGGAATAGAATATTGCCTGAATGGTTAGCTATGCACACAGCCTTTCGGCTAAGTTGTGTAGAATATCGCACGCCAAGACCCTTTGGTGCTAGCTAGTTGCAATGAGAATAGAATATCGTTCGGGAATAAGACAAGTCAGACTTAGAATGGCAACCGATAGAAACATTATCAGATTATCGCTTAGGCGTACATAAAGAATCGTGCTTGGATTTTGGGAAATAGCTCGAACGGTAATTCGTGTAGCAAGATACAAATCGAATATGGTTTATTTGGATAACTAATAAGGATATATACGAGACTAGATTTATCAGGCGATGCCTAAGTATCATGCAGGAGTTCTAAAGAAAACACGACAAATATGCTAGCGATTGATAGGAACATCGATTGAGGATTTAATTGGATGACTCGATTCTGAGTGGTGTATAGATCATTTAGAAAATATTCAAATGGATTTATAGGCCTCATGCGATAGTCAGATTGAACGATTGGAGAATGTCTTGAATAAATGATAAGGCTTATATCGAATAGGGATTCATGAAAATGGAAATCGATATCTCATTAAGAAAACTTGTTAGAAACTTAAAAATTATGCAAGCGATTTTGGATTGAAACAAACGAATTGAACTTGAATGCTATATCACTCGAATAGAAGTTATCCCAAAAGGAATATCATGGTTCGAGGAAAGAGATAAGCGATAACGGATTTGACTTGGAGTTTGGAAGAACGATCTTAAAATCTAGTTCGAAACAATAACCTTCGAAATTAGTCCCAGCAAGAACGATTATCCCGCGGGAGCGCCGGCATGGTGATTTCACGTACAGCGGGGATGATCGAACTCACGGGAACATGTTTGGTGATTATTCCAAATGAACTCAATGAATGGAACGTATCAAAATGGATGGACTTGGGCTCGAATAATTTGAAACTAGTTGCTTGAGGAATGCTAGAAGCAGACTATGTATTTACCGAATGGTAACATTGCAGTGGATAATTTTAGCAGACAAATTATAATCACTGCATGAAAGAACATGACTTGATGGACTTTATATATAACTTGGATGGAGCAAAAGTGAAATAATAAGGTGTCTCAATCATGCCAAAGATAACCATAACGTTCAAAGTTCTTGTCTTGTACGAGCGTAACTCTAGGCTCGTACATACGTCACGTCCGGATTATGACGATTATACAGCGGGAGCGTTGACGTGGTGATCTCACGTCTAACGAGGGTGATCACACTTGTGGAAGACCGAAGCGTGACAACTTATGGATCGTCTTAACTTTTGTTTCGACACAATAAGATGAGTTTGGAAATACAAGTGATTAGAAATGTTTCGAGGATAATTTAGCCTAGAATCTGGAATAAATCAAACTAGATGGTTTCGTGAACGGATACATAAACCAGGTTGAACAAATTAGAGTTAAATAAAATATTTAGAATTGAATCTTGGCTTGGTGGTCTAGACTTGAAATGGATATGGATTCTATCGAATATACTTGAGGAGATAGACTATTCATATTACTAGGCTCGTCCTGTAACTTGGATATATCGTAGATTTTACTGAACGAACTCGATCCCTGTACAAACGAATATGTTATTGTGTGTAGGAAGATCTAGGCTCGATGTTTAAAAATCTGAGTGAAACGAGCTTGGGTAGAATACCCCGTACTAATGAACAATGGTTTGACCCTAGGAATTGGGGCGAGCATCGTGCGACAAATTTTTATTATAAATCGTATGCTTGAACTTGTACAATAACCTTGTGAGCTGACCTAGTAATTAGGCAGATGACCCTGTGCCGAGTGAAAGAACCTGTGTGATCGACTTTAGATCATTGCTTGAGAAAACAATAGAACTGGGGTAGCAAGACTTAGAGTTAGACTTAGGACGGTAACGTATACTATGTTTGACCTGAGCGGATGAAGGCTAGTTGATAAATCGAATAGATCATGCTTAATAGTAGTGCAAATACTTGGTTTGGTTGGAATAGAAATGACTTGGATATGATTGACCCTGTTGAAGTATCCTTGTCATTCATAAAATGAGACCCTTGAGATTTTTGCAAGTAGCTTGTCCGATTTTACTATCTCTAAGTTTTGTTGAATACATATGTTTGAGGGACGCCTTGAACATGTGCACGATCCAAGACTAAATGATATGTGAAACTCGAGTGCTAAGACTTTTCTATCGCTGAGTTAGTTGACATGCATGTGTTTGAAGGACGCTTTGAATATGTGCACGATACAGATTCGCAATATGCTGATCTCGATACTAGTGCAAGTGAATATCAAAAAAGACAAGTATAACGACTTGTATAAGTTTTTCTCAACCTTAGATCATCTTTCACGATGGATTATAACGTTCCCCGCATTAAGCAACATGTCCTGCACTAAGGCGCAATGAAACCGCCTTAGCATACATGCGACAAGGCGTAAGGAACAAGTAGGACATTATGTTCGAACAAATCAGATTTAGTGGTACCGATTGCTACGCTTGGGATAGGTTCGATAGTGCGATAGAACGACCTGCGCTCAGGAAATCTCGAGGACAAGACTTTTCTTGAGTGGTGTATAATGTAATAATCCGTTTTGCCCAAGTGGAATGCCGATTCAAACGACAAAAAGTGCAACCGATCCGACCCGCTTTGCTCAACGAGAATACTCGTTTGAGGCAAAAGGATTTCCAGACTTGGCCCTTCAGGAGTTTCGGCTTAAGCTTTCAGAGGCTCGCTCGGAGTATCACTCGACCGAGATGAATCATCGCTAAGGTGGGTGGCTACAATAAACTTATTTTTGCTTAGCCAGCGCACTTAAAATATGGACGATACATGCTAGTCGCTAGGTGAATCACCCCATGCATGCTAATAAGAATATAACGCACCTAGCTAAGGGAATAATCCTAACTTTTATTGCTTGTGTTAGAACATAAAAATAAAACTTTGCTTATATACAGACCCTCGCATGCTACCCTTGCCTTGTACAACTAGACCTCGCTATACCTCAAGTAGAACGATATGTATGTGCTCTTCGGAGTGCACGCTTCACTTGCTACACTGTACGACCCTAGATGATGTCGCTCGATATGTCTCTTTACAGTTTTACTCCTCGGCTTACCCTTAGGCCTGTGACACCGTAATGATTGAGTTTCAAATATAAATGCATTCTTGCCTGCTTAGTTTAGTTTGTACTCATTGCCTCATTCCAATGTTTGCCACATGAAATCATGACACGATCAAATAAACGCTATCTTTATCGTGCATGCATTCTAGTTAACCATAAGACTATCAAATATCTCTTCTGTGCAATGAACCTGCAAGTATCCGGGATCGTTGGGTCGCCAAGGCAGTCCCCGCACCAGGGGAATACATCAAGGCAAGTTTATATCTGAATGAAAATTATGTCAAGTTTACTTCTGAATGATAATCATATCAAGTTTACATCTGAACAAGAATCATGTCATGTAAAGAAAGAACAGCTTGTGGAGAAAATGCCCCATTCAGAATAAAAATCATGGATTATCATGTCAAGTTGTGTGAAATTGGAAGACCCAAGACTACGTGTTGCGGACAACTTAGAATCAAGGGGGATCTTTGAATTTCGTTCTGCGGATGGTCGTCGGGGCACTGGGGCCGATCCGGTCTAGACGAAACCTTCTGGTAGTCGTCTATTTTGGCAGGATGGATGCAATGCCCTCCTTATTATATTTCTGCTTTTACTCCATCCTCGACCTTGAGACTACACCATCCTTTATTGCTATGCCAGTGATAATTGTTCATATAGATAAGTCATCCTCGCTTAGCGGCAATCTGCGTGCGAGTTTTTTTATAGCATCGAGAATATCTGAAACACATGAACGATCATGAGTATAACCCAACTTGGGTATATGGAACAACTGAACATCTTCTGCAAACACACCTAAATTCGTGTACTCGTGCATCCGAAATATAATCCGGTATATGACACTTGTGTTTGCATATGTTATTGCCCTGGATTTATTATATATATGCTCGTGCATGATTTAACATTGTTTACCTTGGACAGGGAAGGACGGATAGTAAGTTGGTAAGTCTCACCGTGTTCCTTATATCGCAGCGCACTTCCACACGAGTTAGGCTATTCAACATTTCCATGAAACTGATCCTAAGGCAAAACTAGAAAGATAACTAAATAGATGGTGCACGGAACCTATTGAACATATTTGTATTTGTCGAGCAGCTGAGTAGCCTTCCCACCGGTGCATTTATGTACTGATAACCTACCAGATTGCTTGCAGGGTGCGGGAGAACCTCGTTCGGTGCGGATGCCTCCTTTGTGCGTGCTAAGTCGTGGAGTTCACTCTAGAGCCTTGGAGCATTGCGATTTGGAACTGAAGCCCATATACATGACATAATATTGGAATATCGCCTATGTATCATTCCACAAATGTAGCCACTTGGCACAGTTTTACTGTTTCAGAGAGAGAGGCTTGAGCGACTTGTAATCTCGGCTATACCCCGCCTGTAGCACTTATTCAATATCAATAAAGAGTTTGCTTTACTTCTATACTTATGTTATTCAATGCTTCCGCTATTAACGACTCTGTGAACTTGTTACCAATCGTTTATGCGTTTATTATTCTGTTGTACTCGGATAATCTGTGCAACTCTGTGGCTTAGACCTCTTACCACCAGCATGGACCACGGCCTTGCACGGCTGCGGCTTATGCTACTGCGGCATCACGCCCAAATGGGTCAAGCAATCGTCCCGTGGGAGCGTTGGCACGGTGATTCTCGCCTAACGGGGACGGCTGATTATCTAGCGGGAGCTCGGGGCATGACACCTAAGTCTTTCATATCAAAGGACTTTCTTAACTCTTTCTTCAACCTATCAATCTTGGACACATCTTTTCCAACAATAAGTATATCATCAACATATAGAGAGAGAATAATAAAATAATAAAATTATCATCAGAGAACTTCTGGATATAAACACAATGATCAAGATGTTCTTTTGTACCCATGGTCAAGCATAAAAATATCAAACCTTTTATACCATTGTAGCAGTGTGTCACGCCCTAATTTTCGCTAAATCGATAATCGTCCCCTGGGCATGATGCCATGCAAGCATAAGGCGTGCGTGCACAAGGCCTAGGCATAATGATATACTTTAGAACAAATACGATAGAGTACAAAAATAAGATATCACACATTGAGATATAGAAAAGTTCTCTTTATTGATAATGAACATCTGGATACAGACTCTTGACCCAAAAGTAATAAGAATACCGCAAGGGCTTACAACTTGGACCCAAAATGAGATAGCCGATCCAAATATTACATCCTTACTAATATTTTAAAAGCATAAAACACCTTGGGTGCGAGTCAGCACCATCACCTAGGAGCTTCAAAAGACAAGTGCGAGCTCTTGTGATTATGTACTTGAGCTCCAAAAGTCACAAAATACGAATGCGCCGGATCAGTGGAGGGTTGGGGGAAGCTTCAGCTCCTTATTGCGTTGCCTCGGCTTGGAAAACCTGCTGCAACGAGGTTCAGTACTTCAAAAAGTACCGGTGAGGGCGAGCTAACCCAACATACCAAAATCGATATTATATTCATGTGAACATGCAACATTACTATTATGTGATCTTCTATCTTGCCTCAGATCAATTATTTATATATAATAGAAGGGAATGACATAACAAAATGTGCTACCGTTCGGTCACTTTACCTGAACCGTCCTAACCACCTGTACAAAACTTACCATGACCTTTCCTGCCACGAAGACATAGTTTGTCTACACAATTTAAATGTACATAAAAATCACTGTCTGGACTAGCCGTCATGGAGTAAAGTCTGGGTTGACGGCGATGCTTGCAGCACGGGTAGCGAGCCCCGCTACAAACTCCCTCCTCACCCATGTTGAGTTTCTAACACGACTAACTATTTGTTCTGCCAGGGACGAATCGGCCCCGGTGTCCCGGGCGACCATTCGCAGAAACCATATACCTTGTGCATAAGTTATCCATGACCATTGACGATCTAAACACTAAGTTAATATACGAAGCATTTTAAAACATCAATATGAACAGAACTACTTTAGCACAGTGCGATGGCATAGTCTACTAGCTGATATGATCAATTCACAAGTTATGTACTACTCATTGAACAGTTATAGATGAATAAGTTCCAACTACAACTGAACGTAAAATTGTTGTATGCATAGCGGACAAGCACGCAATAATGTGATCGTTTGATACTTTATGTGACAAGCATGATAAGTATTTCATGTCTACTTCTTCTTTTATCTTGACTCAATTTTATTCTTTTGGTATCGTTAATCGGGATGCACAAACGAGTCAATTTATTAAGAATGAAGACTTGAAAGAAGGGTGCTAATCGAAGTAAAGCCACTCACAAGTTGGTGATTCGGAAAAGAGAGAAAAGGGAGATCTTCAAGACTCCGCTTGTGCTTTTGCCTATATGACCACCTGTACGCACCAACAGATAATTAATATCTCCTGCTTTGGTCTCCAATGGTTCAATACGAAATATGAAATCTAAAGAATGAAGACAATAAAATCCATTGAAATCGTTCAAGAAAATGCAAGGCACAAAACCAACAAGAAAGCAACCAAGCGGTATCGAAAACGGGCAAAGAAACCAGCACAACGAAAATGCCCCTCTTGACTCTGCCGTCGAGTCTTCCTTGAGGCACGATTCGTTTAATATAGGACCCAATTTCGAAGAAACCAATCCACAATGAGGAAAGGATCTTGATTTGATCTATCCCGATCGAACGATACTAAGTATTTCTTAGTCGCGCTCCCCGAATAGGGGGAACGGGGCGCTACATCTTAACCAACTAACAAAAAGTTTCGTCCTCGAAACTTAGGAATAGAACCTACCCCTTAGGAATAATGAGGGAAATTTTTCCTTCATGTCTGATTCGAGTTCCCAGGTCAACTTCTCGACCGAGTGGTTCTGCCAAAGAACGTGCACTAGCGAGACTGCCCAATTTTGTAATTGCTTCTCTTTACGGTTTAATATCTGAACGGGTTCTTCGGCGTACGACAAGTCTGCCTGTAGATCCAGCTGACCGAAATCTACTACGTGGTTCAGGTTATGCACGTACTTTCTAAGCTGTGATACATGGAAAATATTATGCACTTCTGACAGGGCTGGTGGCAAGGCAATTTGATAGGCAACTGAAGTGACTCGTTTGAGGACTTCGAACGGTCCAACGAATCTCGGACTTTACTTCTCCTTAACCTGAATCTCATAACTCCTCGTATGGATGAGACCTTTAAAAATACATGATCACCTTCAAAGAACTCAAGGGGTCGATAACGAATGTTATCATAGCTTTTCTGCCGGCTTTGTGCTACTTTTTGTCGTTCTCGAATCAACCGAATCTTTTGGACTGTTTGTTCAACTAGTTTCGGCCCAAGGATTTGATGTTCGCCAACTTCATCCCAGCAGATCGGTGACCTACACTTCTGCCCATATAGAGCCTCGTACGGAGCCATTTGGATGTTGGAATGATAATTGTTTTTATATGCAAATACGGCCAACGGTAGGTGGACGTCCCAACTTGACTTTGAATCGATTGCGCAGAGACACAGCATGTCTTCTAGTACCTATTTCACCCGCTCGGTTTGGCCATCGGTTTGAGGATGGTAGGCTGAGCTGAACTTCAACTTGGTTCCCATCACTGACTGAAGGCTTTCCTAGAAACATAATAGGAATCGTCCGTCCCGATCAGACACTATAGAAACTGGTATCCCGTGCAGCCGAACTATCTCATCAAGGTAGGTCTGGGCGAGGCGATCGATGCTCTAAGGAACTTTAATGGCAATGAAGTACGCTAACTTGGTTAACCGGCCGACGATGACCGAGATTGCGTTGTTCCCCCGTTGCATCTTTGGCATGCCAACAATGAAGTCCATGCTTATATGCTCCCACTTCTATTCCGGGATAGCAAGATTCTGTATTTCTCTGCGCGGTCTCTGATTTTCTACTTTCAACCTCTGAAAGATTATGCATTGCGACACAAAGAGTGTCACATCCTTCTTCATGTTGTGCCACCAGAAAATTAATCTTTATGCTCCCAGGATGGACCGTATAGGCTGCATAGTGAGCTTCCACAAGGATTCCCTTTCTGAGTTCTGTGTCGTTGGGGACGCATAGTCTTCCCTTAACTCGCAATACTCTATTCTCATCTACTATAAAGTCCTTCGCCTTCTCCTCTAGAATCTGCTCGCGTATTTTCCTTAGGAATGTGTCATCCCTCTAAGTAGATGTGACCCTCTCTAACAGGTTGGGTACGAATCATATCTAAGCAACTCGCACACTGCGATATCGAATTCGGAGTTTAATGGCCATTTCCTCTAAGTCCCTTTGTAACCTGCAATCAACGGACAGGGATCCCACAAACACTCGACTCAACGCATTTGCTACAATATTTCCCTTACCAGGTGTGTAGTCGATCGTCAGGTTATAGTCCTTAATTAATTCTAGCCAACGCTGCTGTCGTAGGTTAAGGTCCTTTTGAGTGAATAAGTACTTTAAGCTCTTGTAATCTGTGTAAATTCGGCAAGCCACTCCATAGAGATAGTATTGCCATAATTTTAGCGCGAACACAATTGCCGCTAGTTCCAGGTCATACGTAAGATAATTTTTTTGGTGCTTTTTCAGTTGTCTGGATGCGTAGGCTTTTACCTTATCCTGCTGCATGAGTACACACCCCAATCCCTGTCCTGACGTGTCGCTGAATATTTAGAATCCTGAGGTCTCGTCTGGTAGCGCAAGTAGTGGGGCAGAGGTGAGGCGATGCTTTAACTCCTTAAACGAGTCTTCGCACTCGGTGGACCACTCGAATACAACTCCCTTCTGTGTAAGGCGAGTCAGAGGAGATGCTAACTTGGAAAAATCCTTATGAAACGCCTGTAGTAGCCCGCTAACCCGAGGAAGCGTCAAATCTGTAATGCCCCACTCCGAACGGTTACTTATGGAACACTAAGCTGCTTCGACTCGGTTGAGAATCGAGTCTCGAGAAAACCTTACCGCCAAATCAACACGGACGAAGTGCAATGAACCCTTCGAATTAATCGAACGGCTTCTATTGAAATGAGTCCAAGAGTTTTCGTTGGTTGCTTTGCTTCTTGGTTTTGTGTTGCTTTATGTTTTGAGTTGCTTTCGATGACTTGGTTTTCATGATTTTGCCTTCTCGCTTGCGCGTTCTTTTCGAATCGTAAGGAAAAGAGATTGAAGTATGCTAACCAAGTATTGGTGCATTTTCAGGACGCATAACCAAAGAGTGAACGTCGCCTAAGGCTTCCCCATCCTCTCGTTCGATTCATTCGGTGAGTGGCTTAGGCCATTCGATGAATTCTTTAAGTCTGCATGCCTAATAAAAAATCTCTAGTTCACATAAATATTTTGCCTCACTAAAAAGATAAGCTAAAGAAATGAACTACATGCTTAAAGTATTAGAATTATGCTTTTGCTATCAATTATGTTGCATGTTCTTAGTCCCTATGTGGCACGACCCGATTTATGGCTAGTCCGTATGTTTCGAATGTGCTATATGGGAAAAGAATAAGAGATGGAAATTGTGTATTCGTTTCTTTGAACTGTGCATTATAGTGTTATATTTGTTAGATGTTTCATGTCATGCATTGGTCTCAGACAACTTGTGCACAAGGTCTCGTCTTTCAAACGGTTCCTGGGGCACTGGGAATCGCTCGGTCCGGAAGAGATTTTTGGATCACCCTGAGGTATACGGCCCGTAAGGGGGTCTAGTGGGGCGATATGTCTATTAGTGTTGTGCGGAACCCATGATGTCACAGCTGCGTGCACTCGGGAGTGTTGGTGAAGAGCTGGACCTTGGGTCACAGCTGCCGACACCCGCGCGTGCCAGTGAAGAGATGAACCTTGGGCGACCGCTGCTAATCATGGGGCAACCCATGGACCATCACATAGTTAGGGAGCAGGCTAGGTTTACCTTCTTGCATACCTAACACTCGATGCCTATGTTCATTCATAAGTTATTCATTTACAAATTGTGGCTAACTTGTGTGTCTACTACAGGGATAACCGCTCGGCCGTGGGTAAGATTATCATATGCATATGCTATATATTGTCTATGTTTCCTTGCAAATTGTTAAAATGAAACTAGACAACCAGAAAGACCACCTAATAATGCTAGCTTCATATGTTACTTAGTGTAGATTTCTAAGGTGAGTTTGGCCACGGTCGCTCACCAGTACATGTGGTAGTACTGACCCACGTTTGTGGGCAAATGTCCAGGTACTGGAAGCGAGAGTTTGGCAATCATCCTGAACCTGAATCAGCGTGTGAGCACCCTTCCTTAGGACTGTGTTCGTGCTGCTTCCTCCGCTGCTTACCTCTCCAGTGGGGTACTCTTCTTCTGCTAGATGTTTTGGTTATTTTGGTCCTACTACAAGGACATAATATAATGGGCGTTGTGACTAGTTTGGGAATGTAAAAAGAGTTGCAAGCCTTCTAAGGCATTTTGTAACTCAGCCAAGCAAACCTTTGTAATCCAATCTTCAGTATTAAATAAAATGAAAGTATTTTGTGTGCTATCAAATGTGTTCAACTTTGGTTCTCTGTATTCTTACTCTGTGCCTATATATGTATATTTTCGTCTATCTTGTGTCTTGTGCAGGTACGTTGCATGGTAAAAGCGCAACTTAGGCTTGCACGGCATCGCGCCCAAGCTAGGACGAATCGGTTCCGTAGGGACCAAGCGAGGACGATCGGCCCCTACGGGATCGGGGCATGACAGGTGGTATCAGGGCATGGCTTTACGTCCTTGGCCTCTTCAAACATCATTTTCGAAAATGATATAAGTTTTCAAGCGATTTCAAAAGTCCCAAATTTCGAAAATTGATTTTGAATCTATAAGAAGTAAATCAAGAGTATGAAAGGTCCCTAAGAGTATGAAAAACCCAACGTCCCTTGCAATAAGTCCATAATATATTATGAGACTAATGCAAGCTACTCTATTTTGCAACAAAGATGACAAAAATAGGTGCTAGTAACCCTGAGACATCGCGCGCAACTAGCGTGAGCGATGATCAAACGGATAGGCTGATTGCAATGTTACAGAATCAAAACGATCGTCATGCTGCACAACAGGAACGATTCGAGGCTCAGCAACAACGAGCTAATGCTAAAGCCTTGGCACAACAAAAGCAGCTTGACTCCCTGACGCAGATTATGACAACACTAGTAGCACACAGTGGTGCATCGGGAACTGCCGCAACACCTGTGACTGCCCCGACCACGCCTCAAGGCGCAGGATTAGCAAAAACAAATGAGCCTCATCGCGCGGCCGGAAAGTCTACCTTTAAAGGTGCTGAGTTTCTGAAGTTGAACCCTCCGGAGTTTGAAGGCTGGACCACGCCGGATAAGGTGATGGACTGGATCGCAAAGATGGAGAGCTTGTTTAGCTTTCTTCCATACCTGCGAACAAGAGGGTGGCGTGTGCAGATATGCAGCTGCGGTTATGTGCACACAATTGGTGGGAAGTCAAGAAAGCAGACCTTGCCACCAAGCATCAGGATGCTAGGATCACTTGCGGAATATTCAAGAAAGCATTCCTTGCACATTACCTTCTGCCAGCTGTCAGGCAGAGAAAAGAAGACGAGTTTACTGAACTTAAGCAAGGGAACATGTCAGTCGAAGGTTATGAGTCAGAAATTTCCAAGCTTGCTAAGTTCGCTAGCTCGATGATTCCCGATGAGGGAGCCCGCACTCATCGGTTCATAAAAGGCTTAAACGATAATCTGAGAAAAGATGTTATGAACCGGGAGTGCAAAACGTACATCCAAGCATTTGAGGCAGCGGTGCAAAATGAGCAGTTTACGCCACAAAGTGCTCCGGAGAAGGCACCCGCTCCTCGAAACCCTCCTGCTAAACGGTACCACAATGGTGAGAAAAAGGCCAAAACAGAGAAACAGGTCGACGCAGGTGAGAACCGCAGGAAAGTGTACAGCTTCTGTGGCCGTCAGGGTCACACCAAGGAAACATGTTACCACATTACTAAGGGATGCTTTAAGTGTGGAAAATTAGATCATATGATCCGTGATTGTCCAACCCTTAAGGCCTTGGCAGCAGATGGACTGAGACTCATACCCCTCCGGGTCCTGCTCTTGACCCAACTGATCAGATAAGGAGGCCGAGAGTTTATCAGTTGAATATTGAGCATGATGAGAGTGGACACGATGTTGGTGAGTCTGTTTCCTTTGATCTCTTGATGCATAGTATATTGCCTCCTTGATCTCTTAAGTTTCGAGGATGAAACTTTTTCTCAGTGGGGTAGTATGTGACGCCCCGCTCCGAACGGTTACTTATGGAACACTAAGCTGCTTCGACTCGGTTGAGAATCGAGTCTCGGGGAAACCTTACCGCCAAATCAACATGGACGAAGTGCAATGAACCCTTCGAATTAATCGAACAGCTTCTATTAAAATGAGTCCAAGAGTTTTCGTTGGTTGCTTTGCTTCTTGGTTTTGTGTTGCTTTGTGTTTTGAGTTGCTTTCGATGACTTGGTTTTCATGATTTCGCTTTCTTGCTTGCGCGTTCTTTTCGAATCGTAAGGGAAAGAGATTAAAGTATGCTAACCAAGTATTGTTGCATTTTTAGGACGCATAACCAAAGAGTGAACGTCGCCTAAGGCTTCCCCATCCTCTTGTTCGATTCATTCGGTGAGTGGCTTAGGCCCTTCGATGAATCCTTTAAGTCTGCATGCCTAATAAAAAAATCTCTAGTTCACATAAATATGTTGCCTCACTAAAAAGATAAGCTAAAGAAATGAACTGCATGCTTAAAGTATTAGAATTATGCTTTTGCTATCAATTATGTTGCATTTTCTTAGTCCCTATGCTGCACGACCCGATTTATGGCAAGTCCCTATGTTTCGAATGTGTTATGTGGGAAAAGAATAAGAGATGGAAATTGTGTATTCGTTTCTTCGAACTGTGCATTGTAGTGTTATATCTGTTAGATTTTTCATGTCATGCATTGGTCTCGGACAACTTGTGCACAAGGTTTTGTCTTTCGAACGGTTCCTGGGCACTAGGAATCGCTCGGTCCGGAAGAGATTTTTGGATCGCCCTGAGGTATACGGCCCGTAAGGGGATCTAGTGGGGCGATATGTCTATTAGTGTGGTGCAGAACCCATGATGTCATAGCTGGTTGCACTCGGGAATATTGGTCAAGAGCTGGACCTTGGGTCACAGTTGCCGACACCCGCGCGTGCCAGTGAAGAGCTGAACCTTGGGCGATCGCTGCTAATCATGGGGCAACCCATGGACCATCACATATTTAGGGAGCATGCTAGGTTTACCTTCTTGCATACCTAACACTCGATGCCTATGTTCATTCATAAGTTATTCATATACAAATTGTGGCTAACTTGTGTATCTGCTGGAGGGATAACCGCTCGGCCATGGGTAAGATTATCATATGCATATGCTATATATTGTCTATGTTTCCTTGCAAATTGTTAAAATGAAACTAGAAAACCAGAAAGACCACCTAATAATGCTAGCTTTATATGCTTACTTAGTGTGGATTTCTAAGGTGAGTTTGGCCACGGTCGCTCACCATTACATGTGGTAGTACTGACCCACATTTGTGGGCAAATATCCAGGTACTGGAAGCGAGAGTTTGGAAAGCATCCTGAACCTGAATCAGCGTGTGCGCACCCTTCCTTAGGACTGTGTTCGTGCTGCTTCCTCCGCTGCTTACCTCTCCAGTGGGCTATTCTTCTTCTACTAGATGTTTTGGTTATTTTGGTCCTACTACAAGGACATAATGTAATGGGCATTGTGGCTAGTTTGGGAATGTAAAAAGAGTTGTAAGCCTTCTAAGACATATTTTGTAACTCAGCCAAGCAAACCTTTGTAATCCAATCTTCAGTATTAAATAAAATGAAAGTATTTTATGTGCTATCAAATGTGTTCAAATTTGGTTCTCTGAATTTTTACTCTGTGCCTATATATGTATATTTTTGTCTATCTTGTGTCTTGTGCAGGTATGTTGCCTGGTGCAAACGCAACTTAGGCTTGCACGGCATCGCGCCCAAGCGAGGACGATTCGGTTCCGTAGGGACCAAGCGAGGACGATTGGCCCCTACGGGATCGGGGCGCGATAGAATCTCACCAACAAATGCAGGCCGCTTCCACTCGACGATGGCTTCAACTTTCTTTGGATTGACTGAAATGCTTCCCGCAGAAATGATGTGCCCGAGGAAAGATACGCTGCTCAGCCAGAATTCGCACTTACTCAGTTTTACGTATAGCTTGTTGTCCCAAAGAGTCTGTAGCACGGTCCGCAAGTGCTCTACATATTTGTCCCTGTTCTTCGAGTACACCAAGATATCATCATTGAACACTACTACAAACTTGTCGAGATATGCCCGAAACACATAATTCATTAAGTCCATAAAGGCGGCAGGGGTATTGGTTAATCCGAGTGGCATCACCAAAAACTCATAATGGCCGTAGAGAGTACGAAAGGCTAATTTTGGCACGTCGTTCGGCCTAATCTTGTGCTGATGGTAACCTAAGCGAAGATTAATTTTCGAGAATACCGTCGCACCTTGTTGTTGATCAAAGAGATCCTCGATCCTAGAAAGGGGGTACTTGTTTCGAACTGTGGCTTTATTCAATTCATGATAGTCGATGCAGAGCCGCATCGAGCCATCCTTTTTTTCTACAAATAATACAGACGCACCCCACGGAGGCACGCTCGAACGAATATACCCATGATCTAGCAATTCTTGAAAGTGAACCTTTAATTCTTTTAGTTCTGTTGGGGCCATTCGATATGTAGCTCTAGAAATTGGTCGAGTTTCTAGAAATGTATCAATAGTGAACTCTATCTCTCAATCGGGCGACATGCTGAACAACTCGTCTGAAAACACATCAGAAAAATCTGCCACAACGGAAGTAGACTCAATATTTGCGCAATCTCGCTAAGTGTCTCGAACGGACGCTAAGTACCCATCACAACCAGAATGTAACATCCGTCGAGCAGACATTGCAGAGATCACCCTGCAGGAATTTGGTACTCTTGACGGTGGACTACACGCATAGCAAAACTCGATCTCGCCAGGTAGATGAAATACGACTTTCTTTTTCGCACAATCAATGGTAGCCGAGCAAAGCGCCGAGCCAATCCATCCCCAGAATGATGTCGTAGTCCCTGATGTCTAAGACTATCGTATTAAGTAATAATTTTCTTCCACCGATGTAAATGTTACATTCATGATAAACTAAGTGAGCTGGCAAATCTACGCCCGATGGAGTACGAACTCTAAGGTTTAGGCCTAGCAGTGTTATAGAAAATGTGTTAACGACGGCAAAATCTGCCAAAATAAAATTATGTGTGGCACTATCAAACAATACTCCAGCAGGAACATTAATAAAAAGTAATATACTTGACACCGTCATGTTCGATGCGAACGCCTCTTCCCGAGTCAGATCATAAACCCGGCCCTGAGCATTCTGCGGTGCCGTCTGGTTCGCTCGAGGTGCCTGACCCTGATTTTGAGACGGACGATGCTGCTGCTGTTGACGGCGCGAAGGAGGATCTTTGGGGCAATCCCGAGAATCACGAGCTACGTGGCCAAACTTAGCACAAATGAAATATCTTCCTTTTCGAATACAATAGTCCTTAATATGGTGCCCTGTCCTGTGGCAGTAGGCACAAGGTTGCCCATAGTTCTTCCCTGGATCTTGGTCCTGATCGTCGTCGTTATTGTGATGCTTGTGTGCATTGTTGCCCCCTGTGTTGCTAGGGCCCTTGTGATAGAAATTTTGTACAGCGCCGGTGCGAACTGGGGGTACTGCGACTCTAAGGAGAGGGCATGGTTTAGGGAATCCCGCATGGTACGGTGCCGAGGGACAACGATGTTAGCACGAATATAAGGTCGCAGTCCTATCTCAAACCTTCTTGCTCGACTTTCGGCGTCACAGTGATAAGACTTAGCAAATTTTGCAAGCCTGTTGAATTCTAAGGCATACTGTTGCACTGTCATGTTCCCTTGTTGCAGATGTATAAATTTATCTTCCTTCTCGCGACGGACTGTGGGTGGAAAGTACTCCTCCTTGAAGGCTTTACGGAACACGGACCAAGAGATAGTCGTCCTGTCATCTTCACTCATTATAGCTTGTTTGTGCACATCCTGTCACGCCCCAAACTCCCGCAAGCCCGAACGCCCCCGCTGAACGTGAAATTACCACGTTGCAGCTCTCCCGCGGGACAATCGTTCTATTCGGGACATGATGCCGTACGAGCCTGGAGTTGCGCTCGTACAAGGTGATGTTCTTAAACACGAAAGTTATTATCGAAACAACCAAGTCACAGCAGAAGCCGTTTGTGTACCAAGCACACATCAGAGTATACGCAGCGAATCTCACGAAAGGGTCCAAATGAGATATCCCGAGGCAATGCCACAAAGGCGAAGCCACAAAGACGATGCAATAACTCTTGCTCTTTTCTCTAGCCCAAAAAGGTACTTACAGTTCATACATCATGCCTCGTATATCCAAGCAGCGCCACTACGCCTGTGTACCTGAAATATTGCCCACAAACGTGGGTCAGTACACAACCGTACTGGTGAGCGGGGTAACCCACTCGCCTAAGCCGAAACTAAGTAAAATAGTGAATGCACACAGTTAAATGGTGATCTTTCTAGTTGAATCCTAGATTCGTTTCATGGCATATGAATGACATGTTAAGGAAAGCTATAAAGCAGTTTACGCATGCAAGCATTCAACTCAAACCAAACGACAAGCAGTTTAATATATATAGCCGACCCGTCTAACTCAATGTCATCGCTTGTACGATAACATATCGAACCATCAGTCTCACCTCAATATCCATTCTCAACCAAAGTTATATTTCCAACTCGAGTGCACACTCTTGCCGAGGCAAGGTGGCCGCGCCTACACGAAAGCCAAACCAACAAAAGAAAAGCATACCATCTCTTATCTATATGAAGTCACTGGCTAAGCCATACATGATATATTCCAAGCATTACGGCGCGCCCTATCAGCCC
Organism: Iris macrosiphon; assembly: GCA_036927795.1. NCBI lineage: Eukaryota > Viridiplantae > Streptophyta > Magnoliopsida > Asparagales > Iridaceae > Iris > Iris macrosiphon. Next base: position 8,773,628 of record JAYESA010000003.1, read on the forward strand.
GGGATTCAAGCCCCGCTGGAGGTCCCGCAATGCATCGTGACTAGCACGAATCAAATATTTCCCTCCGAATCGAAACGGCTCCAGTGCCCCGGATAAATACCGTTCCGAGGAAATGCCAAAACTTGTGCACAAGTTGTCCGTGACTATGCAAACACAAGTAGGTATGACGAGAGAATCGAACATTCTCGCCCCACCAAGCGATCCTTCACTCGTTCAGCCGATATCCAACCAAAATATCCATAACCATTCTTCCAACATATCCAACCAACATATCCAACCAAGGATTCCAAAATCCAAGATATCCAACCAAAGAATCCAAATCTCGACCTCAGCATATAGCCCAAGGCACCAAAATACGCATAGGCACAATCTCTCCAGTTGTGCCCAAGTTATGCCCATATTCACAATGTCGCTTTACAGCAATGTATTTATGAACTTGGTGCAACACCCATGCTCAAAGCAAATCCCATGGCACAATGCCGTTTCAGTGGCACAATGCCCCATTCGAGACATGATGCCCCATCAAGCGGCACAACACCCTCGCCGATGCAGTTGTTCGGTTTTGAACCACAACTGCTCGCTTTGCAAGACAAAGCGACTCAGTGATACTCGTGCACGGATGCACGCTCGCTCGCCCGAATTCCCGATATTCCCATTTGCCTCAAAGTATAATTCCAACTTGTATAATTCCAACCGTGCAAGCCTTCATCCCAATTATCCAACCGATTGTCTCAAATGTATAATCCAACTATCGTATCCAGCTATCCAACGCGTAAATCATAATCAAGCCCCAATCCTACCAAGCCAACGATGCATACTCTATGCACGCCTCAGTGCGGTGATTCCCAATGTTTTAGTCCAAGTGTTCAAGCCTTTTACGTGTTTTCCATATTATTAGGCATGAAGGAGTAGAGGAGAAGGAAAAGAGCCCACTCACTATGATTGATCCCGTTAGGCATCCTGTCCTGCCGATACGGCCAATCCCTTGAACCCATGGTCCGATGCAAGCGCGATCTACTCAACTGGTATGACCGTGCGAGCAGGCCGTGCTCTCCAAATCATCCGACCGATCGGATTAAGGAAGACGGCATTATCGCTTCCATCCAGCTATTCAGTAATGTTCTGAACGAACACCTGGTTTTCATCGAACCCGCTAGCCATATGCACATTAAAACCAACTCGATTAATCCTTCTTCCCAAAATCTGATATTTCAAATGTAACCAGCATTTGACTTATTTCAATCCGACTCAACGTAACGCTCCGAGCGGTTGCGGGGCGTTACATAATATACCACTTAGAATCAGGTTCGTCCACGAACCGTGCTGGTACTCATTCCTATCACATGCCACAATCCAATCTATAGATCTGCTCTATGCAACTCACATATTTATGATTCTGACTCCGCTTCTCATTCTGCTGAACGCTCGTACATATTTTATGAATTCCCACATCCTCCTTGCTGCTCAATACGAATTCTTCGTATCGCTTAGTTTTGGATCGATACACATATTTAAGGCGTCCCTAAAATACATGTATTTCAGCCGAGCTTTGTGATAGCAAATTTGAACAAGTTACAAGCGTATCTCTTTTATGTTCGAGGCGTCCATTTTGCTTTGCTCCCAATTGAATCAATCCCGATTTTCATTCCAACATATTCGCTTGAGTATCATTCATAATTATGATGATTTCCACCGACTCAATCCGTTCGTGTTCTAACTCAATCCAATTCCGACTATTTTTGAATCCGCATTAGCAACATCTCGAAATATATCTCATGCACCGAACGATCATCACAACTGATCTACCCCAGCTATGCAACTTACCAAAATATCAACTTGCTTAGATCAGCTCAGTCCAACACATCTTCCTGCCATCTCAAATATCTCACTGGGTGATTATCTATATCGAGGTTCGTGTGATCCACGAAGATCTCGCCGCCACGCCAAAGGGATAGTGTCGCCACGATTTTAACGTGGACACACTCGCCACAATTTTTAGGTTGCGCATGAAATAGTTCTTCGTGCTACTTCCACTGCCTCGAAGCATAGGACATCACCTTTGCCTTCCGAACGAGCACGCTTCCCAGACTAAGTTCCGAGACATCTTGTAAATCTGAGGCAAATCCGTCCCTTCCAGTATTCGCAAGGGTTTGATTCGAACGAGCCGCTGCTTTAACTTCACGAGCTAGTTTCACAGTCGTCAATTCATATGAATGCTATTCCCTTCCAGGGCACGATGAGTCAGAGGCGATGCCATCGATAAAAATCTGCGACTCTGAATCTCATCGGTTGACTAGGCTACTTCCACCATCGCTTCGATCTTCTGGCTGCTTCTTCAGTTGAAGACTATCCCAAGGGTCTCTCGAATCCAACACTCAGTCAATAAGCCAAATCTCATTGCTTACATCTGCCCTCGACGCATTCCCAAATATGCCGCCTCAAGGGTCTTTTTATGGGTTTACCATATTCATATCCGATTCAGCGGACAAGGTCGCTTAGGGTCAGCTGTCCCGAAGCTACGCTTGATAATTATAATCATCATGATGGACAGTTACTATAAACTATACTATATCTCATCTGTAAATCCGAATAAAATCCAACCATCCATCCGAGCGAAGTTTCCGAATTCGAGAACCACGCTCGTTTGAAACCGTCTTCCATCAATCCGCCGTTCTGCCCTGAATCCATCAATTCCTGAATTGCTATGTTCGATTCTCGCACCATCAATTTTAATGATTCTCGATACTCAAGACTTGTTCAATTTCATGTTCGTTTACCATCATTGCACCATCTTGCCCAAAATTCTATTTCAGCTAAATCTGAGTCAACTTCTCGAGCAGCAATATCCAAAATCTTCCAAGTTTGTGTGAATCCATCGCATTGTCCCTCCAACCAAATTGTGTTTCATTACTCAACCAACAGCTCCAATGTGTTGCCCAAAATCGTAGTTCATTCTCGCTATTATTCGATTCACCCATCGCTTGTTCAAGCGTATCCCAACTGTTCATTCCGATCTCATCCATCTCTTAAGCCTAACGATGCTTTCATTTGCACCAGTCCGTTCTCGGTATACTCAACTCAATATTCACTTGATTCATTATCATTCTTCCCACTCAGCTGACATGCACCAACCAACTTGTATTCTCATTACCCGAATCTGTTTGAGCAATTCCCATAAATGTCCAACCAAAATATTCCAATGCCTTGCTCACAATGTGGTATCCCATATACCACTCCGAATCAAGTCACTACTCGCATTACGATTTCCTTGCACGAATCCAAGATCCGTTCGAACCATCCCTTATGTGTGATCATGCCTTTCCCAATTTGAGTTTGACACAAAACTCAGGCAACGCTTGAATCATCCAACTATTTCCATCAATCTTGCGATGTAACTCGTTGTCTTATCCCATTCTCAATACTTCCAGCTATTCTTAAATCGTTCGATACTTTCGCTACACGAGCAACTCGTGCAACGATCTTTTCCAAGTATTCCAACCCAATACTCAATGGTTCCACACATTTGTTATACGAGCAACTCGTGCCAACTATTCTGATAATTCTCAAGCCAAACTCAAACTTGTCCAACCGATGCGCCACAGCCGAAATTCTAACTTCTGTCCAACACAGTCGCTAGACGAGCAACTCGTGTAGCGATTCATTCCCATCGAATGTTTCTACTCAAAACATGTCGCATTACCAAATCTTGCTAGCCAACCAACTGATCCATTGAGGCAATCAGAACTCCCCAAACGATAAGCCAAGCCAACCCAACGAAAGCCCACAACTTGTTGCACAAATGCAACAACGCCAACCAACTTGCTGCACGAATGCAACAACGACAACGAGGCTAAGCGATCCTACAAAAACTGTCACGACCCGCACACGGAAATTCGGGCACGAGTACGTGGGTACGTCTAGCCTACGCCGTAGAGTCGACGGTAGTACGCTGTCTAGGTCATATCCACAGATAATTAAATCTAGCTCATTCGCAAATAATGAAATAGGCAAGATAATAACAGGAAAAGAATGCTAAGATTTCAAATGAATAAATATGACAACAGATCAAATGTTTAATACAGAATCCAAAAATGAAATGGGGGACAAACCCGATTACTAAGATAAAAGAATATAAATAAATAGCTACTGCTAACTACTCTACAGAAGTAGTCTCCTGGGTGGGAACTGGCTCCTCATATATGTCATATGTTCCCTCATAGGGGCCATAATAGGTAGGGGCAAAGTCCTCATCATCCCCTAAATCAACGGATCCAGTCAGAAAAGGAGCAAGGTACACAATGCACAACAATATTAAACTAAATATTTGTGACAGGTAGAAAATAACTGACTAAGCATCATGTTGAGAACATGCATAAAGAAACAACAATAACTAAGAGTTAATAGTATAAACAGGAATATGAGTAAACAGGAATAAAATGAAACAGGAAATGAAACTACAACAAGCCGACAGGAATTATAAGAAGACCAGAAGCTATGTTTGTGAACTTGTGTTTATTTTAGAATACATAGTTGGCATGTAGGGATTTATAAGGCTAATCCGGCCGTCATAGATGGCTATTAAACAGGAATAATCGAGATCTGGCTGATGGTACAGTCGTGTACCAATAGCTATTAGACAGGAACAGGGGGGAAGGGTAAACTACATGCCTCCTAGTATTCTCCCACCCGACACGAAAAGCAAGACATGAAATCCAATATTCAAGACATAAAATCCAGTGTTCTAGCACTACGTGTAATCATCAAGGGTACTAGTAAAGCAGGTAATTAATTATCACAATATAAAGATTAAACTTGAAGTGCAGGTACTTGCCTGATGTTTGGATCCAAATATAGTTTTGTATCTCGGTAAAATTTCCAGAAATGTGTCCAGATGCTGAAATAAACATTACCATCATGCTCAAAAGATATCAAATAGCTAGAAACGCCTATCCTTGGGTCCAATTTGGAGACAAGGGCAAAAACGATAATTTCGGGTCAAAACGGGGTCCGCATGTGGGCCCACTTTGCACCGAAAAATATGTCAGGATCAAAGGTCTCCAAATTCATCAAACTTAGTGTCAACAGGTCAGGAATGCTAATACGAACCCAACGGAACTTTCAGAATTTAATTCCGATGAGCCGATCATAAAATCGTCCGTCGAACGGGGCCTGTGGGGCCCACGACACGCGATTTCGTCAACGTTCTCAGAATCGAACCAAACTTGGGTCACAGGACCAGCGTATCGCTACGAGTCCAATGGCGCAAGTTTTGTTTCGATCCGATGTGTGTGCACGAAGTTAGGGTAAATTGCAGAAAAGTCGGATACGGGGCGATGTCCGTGGATACGCGTTGATTCCGGTGTGCACGCACACCCGAATTAGCTTTCGCGAAATCTCACACATCCGTATCAACGGCGCGCACGTATCTGTGAAGACCGCACACGACCAAATTGTCCCGTTTGGTGGTGCGTACTCAGTTTCGGGGTGAAACAGGGTCTGGTTTTTCCTGTTTTTGGATCGCAGTGTGCGATCACCACAGGACGCGATGCCCCGAGCGGTTTGTCCAGGCACCGAGAGGGTCATACAGGCTTCACAACGCAATTTACGGAATTAAAAACGGGGCAGCGAGGAGAAAGATATGAGTACCTGAACAGGGCTCGAGAAACAGGGAATTTTCGTGTCCGTGTCGTGTCCGACACGACACAAAGAATTGGGGATTAGGGTTTTAGGGTTTTTCTCCGGCGAGAACGACGGCTTGGGCGGCGGAGAAGGCCGGCCGGGCTAGGGCGGGGCAGGGCGGCGCTCGCTGGAGGAGGCGGCGGCGGTTCAGACTGACGGCGACGGCGCCGGAGCGAGCTCGAACAGCTGCGGCTGCTGTGCCGTTCGTCGGGGTGCCGGAGGCGGTGCTCGAGAAGGGGAGAAGGGAGGAGGACGGCGGCGCTGGAGGCTGGCCGGCGCTGCGGGCTCAGGCGGGCAGCGCGGTGGCGAGGGTGGCGGTTCCGGTGGAGAGGGGATGGCCGGGCTGGGCTTTATAGAGGAGAGGGGAGCTGGGTCGGCCGGGGATGGCGGCGGGAAGAGGGGATCGACGCCGGGAGGAGCGGGGCGTCGTGGCGAGGCGTGGGCCGAGCGGAGCGGGCAGGGCGGCCGGGAAGCGCGGGCGGCGCTGCACGTGGCCGAGCGAGCGGCGGAGGATTCGGGCAGTGGGGCTGGGTCTCCGGGTCGGAGGCGGGTCGGGTCTGGGCAGACCCGACCCGACCCGGTAGGGGAGCGTGATGGGCCCGAAGCTGGACTGGGCCGGGCTAAAATAAAATTTAAATAATAATAATAATAATAATAATAATAATAAATCAGTTAATTAAATAAATAATTAATTAAATAGTTTATAGGCATTTAAAAATAGGTCTGAGGCCCAATAAATTCCAGAAAAATTACCCTAAGTCCAGTTTTTCATTTTACACCAAAAAATGTTATTTCTATGATATTTTAATATTATTTATTAACAACTAAAAATTGTTTAATAATTTAAAGCCTTGATTTTAATTGCAGAAAATTCCCAGAAAATTCCAAAAAATTGCGAAAAATCCAATTTTAATATTTTTAAAAAAAATCAGGGGCTTACAATCTACCCAACTTATAAAAATTTCGTCCTCGAAATTTAAAATATGGCAGGGTTCTCTCTGTCCAATCTTACTTGATTACAATCTAACGGGTTTCTCTCAGGTGAACATTGTGGTCGCTACCCAACTTAGAATTTACCCATCTATCCTCTAAGGCTATACAACCAGTAAAGCTATGTCCCAACTTAATTAATCATGGTATTGAATCCTTAAGTCTTTAAAAGAAATACACCACCTATGGTATTCCCTTAGTCATAGAGGGTCATCACCAGTCTGAGGGGTATATCTAGTACTATTTACAAATCAAACTTATACCAAGCACAGGATTTTGTCATTCCGAAATAAGGGAAGACGAGGATCAAAAATAAAGAGTTTATGGGCGAGGTGGTAGAACAGAGGTATAGGGATCAAGGCGTTTAAAGAATTCTAATAGAAATTGTCAGGCGGTTATGGATTGAAATTCTATTCTGGTAATCATTTATTCGCATGCTCGTATTAGTACAGTTATGTAACTGATACGTTATGCTCGGACATATTTAGGGGGCGAGTATACTGGTCAACTATATATCTCAATCCACGTAAAGTAGTCGTACGAAGTGCGAATCAAAATGCACTAAGGTTGATCAGACTGTAGTACACTGATTCTGAATAGACACTTGTATTAGTGGGGCTGATCAGGCCTCAATAATACATGTGTCATAAACAAGCCCGATAAAGAGTAAGCTTGCAAAACTAGGCTATAAAATAGCAGCATAAGTCAAGTTCAGCAATTTTAAGTGCGCTAGATGATGATGAAAATGAGGTACAAATTATTTAAGTACACAAAACAACCTACAATAAGCACAATAACAAAAGACTCTATGATCTCTATAGTTATCAAAATAAAGCATACCAGGTTATTAGCAAGTTCAAAATTTCTAGGTTGGGGCTGAGGTCACGAACTAATAGGCACAAACTAAATAGTACTAGAAAAGGTATCTACGAATCACTTACGCGCATTAGCTGCTCCAAGAGTCTGTGCGTTCTCCACGGTTATTGCGTAAGCTTGTCCGTGTCCTTGAGGTGGTGCCCTCTGCTCCGCTGCTGGGGGCCTAGCCTGAACTAGAACTCTTTGTTCAGCTGTGCGTCCTTGAGCAGCAGGGCAGTCCCTCATCTGATGTTCTGCCGATCCATAATATAGACAGGCACCTAACCTCTTCCTACAAACTTGCCAAGCGTGACCTGGTTTATGACAAAAGTTACAAGTGAGAGCTTGTTGGTTCTGTCCTTGAGCTTGGTGTTGGGGTGCTGTGGCTTGAGGGAGAGGATGCTGGTTTTGTTGCGGGGCCTTCTGCTGTTGTTGTTGTTGGAATGGACGTTTGTGGGGTCCCATACTTCCAGTATCTCTTTCCCGCTTTAATCTATGTCCCATGTCTCTTTCAACACCTTGTGCCACGCTCAAGATTTTCTCGTATGTACGAGCTCGGCTAGTGGTGACAGCAAGGCGAATATCAGGAGACAACCCTTTCTTGAATCTACGGGCTCTATCCTTAGGGGTACGAACCATGTACTCTGCAAAGTGGCTCAATCTGCTAAATTCAGCAGTGTACTCATCAACAGATAGGTTACCTTGTTCCAGTCTCTCGAATTAGCTTTCGAGAGTTTCCCGAGCCACTTCGGGATAGAATTTCTCCTTGAATAGCCTCTTGAAGTCCTCCCAGGTGAGGTCAGGAGCAGATAGTTGGGGTTCGTCTCTAAACCAGGTCCGAGCTATGTCAAACAGTTGCAGGCTTGCAGATTCCACTTTGAGATCATCAGGGACCCGAGCAATCTTCAGGAGTCGCTCCACATTCTCTATCCACTCATCGGCATAGAGAATGCCTTTAGTTCCATAGAATTCCAGGGGTTTAAGATTCTTGAAGTCCTTGGCACTTCCTGGCCTCTTGTGTGGTGACTCCTGGGACCGAAGAGCGTCCGAAAGACTAGTTCGTAGCAGGGTAGTCTGTTCCTTCTGGGATTCTACGAGTCCCTGGAACACTCCGAGTAGCTGTGCCCCATCCAGAGTAATTGTCGGAGTAGATGGAGGCGGAGGGAGTGCAAGAGTTTCAGGCACAGTCTGCTCGGCGGGTTCTGATGTTCCTCCTACTGTATTCCTTGTCTGAACCATTCTGAAAGATTAAGGGATAGAAAGATTAGAATAGATCACTGAGAAATCAAGGGCGATAGGAAATTTGACTAGGACTGATATCAAGATTTGAAATAAAAGATCCTATTCTGTGAATGAGCTTTATCCTAAAATCATCAATCTTGTTGCAGGCCTGTTCGGTCCCTAAGTTGGAATTGAACAATTTAGTCGTTTGACCTGCATGGGCCACAATAAAAACGTGTCACGACCCGCACCCGAAAATTCGGGCACGAGTATGTGGGTACGTCCAGCCTACGCCGCAGAGTCGGCGGTAGTACGCTGTCTAGGTCATATCCACAGATAATTAAATCTAGCTCATTCGCAAATAATAAAATAGGCAAGATAATAACAGGAAAAGAATGCTAAGATTTCAAATGAATAAATGTGACAACAGATCAAATGTTTAATACAGTATACAGAAATGAAATCGGGGACAAACCCGATTACTAAGATAAAAGAATATAAATAAATAGCTACTGCTAACTACTCTGCAGAAGTAGTCTCCTGGGTGGGAACTGGCTCCTCATATGTGTCATCTGTTCCCTCATAGGGGCCATAATAGGTAGGGGCAAAGTCCTCATCATCTCCTAAATCAACGGATCCAGTCAGGAAAGGAGCAAGGTACACAATGCACAACAAGATTAAACTAAATATTTGTGACAGGTAGAAAATAACTGACTAAGCATCATATTGAGAACATGCATAAAGAAACAACAATAACTAAGATTTAATATTATAAACAGGAATATGAGTAAACAGGAATAAAATGAAACAGGAAATGAAACTACAACAAGCCGACAGGAATTATAACAAGACAAGAAGCTATGTGTGTGAACTTGTGTTTATTTTAGAATACATAGTTGGCATGTAGGGGTTTATAAGGCTAATCCGGCCATCATAGACGGCTATTAAATAGGAATAATCGAGATCCGACTGATGGTACAGTCGCGTACCAACAACTATTAGACAGGAACAAGGGGAAGGGTAAATTACATGCCTCCTAGTATTCTCCCATCCGACATAAAAAGCAAGACATGAAATCCAATATTCAAGACATGAAATCCAGTGTTCTAGCACTACGTGTAATCATCAAGGGTACTAGTAAAGCCGGAAATTAATTATCACAATATAAAGATTAAACTTGAAGTGCAGGTACTTGCTTGATGTTTGGATCCAAATATAGTTTTGTATCTCGGGGAAATTTCTAGAAATGTGTCCAGATGCTGAAATAAACATTACCATCATGCTCAAAAGATATCAAATAGCTAGAAACGCCTATCCTTGGGTCCAATTTGGAGACAAGGGCAAAAACGACAGTTTCGGGTCAAAACGGGGTCCGCATGTGGGCCCGCTTTGCACCGAAAAATGCGTCAGGGTCAAAGATCTCCAAATTCACCAAACTTAGTGTCAACAGGTCAGGAATGCTAATACGAACCCAAAGGAACTTTCAAAATTGAATTCCGATTAGCCGATCACAAAATCGCCCGTCGAGCGGGGCTTGTGGGGCCCACGACACGCGATTTCGTCAACGTTCTCAGAATCAAACCAAACTTGGGTCACAGGACCAGCGTATCGCTACGAGTCCGATGGCGCAAGTTTTGTTTCGATCTGACGTGTGTGCACGAAGTTAGGGTAAATTGCAGAAAAGTCGGATACGGGGCGATGTCCGCGGATACGCGTTGATTCCGGTGTGCACGCACACCCGAATCAGCTTTCGCGAAATCTCACACGTCCGTATCGACGGCGCGCACGTATCTGTGAAGACCGTACACGACCAAGTCGTCCCGTTTGGCGGGGCGTACTCAGTTCCGGGGTGAAACAGGGTCTGGTTTTTCCTGTTTTTAGATCGCGGTGTGCGATCACCACAGGACGCGATGCCCAGAGCGGTTTGTCCGAGCACCGAGAGGGTCATACAGGCTTCACAACGTAATTTACAAAATTGAAAATGGGGCATCGAGGAGAAAGATATGAGTACCTGAACAGGGCTCGAGAAATAGGGAATTTTCGTGTCCGTGTCATGTCCGACACGACACGAAGATTTGGGGATTAGGGTTTTAGGGTTTTTCTCCGGCGAGAACGGCGGCTTGGGCGGCGGAGAAGGCCGGCCGGGCTAGGGCGGGGCAGGGCGGCGCTCGCTGGAGGAGGCGGCGGCGGTTCGGACTGACGGCGGCGGCGCCGGAGCGAGCTCGAACAGCTGCTGCTGCGGCTGCTGTGCCGTTCGTCGGGGAGCCGAAGACGGTGCTCGAGGAGGGGAGAAGGGAGGAGGACGGCGGCGCTGGAGGCTGGCCGGGGCTGCGGGCTCAGGCGGGCAGCGTGGTGGCGAGGGTGGCGGTTCCGGTGGAGAGGGGATGGCCGGGCTGGGCTTTATAGAGGAGAGGGGCGCTGGGTCGGCCGGGGATGGCGGCGGGAAGAGGGGATCGACGCCGGGAGGAGCGGGGCATCGTGGCCAGGCGTGGGCCGAGCGGAGCGGGCAGGAAGGCCGGGAAGCGCGGGCGGCGCTGCCCGTGGCCGAGCGAGCGGCGGAGGATTTGGGCAGTGGGGCTGGGTCTCCGGGTCAGAGGCGGGTCGGGTCTGGGCAGACCCGACACGACCCGGTAGGGGAGCGGGCTGGGCCCGAAGCTGGACTGGGCCGGGCTAAAATAAAATTTAAATAATATTAATAATAATAATAATAATAATAATAATAATAAATCAGTTAATTAAATAAATAATTAATTAAATAGTTTATAGGCATTTAAAAATAGGTCTGAGGCCCAATAAATTCCAGAAAAATTACCCTAAGTCCAGTTTTTCATTTTATACCAAAAAATGTTATTTCCATGATATTTTAATATTGTTTATTAACAACTAAAAATTATTTAATAATTTAAAGCCTTGATTTTAATTACAGAAAATTCCCAGAAAATTCCAGAAAATTGCGAAAAATCCAATTTTAATATTTTTGAAAAAAATCAGGGGCTTACAAAAACCAACCAAGGCAACAGACCAAGAATAAAATGCAACCAAAACCAGCAATAAATAGACTTATTGCATGAAACATCTGATGCGGCACTGAGTAGAGTCAAGAGCTAGACGACACACGGAAGCGATTTAGAGTTTGTGATGAAGCGAAGGACCAAGTCCGAGAAAATGAACCGGGCGCTGTGATACCAATCTGTCATGCCCCAAACTCCCACAAGCCCGAACGCCCCCGCTGAACGTGAAATCACCACGTTACAGCTCTCCCGCGGGACAATCGTTCTATTCGGGACGTGATGCCGTACGAGCCTGGAGTTGCGCTCGTACAAGGCGATGTTCTTAAACACGAAAGTTATCATCGAAACAACCAAGTCACAGCGGAAGCCGTTTGTGTACCAAGCACACATCAGAGTATACGCAGCGAAGCTCACGATAGGGTCCAAATGAGATGTCCCGAGGCAATGCCACAAAGGCGAAGCCACGAAGACAATGCAATAACTCTTGCTCTTTTCTCTAGCCCACAAAGGTACTTACAGTTCATACATCATGCCTCGTATATCCAAGCAGCGCCACTACGCCTGTGTACCTGAAATATTGCCCACAAACGTGGGTCAGTACACAACCGTACTGGTGAGCGGGGTAACCCACTCGCCTAAGCCGACACTAAGTAAAATAGTGAATGCACACAGTTAAATGGTGATCTTTCTAGTTGAATCCTAGATTCGTTTTATGGCATATGAATGACATGTTAAGGAAAGCTGTAAAGCAGTTTACGCATGCAAGCATTCAACTCAAACTAAACGACAAGAAGTTTAATATATATAGCTGACCCATCTAACTCAATGTTATCGCTTGCACGATAACATATCGAACCATCAGTCTCACCTCAATATCCATTCTCAACCAAAGTTATATTTCCAACTCGAGTGCACACTCTTGCCGAGGCAAGGTGGCCGCGCCTACACGAAAGCCAAACCAACAAAAGAAAAGTATACCATCTCTTATCTATATGAAGTCACTGGCTAAGCAATACATGACATATTCCAAGCATTACGGCGCGCCCTATCAGCCCGGGATTCAAGCCCCGCTGGAGGTCCCGCACTAGCACGAATCAAATATTTCCCTCCGGATCGAAACGGCTCCAGTGCCCCAGATAAATACCGTTCCGAGAAAATGCCAAAACTTGTGCACAAGTTGTCCGTGACTATGCAAACACAAGTAGGTATGACGAGAAAATCGAACATTCTCGCCCCACCAAGCGATCCTTCACTCGTTCAGCCGATATCCAACCAAAATATCCATAACCATTCTTCCAACATATCCAACCAACATATCCAACCAAGGATTCCAAAACCCAAGATATCCAACCAAAGAATCCAAATCTCGACCTCAGCATATAGCCCAAGGCACCAAAATACGCATAAGCACAATCTCTCCAGTTGTGCCCAAGTTATGCCCATATTCACAATGCCGCTTTACAGCAATGTATTTATGAACTTGGTGCAACACCCATGCTCAAAGCAAATCCTATGGCACAATGCCGTTTCAGTAGCACAATGCCCCATTCGAGACATGATGCCCCATCAAGCGGCACAACACCCTCGCCGATGCAGTTGTTCGGTTTCGAACCACAACTGCTCGCTTTGCAAGACAAAGCGACTCAGTGATACTTGTGCACGGATGCATGCTCGCTCGCCCGAATTCCCGATATTCCCATTTGCCTCAAAGTATAATTCCAACTTGTATAATTTCAACCGTGCAAGCCTTCATCCCAATTATCCAACCGATTGCCTCAAATGTATAATCCAATTATCGTATCCAACTATCCAACGCGTAAATCATAATCAAGCCCCAATCCTACCAAGCCAACGACGCACACTCTATGCATGCCTCAGTGCGGTGATTCCCAATGTTTCAGCCCAAGTTTTCAAGCCTTTTACGTGTTTTCCATATTATTAGGCATGAAGGAGTAGAGGAGAAGGGAAAGAGCCCACTCACTATGATTGATCCCGTTAGGCATCCTGTCCTGCCGATACGGCCAATCCCTTGAACCCGTGGTCCGATGCAAGCGCAATCTACTCAACTGGTATGACCGTGCGAGCAGGCCGTGCTCTCCAAATCATCCGACCGATCGGATTAAGGAAGATGGCATTATCGCTTCCATCCAGCTATTCAGTAATGTTCTGAACGAACACCTAGTTTTCATCGAACCCGCTAGCCATCTGCACATTGAAACCAACTCGATTAATCCTTCTTCCCAAAATCTGACATTTCAAATATAACCAGCATTTGACTTATTTCAATCTGACTCAACGTAACGCTCCGAGCGGTTGTGGGGCGTTACACATCCCACCAATCTTGTGTATTTAAACGGAGCTAAAGATGAGTGCAAACGACTCTCTTTGTTTTCTCTATGCGAAGCACTTCGAAGTGGTCTTCAAACTCAACCAACCATTCCAATACCACAGAAGGATCCTCGATCCCTTTAAAGGTAGCATGAAACATCTTCTTAAACTTTGATATTTGAAGGATGGAACCCTTTTTGTCTGAGGGCGGCGGTTCCTGAGAGCCCTGAAGCCCCTCGGTTTTGGCTACAACTGACACTTTCGCTGCGGCCGCTGATGCAGAATGGTTGCTGGCAACGAGCGTCTTCACAACCATTTACAAGGTATCCATTTGCTTTTACTGTGCTTTAGCCTGAGTCCGCTGTGCCGGAATTGAGCCTCAATCTGGGACTTGAATTGGCTCTAACGTAATTCTTTCTGTCTCTGCTACGTTTCCATCAAACGCATCATCCGCTCGAACGGATCGACAGAGGACGTGTCACTACCATATTTTCTAGGAAAGGTTATTTTGGTAATTTTATAATTAATTAAATATTGTGCATATTGTATAATAATTTATTGTATTATTTAATTATTGTTCGATGTTATTTTATTATTTTGGACTTGTGTTAGTGGGCCTAACTAGATTAGTTTAGACTCATGGCCCAATATTTGTAATTTGTTAGAATTGAGCCCAATTAGAAGCCCATTGATTAGAAGAAAGATTAGTTTAATTAAACCATTAGACTAGAACCTTCCCTCCTTAATTATTTTTTTATGAGAGGCCCCAAGGGGTATAATGGATATTACATAGTAACTTGGGGAAGGGGTAGAGTCCCCGGCCTACATTAAAAAAGGGGGAAAGTTTCTCTCTCCTCTTTTTATTTCAAATCTAGATCTAGAATTTCTTTCAACTAAATTACTTCATTCCCACATAAATTTCCTACCAAATTTTATCCCAATCTCTTCTCAAATCATCATTAGAGACTATTAGAGCAATGATCTAGAAGGAGGAAGCAAGAATCTTCAAAGAGGAGCAATGATCTACAAGTTAACTTGCTAATTTTATCAAATTTGGGGGTTGTATTGGGAATTCATCTCCCAATAGATATAATTCAATTTTTTCTCTTTAATTAGGTTCTAAATATGAGATTTAACCATAATAAACCACCCCATATGCATAGGCTACCCATAGGAATTCGAATTAGGTTCATAGGAGGCCTATGGAGAAAGTTATGGTACTTTTTGTGTCAATTTTGGAGAAATTTCGATATTGACACTTGTTGTGTTTGTCAATTTGTCAAATAGACCTAATTGATATGTGTTTGTTTGTTTGTTGCTAGTATCGTGTTCATAATTGGATATGTGTAGGTCGTATCCCAATAATTTGGTGATACATGTTGATTTGGGGGTTTTTCCTCCGACACGGGACTTTGTGCATGTCATATTTTAACACGGATACGTAGATATATATTTTATTCCTTATATTGTTCATATATAGTATTTTAGACTTGCTCATGTCCTTTGGGGTACGTTTGGTTGTGTGGTGGACTCGTATCGCAAGCGTATCATAGATCTAGTGTGATACGGGTGCGATGTGCTCTACGTGTTTGTTGTGTTGCATTTCTAGATCCAATCTCCATTGTTCATAGCTATTGATAATATATGAATTCATATGTATATGTATATATTATTGTGGATAGATATATATGTATATATGTATGATTGTGTATATATATATATTTAGTAGAGAGATGTGTTTATATATATGCATGTTGAGTGTTTGTGGGTTGGTATATATGTATATGGCTATGGGATGTTATATCTATATGTATGTATGAGAGGGAGTGATATATCTATCTATATGTGTATATGTATGGATTACTATACTTACAAGTACATATGTGCATGTATATATATATATATATATATATATATATATATATATATATATATATATATATATATATATATATATGTATGTATTTGATTATATATATATAAATATATATATATATATATATATAAATATATATATATATATATACTTAGTCTTGTGTATATATATAATTGTATGAGGTTTTGTGTGTGCAAGAGGGGGGGGGGCTCGGACAGTAGCAGCAACAACAGCTGTGCAGTGACCGAATGCAGCAGCAGCAGTTATGAAGAAACAACATATAGTAGCAGCACCAACTACAGCAGTGTGCAGTTGACCTGCACAGAAGCCGCAAGGAGGTTCAACACAGTAGCAGCACAGCAGCAGCGAGGAGGTTCAGTAGTATCAGCAACTTGCAGGTATTAGTTAGCTAGTTAGATGTTTAGTTAGTTAGTTTAGTTAGTTAACTAGTAGTAGTTATTGATAGCTAGCTAGTTTATTAAATTGTTAGTTAACTAGTTAGTTAGTAGTATCTAATTAATTAGTATCTATTTAGTTATACCTCTTATGGATATCTCTAAGTATATATATATGTCCATGTATCAGTTGTATTGATAGTTAATATAGCATGGTAGTTAGTATTTAAATTCATATTAGTAAATACTAGTAGTTTGGTATAAGTATATACTAGTAGTTATATTGGATTGATATATATACCTATTAGTATATAGTTAGATTGGGTAGCTACTATAACTATATACTAGAGTGGCATTACCTTGAGATACCAAGGTAAGTGTCAAGGTATTGAGGATACTCGAGGTATTTGGTTTTGGGTATCGAGATGAGTGTTTAGTGGTGCGATACCGAGTTGGTTCAAAGCCACGATATCCATTTAGTAATTGTAATTAGGATTAGTGTATATATTATTGATTGAATATGCATATATGTTATTTCATATCTCTTGTTTGCATATCTTGTGATACGGTATCTTAGTATCCTAACTTAGCTTGTTTGGCCTAGATTCTTAGTGTATGGACCCAATATCCTTGAGATAGACTCATGCAACCTAGAAATAGTTTGACCAAGTTTGACTTAGAGTTGACCTAGTTGGACTATTTTGACTTATAAATGACTCTTTGACCTAGAAATTGACTAGTTTAATTTATTTTTATTCCAAAATCTTGTATTGATATTATATTCCATATCTAGGTCTTCGAGGCACCGTACCAGATATATGTGATACTATTCATCGGACTTCAGCGAGTACATTCTCTGATAGTTTCTTATTTATGATATTCTCTATGTTCATTGTATCTAGTGTAGATATCCTCAATTTTTTGACACGATGGTTACACGGATTGGTATATCTGGATCTCGTCATGAGATGTTATTCCTTAGTATATATGGTGTATCTTGTGCAAGCCTTATTTTGTACATGTACAGATACTGATTCTAGGGGAGACTAGCTACCTTTCTAGATAATCATGTGCCAAAGCGTACCATGGTTGGATCCCCTATACCAGTCGAGGGTGGGGAGTATTTTAGTGTATGTCATGACCCGCACCAGATATAGAGATGCAAGTCAGGAACAACGCCCAGTCTACGCCGCATAATCGACGGTAGAACACTGCCTGGGTAAACTATCTAGCAATATAATGAACCACCAACAATAATAATATACACAATCATAAAACTAAAATAGAAAATAGCACGAATCAGATAAAGAATAGAATACACATACAAATCATGAGTCTAAAATAATAACATCAATGAGTCTGAAAGAATACTAAATAAAATAAGCTCGAGACAAATCCAGTACAAGAAATACTAAGAAGGTACTAATCTCGGGTCATCTATCTCAGTCGGGATAAGTCCCTCCTGAGCCAGGGTCTCTGACTCTAAACCCACAACATCCTGAGGTCCATAATGTGTAGGGTACCAGTCCTCAGTGTCATTTGGAAAAAATATATCCAGTCAGAAAAAGAGCAGAGTACATCTCTAACAGTAGTTCTAATCAATGATAAAAACTATGTAACAGTAAATAGATGTGAATATACAAGATAAAATAATAGATACAAGAGTTATATAATAAGAAAATACTAGAATAAATACAATAATGAATAATATGACAATGATTAAGAATACTAATGACTAAGTGAGTGAGTACTAGCTTTAACATGTGATCGGCTTAGGAACTTGCACAGGAATAATGGCCTGGTTAGTCATACGTCCGGTGCATGACCAACACTCACAGGAAAATAATACTTGCACAGGAAGGTATGATCACATATCTACACTATAATACTCCCCACCCCGACTGGTATAGTAGGTCCAACCATGGTATGCTATGGCACGGTATTCTCTAGGAAGGTAGCAAATCTCCCCGAGAATCAGTGTCTGAACATGCACAAGATAATCAATGAAACAAGAATTGCACAAGATACACCATATACAAGGAATAACATCTCATGACGAGATATGGATATACCAATCTATGTAACCATCGTGTCAAGAAATATGAATATCTATACTAGATACAATAAACATAGAGGATATCATAAATGAGAAACTATCAGAGAATATATTGCCTGAAGTCCAATGAATAGTCTCACAGATGTCTGATACGGTGTCTCGAAGACCTAGATATGGAATACAATATCAATAAAAGGTTTCGAAAAGAAAATAAGTTTCAACTAGTCAACTTCTAGGTTAACAAGTCAATTCTAAGTCAAAAGTCAAACTAAGTCAACTCTAAGGTCAGCTATGATCAACTATGGTCAAACTATGGTCAACTACCTAATTCTAGGTTGCACAAGTCTAACACAAAGATATTGGGTTGAAATACTAAAGTCTAGGTCACAAAACCCATATCTTAAATACTAGAATATCATATCTCCGGATACGTAAATCCAAAAGGAAAATATCACATACAGTTGCCAAAACAATATTATTAAATAAAATCTTAAAGATAACCATTAATTAGGTACCTTGGTTTTGAACCAACTTGGTATCACAACATAAACCCATAATGTTGATACCCCAAACCCAATACCTTGGGTATCCCCAATACCTTGGTACTTACCTTGGTATCTCAAGGTAATACCCAAATACTAGTTATACTATCTACCCGTAGATATATATATATATATATATATATATATATATATATATATATATATATATGCTACAATAATTATTATATATATAGTATAATACAAGTAGCAATTAGGAAAATATTTACTTATATATTAATACCAAATATATATATATATATATATATATATATATATATATATATATATATATATACCAAATAATAGAAATCTGCCAAACTATCGCTAAAAACCCTGCCCGCCGTCGCTGAAGATTGCTATTGATGCTGATACACTGCTGTTTTTGTGACAGATTCCTGCAGTTGCCAAAAACCGTCGCTGTAGCTTCTGATACGGTGCTGATACTCTGTAGTATCAGTGACAGATACCTATAGTTGTTGCTAACTGCTGTCACTATAAGGCTGCTGCTGCTGCTGTTGTACGTTTATTGCTGCTGCGACACTTGCTGTTGCGACACTTGCTGTTGTCGCTAAAGCGGCTGCTGCTGCTGTTGCTTTTTCTGCCTGTTGTTGCTATTGTGACGCTCTTGCCTGCTGCTGTCGCTAATAAAAATATATGTTTATATAATAATATATATCTAAATACCATATATATAACCCATAATATATATATACAATATGCATATACAACTATTAATAACTATATATACACTCATACATAGTAAATTGTACAAAATACCATATAGTAACATACACACATATACATAGTGATACATATATATAACTATATATATATATATATAACTATAACTATATATATATATATATATATATATATATATATATAATCATTTCCCATATATATATATATAAATATATCATAACACATGTAATTATACTTAACATATACATATATATATATATATATATATATATATATATATATATATATATATATATATATATATACATGTAGAAGAATAGTTACATACAATATATACACCTATAGTATATACATAGATACATAGATCTAAGACACAATATTACATAAATATATATATATATATACCACGTAATATATATACATATATATATATATATATATACAATTACATTCTCAATAAAATAATAACACAAGATCATACATCTATAATTAAATTGCACACACATGGAACGTATCACCCCGTATCCCACTAGATCTAGGATACGTTTGAGACACGAGTCCATCACACATCCAAGCGTATCTCGAAGGACACAAACAAGTCATATATGTTATCTATGAATAATACGAAGAGTCAAATACAAATCTACGTGTTCGTGTCAAAATATGACATGTACAAAGTCCCGTGTCGGAGGAAAACCCCCCCAAATCAACATATATCACCAAATTATTGGGATACGACCTACACGTACCAAATTATGGATACGACACTAGCCCCAAACACACAAGCATATGTCAAATTGATCTATTGGACCAATTGACCCACACAACAAATGTTAATCTAGAAATTCTCCCAAAATTGATACAAAAAGTACCATAACTTTCTCAATAGGCCTCCTATGAACACAAAAAAAAATCTTATGGGTAGCCTATGCATATGGGTTGATTTCTTATGGTTAAATCTCATATTTAGAACCTAAATTAAGGAAAAAAAATTAATTGTACCTTGTCACGCCCAAGTCCCAAAATACCGACACGTGGCAATGGCCAGCAGCACGCACCGATGGACAAACTCAATTTAATGGATCCATCAGGGCATACTTAAGCTGTAAAACAAGTCTACGATAACAAGGCACAACTAATCTCATCCACACAAGATATAAAATATGATCCACAGAATATAAGGAATGGAAATCATCAACTAGTCTCAACAAAGTGCTTCGGGGAACAACCCGATAAATATCTGATACAATGGTTCAATAGACCAAAATATAAATGACTGAAATAAAGTAAGTACTGAGCATGAAACATGGATGCTCAGGAAAAGTCTTCAGCTAACATCTCGTCCTCGGATGTCGGTACAGCTCCTGGATCAGCTCCTGCTACGGTCCCGTATACCTCGGGATAGATCTCGTCTGCAAATCCTGGGGACATAATCCATATCCAGGTCCTCAGGGGACATAGCAAGGTACAAAAAATATACAAGCCAAAATATAAGCAGTGCAGCAAATAATGAGAATAATATGGTAAGTATGTAATCATCTGTGTGAAATACAAGAGAGAGAGAGCATCAATAGTACTCAGGTTGAAACAACTACAAGCTCTGTGTAGGGGAGCCGGTAGCAGTGATATCATGAGGTGGTTTAGCTCAGCGGGAGACTGAGTAGCCGGCATAATATAGTCAACCTGTAGCCTGTGGGTCTCTCCAGCAATAGATGGAACAATAGGAGAGTACTAAATAACCAGCTAAGTGATATGCAAGATGAGAGCAGCACTAGGACTCAGGCTGAAGCCACTACAAGCTCTGTGTCGGGGAGCCGGGTAGCAGCAGTAATAATGAGTAATGGGCCAAGCTCGGACTTCAGAGTCTTGTACCTCACAATAATAGGGGTTTATATATATGATCAGCCTGTAGCCTGTGTGTCTCTCCCCACCCAATGTAACCATACATATCATGACCATAACGTCTCATGTCCATGTCAAGCGGGATCATAGCTAATGCAATAAGTCATAATGTATCTAAGAATATAGTATCTCTGTCAGGTCCTGTATCCTATACAGAATTACCATGAATATCTCAGGAAGATCCTGTCTCATGAATGGTGTCAAGCGTCCTGGGTCATAGTGTACTTGATAAGACCAGTACGAGAATATAAAGTGTCACGAATGTCCATCTCTAGATGACAATACACAACACCGCGTACGGTGTTGGCACCCAACTAATAATCGGACACTAAGTACGTCAAACGGT
The DNA here is from genome assembly GCA_036927795.1 of Iris macrosiphon. Taxonomy (NCBI): domain Eukaryota; kingdom Viridiplantae; phylum Streptophyta; class Magnoliopsida; order Asparagales; family Iridaceae; genus Iris; species Iris macrosiphon. Next base: position 8,795,531 of record JAYESA010000003.1, read on the forward strand.
CCTAGGCTAAGCATACACAGCAATATAAATAAAGCAAGGAAAATATGTAACAATACTGCAGAGTTTGGCAAGGTACACTTGCTTGGGGTCCGAATACCAACAGTCGTCCCTGTATCAGTGGATCCTGTAGGTACTCCTCCAAAAGCTGTAATAAACATCACCAACAGTCTCAAAAGATATCAAATAGCTAGAAATGCCTGTCCTTAAGTCCAATTTGGACACAAGAGCAAAAATAACATTTCTGGGCCAAAGTGGGATCCACATGTAGGCCACTTTGTACCGAAAAGTGTGTCAGGGTCCAATGTCTCCAAATTCGCCCAACTCAATGTCAACAAGTCAGGAATAATGATACGAACCCAACGAAACTTCCAGAATTGGATTTCGATGAGCCGATCACAAAATCGCCCGTCAAGTGGAGCTTGTGGGGCCCACGATACGCGATTTTGTCAACGTTCTCAGAATCGGACCAAACTTGGGTCACAGGACCAGCGTATTGCTACGAGTCCGATGGTGCAAGTTTTGTCTTAATCCGACGTGTGTACACAAAGTTACAGCGTGTTCCAGAATGGACGGATACGGCGCGTTGTCGGCGGATACGCGTTGATTCCGGTGTGCACGCACATCCGAATCGACTTCTGCGAAATCCCACACACCGTATCAATGTCGCGTACATTTTGGTAAAGACTGCTTGCGACCAAGTCGTCCCGTTTGGCGGAGCGCACTCAGTTCTGGGGTAAAATAGGGTATTATTTTTCCTATTTTTGGATCGTAGTTTGCGATCACCACAGGACGCGACGCACCGAGCGGGTTGCACGGACACCGAGAGGGTTACACAGTCTACGCGTTGCAACTGACGGAATCAAAAACAGATTTACGAGGAGAGAGAAAATAATACCTGAACAGGGCTCCGAGAAGTCTGAATTCCAGTGTCCAGTGACTGTTTCGACACAGTACCTGTCCGAACTGCTGCTGTGTCCGTGTTCAGGGTTCTAAGGTTCTGGGTGGATGAACTGGCCGGAGGGGATGGCTTCACCGTGACCGGCCGGAGGGGATCGCACAGCCGATCGGGGTCGGGTGTAACACCCCATTCTGCTCAAGCGGACTGCCGTTTCAAACGGCAATAGTGCAACTGTCCTGACCCGCCTTGCCTCAACGAGAAGCAAAAGATATCCAGACTTGTCCCTACAGGAATCCGGCTTAGGCTTTCAGAGGCTCGCTTGGCGTATCGCTCTACCTAGGCGAATCATCGCTAAGGTGGGTGGCTATGGTGAACTTGTCTTTGCTTAGCCAGCACACATAAAATCTGGAATATTTATCCTAGTCGCTAGGTGATTCAACCCCTGCATTCTAATAAATCCAACGCACCTAGCTAAGGGAATAATCCCAACTCATATTGCTTATGCTAGAACATGGAAATTGAAATACTGCTTTTATTCAGACCCTCGCATGCCAAGTCCCCTAACGATCTAAATCTCGGTTTACCTTCGGGCCCAAGCAAACGTGCTAATTATGTTCCTTAGAAAACGCATGCTTGTCTGCTTGTAATGTTGCCATATTTTCATCCAAAACTTGGAAGACTACTACGTAGTCTTTCCGTGCCTGAACGAACCTGCAAGTATCCCGGACCAATGGGTCTCCAAGGCAATCCCCGAACCAGGGGCACGCATCAGGGTAACGAATACTGAACGTGAAATCCTTTAACGTGACAACTGAATGATAATCACATCAAGTTTATATCTGAACGAGAATCACGTCATGTAACGAACGAATCTCAGCTCTTGGAGCAAATGCTCGTTCAGATCACGAATCAATGGATTATCATTCAAGTTGTGGATTTGAAACTGACCCTGACCTGCATGGCGCGGACAACTTATAAAAAGGTGATCTTCGGATCTTGTTCCACGGGCGGTCACCGGGGCACTGGGACCGACCCGATCCGGATGGAACTTCACGATAGTCTCACGTGCAGACAGGATGGTCTGCAGCCAACAACGAATCTTTGTTGCTTTCCATCCTTGTTCAAAGACTAAACGGTCCTTTATGGCTATGCCAGCGACTAACGTTCATATATATAAGTCATCCTCGCTTAGCGGCTATCCGCGTACGAGTCATTGCATCGCATCAATAAACAACTGAACACTTGAACGATCATGTTAAAATGACCCTCATGTTGCATGTGTTATGCCTCCTGAATGCTTATACTTGCCCGTGCTTGATTTAATGATGTTTGCCTCAATGTTTGCCTTGGACAGGGAAGGAGATGGTAAGTTGGTAAGTCTCGCCGTGTTTTCTCTCATGTTGCACGGCGCACTGCCCGACACGTTAGGCTATTCAATATTTGCATGAAATTGATCCTAAGGAAACTAGAAAGACAACTTAATAGTTGGTGCACGGAACTTATATTACGTGTTTGGATTTGTCGAGCGGGCGAGTAGCTTCCCCACCAGTGCATTCAATGTACTGATAATCCACCAGTTTATATGCAGGGTGCGGGAGAACCTCGTTCGGTGCGGATGCCTTCTTCGTGCGTGCTAAGGCCAGGAGTTCCCTCTGAAGCCTTGCAACGGTGCATCCGGAACTGAAGCACATATACAAGATATAATATTGTAAACATAGCCTGAACATAGCCTGTACAATTATTCCACAAATTGTAGCCACTTGGCACGCTTTTACTGTTTTCGAGAGAGAGGCTTGAGCGACTTGTAATCTCGGCTATACGCCGCCTGTAACACTTGTTCATATAAATAAAAGAGTTGCTTTAATTCAAACTTGTGTTTCATTGCTTCCGCTATATTATCGACTCAGTGAACCTATTACCGATCACCTATGCGTTTATGACTCCGCTGCACTCGGATAATCTGTGTGACTCTGTGGCTTAGAACTCTTACCGCCAGCCAATGAATCACGGCCTTGCACGGGCGCGGTTCACGCTCGTGCGGCATCACGCCAGGATGGGTTAAGCGATCGTTCCACGGGAGCGCTGGCGAGGGTGATACCCGCCTAGCGGGAACGGCCAATTTGCCTACGAGAGATCGAGGCGTGACATAGTGGTATCAGAGCCTGGCTTCTACGCCTTTGGACTTCGATTCGATATCTCTGTTTCGAAAGCTAGTTCGTGGGTTATGTGCACGCTCTCTCTCAATACCTCGATGGGATGTTCCAACAATAAGTCTAAATACTTTCAAATTGTGTTTTGAATGATATGATTGCTTGTCTGGTTGTGTGCTGCGAGTGGCCTTTGTGCCAACCTGTGCGGACCCTTAAGAGTATCGCTAGTAGCTTGTCCGATTTCAATGACTCTAAGTTTGGTTGAATGTATCTAGTCGAGGGACGCCTTGAACTAGTGCACCATCCAAGACTTAAGAAAAGGTGAACTCGAGTGCTAAGACTTCGCTATCACTAAGCTGGTTGACGTGTTCACGCTAGAAGTGCACTTCGAAAGTGCGCATGATCCTGTCTAAGCGATATGCTAATTTCGACGCTTGTGTAAGTGAATATCCAAATGAATAAGTACAACGACTTGTCTAGGATTGCCTCAACCCTAGATTACTGCTTGTCCTCAGTAAGTCTCGAGGATGAGACTTTTTCTGAGTTGGGTAGGATGTAACACCCCATTCCGCTCAAGCGGACTGCCGTTTCAAACGGTAATAGTGCAACTGTCCCGACCCGCCTTGCCTCAACGAGAAGCAAAAGATATCCAGACTTGTCCCTACAGGAATCCGGCTTAGGCTTTCAGAGGCTCGCTTGGCGTATCGCTCTACCTAGGCGAATCATCGCTAAGGTGGGTGGCTACGGTGAACTTGTCTATGCTTAGCCAGCACACATAAAATCTTGAATATTTATCCTAGTCGCTAGGTGATTCACCCCCTGCATGCTAATAAATCCAATGCACCTAGCTAAGGGAATAATCCCAACTCATATTGCTTATGCTAGAACATGGGAATTGAAATACTGCTTTTATTCAGACCCTCGCATGCCAAGTCCCCTAACGATCTAAATCTCGGTTTACCTTCGGGCCCGAGCAAAGGTGCTGATTATATTCCTTAGAAAACGCATGCTTGTCTGCTTTTAATGTTGCCATGTTTTCATCCAAACCCCGGGAGACTACTACGTAGTCGTTCCGTGCCTGAACGAACCTACAAGTATCCGGGACCAATGGGTCTCCAAGGCAATCCCCGAACCAGGGGCACACATTAGGGAAATGAATACTGAACGTAAAATCCTTTAACGTGACAACTGAATGATAATTACATCAAGTTTATATCTGAACGAGAATTACGTCATGTAACGAACGAATCTCAGCTCTTGGAACAAACGCTCGTTCAGATCACGAATCAATGGATTATCATTCAAGTTGTGGATTTGAAATCGACTCTGACCTGCATGTCGCGGACAACTTGTAAAAAGGTGATCTTCAGATCTTGTTCCACGGGCGGTCACCGGGGCACTGGGACCGACCCGATCCGAATGGAACTTTACGATAGTCTCACGTGCAGACAGGATGGTCTGCAGCCAACAACTAATCTTTGTTGCTTTCTATCCTTGTTCAAAGACTAAATGGTCCTTTATGGCTATGCCAGCGACTAACGTTCATATAGATAAGTCATCCTCTCTTAGCGGCTATCCGCGTGCGAGTCATTGCATCGCATCAATAAACAACTGAACACCTGAACGATCATGTTAAAACGACCCTCATGTTGCATGTGCTATGCCTCCTGAATGCTTATACTTGCCCGTGCTTGAATTAACGATGTTTGCCTCAATGTTTACCTTGGACAGGGAAGGAGATGGTAAGTTGGTAAGTCTCGCCGTGTTTCCTCTCATGTTGTACGACGCACTGCCCGACACGTTAGGCTATTCAATATTTGCATGAAACTGATCCTAAGGCAAATAGAAAGAAAACTTAATAGTTGGTGCACGGAACTTATATTACGTGTTTGGATTTGTCGAGCAGGCGAGTAGCTTCCCCACCAGTGCATTCAATGTACTGATAATCCACCAGTTTGTATGCAGGGTGCGGAAGAACCTCGTTCGGTGCGGATGCCTCCTTCGTGCGTGCTAAGGCCAGGAGTTCCCTCTGAAGCCTTGCATCGGTGCATCCGGAACTGAAGCACATATATAAGACTTAATATTGTGAACATAGCCTGAACATCGCCTGTACAATCCTTCCGCAAATTGTAGCCACTTGGCACGATTTTACTATTCATATAAATAAAAGAGTTACTTTACTTCAAACTTGTGTTTCATTGCTTCCGCTATACTGTCGACTCAGTGAACCTGTTACCGATCGCCTATGCGTTCATGACTCCGCTGCACTCGGACAATCTGTGCGACTCTGTGGCTTAGAACTCTTACCGCCAGCCAATGAATCACGGCCTTGCACGAGCGCGGTTCACGCTCGTGCGGCATCACGCCCGGATGGTTTAAGCGATCGTTCCGCGGGAGCACTGGCGAGGGTGATTCCCGCCTAGCGGGAACGGCCGATTTGCCTGCGGGAGATTTGGGCGTGACATCGGGGACTCCGCAGAGGGGGATCGGTCGGTCCGGTGACTCTCGCGGGGAGCACAGCCGCTGCCGTGTCGGGGAAGAGGGTTCGCGCGGCGGCCTGGCGACAGCGGCGAGGTGGAAGAAGTCGATCGGCGGGGATCGAGCGGCGGAGGTCGAGCGGAGTGCTGGGGTCGTTGCGGCCTGGCGACAACGGCGAGGTGGGGAGATGAAGTCGATCGACGGAGGGAGGTTTGGGGTGGCGATGAAGATCGTGGGGGAGCGGAGAGATGGTCGTCGGGCTGGAGTTCGGGTCGGCGACGGCGGGGATGAGTGGAGAGAGAAAGAGTTCGATGGCGGCGGCACGGATGTCGAGGAGTAATAAATAGCCGCTACAGTGACTCCGGCGGCTAGGGTTTTCCCAATTGGGTTTCGGGTCCGGGTCGGGTTTGGCTCGGATCCGACCCGACCCGACCCAATAAGCTGGTTGGCTTGGTTCAATCAGCGGTTTGGTTTGGTTTGGGTTTGGGTTTGGTTCGGTTTATATGTCCATTAGCTTTTAGGACCTTAAACGCGTTTTCGGAGTCCAATAAATTCACCCAAAATTACCCTATGTCCGATTTTCCATTTGACACCATAAATTATTATTTCCATAATATTTTAACATCAATTAACAGCAATAAAAAATCTTTTGATCACAACTACATTGGTTCTTCATCCAGAAAAATACAAAAAAATCCAAAAAATTTATATTTAAAATTATTCTAAAAAATAGGGTATTTACATACCTATTGGGAGATGGATTCCCAATGCAGCCTCCAAATATGATAAAATTGGCCTCCAACTTGTAGATCCTTGCTCCTCTTTGTAGATCCTTGCTTCCTCCTTCTAGATCCTTTTTCCACTAGCCTCCAATGGTGATTTAGGAAGGAATTGGGATGAAATTTGGTAAGAAAATGAAGTGGGAATGAAGGAATTTGGTTGAGGGAATTTCTATATCTAGTTTCCAAATGAAAAGAGGAGAGGAAATTAATTCCCCCCCCCCCCTAAATAGGTCGGCCCCCTTTCCCCTTCCTCAAGCTACTATGAATTATCCAATATACCCCTTGGGGCCTCTCATGAAGAAATAATTAAGGAGGGAAGCTTATAGTCTAATGGTTTAATTAATTTTAATCCATCTCCTTAACAATGGGCTTTCTAAATAGGCTAAAATCTATCAATTAATACATGTTGGTCCATGAGTCTAAACTAAACTAGTTAGGTCCACTAACACAAGTCCAAAATAAATAACTAATATCTAACAATAATTAAATAATACAACAAACAATTATTTATCATGCACAATATTTAATTAAATATAAATTTACTAAAATACCCTTTCCTAGAAAATGTGGTAGTGACAGTGTAGATATGTGATCATACCCTCCTTATGCATGTCTTGTTCCTTGTGAGTGTTGGTCAAACACCGTACGTATGACTAGCCAGGACCTTATCCTTGTGCAAGTTCCCAAGCCGATCACATGTTAAAGCTAGTACTCACTCACTTAGTCATTGGTATTCTTGTTCATTATCATATTGTTCATTCTTGTATTTATTCCAGTTTTTTCTTTATTGTATACCTCTTGTATCTATTATTGCATCTTGTATATTCACATCTATTTATTATTACATAGTTTATATCATTGATAAGAACCGTTGTTAGAGATATACTCTGCTCCTTTCCTGACTGGATATATTTTTCCCAGATGACACTGAGGAGTAGTACCCTACTCATTACGGGCCTCAGGATGTTGTGGGCTTGGATCAAGAGACCCTGACTCAGAAGGAGATCATCCCGACTGAGACAGATGACCCGGACTTATAATATCTTAGTTATTCTCTTGTACTGGATTTGTCTCCAGCTTATTGTTCAGTATTTTCTTCAGACTCATTGATGTTATTATTTTGACTCATGAGTTGTATTATGACTATTCTATTCTTTTATCATATTCGTGCTATTCTCCATCTTAGATATATGATTGAGTATATTGACATTATTGGTGGCTTATTATATTGTTAGATAGATTATCCAAACAATGTTCTATTGCCAATTCTGCGGTGTAGGCTGGGCGTTATTCCCGACTTGCATCCCTACACCGGGTGTGGGTCATGATAAGGCACGACTGTTGGACTTCCCGAGCTGCCTGATGTGCCAGAACTTTTCCTCTGTACCTGCGCCATCATCTGCGCTTGTGCATCCGGCTCTAAGGCCGTTCCTTTAAAGAAAAGTAACTAGCATCAGTCTTAAAATATATTATGGACTCACTGTATGGAACGCATCTCATTTGGCCAAGCAAATTCAAGAGTTCAACTGGGAGGGACAAGGTTGTTTCAAGAAAACTCTTCTGACACGAAGGTCAAAGAATCTGAAGCCATGCTCTGATATCAATATATCATGCCCCAATTTTTGCTAAATCGATAATCGTCCCCAGGGCGTTATGTCGTGCATGCGTAAGGCGCGCGTGCACAAGGCCTAGGCATAATAATATACTTTGGAACAAATATAACTGAGTACGCAAATAAGATATCACATATTGAGATATAGAAAAGTTTTCTTTATTGATAATGAACATCTGGTTACAGACCCTTGACCTAAAAGTAATAAGAACGCCGCATGGGCTTACAACTTGGACGCAAAATGAGATAGCCGATCCATACATTATATCCTTACTAATATTTTAAAAGCACAAAACACCTTGGGTGTGAGTCAGCACCATCGCCTAGGAGCTTCAAAAGACAAGTGTGTGCTCTTGTGATTATGTAATTGAGATCCAAAAGTCATAAAACATGAATGCGCCAGATCAGTGGAGGGTTGGGGGAAGCTTCAGCTCCTCTCCGCATCGCCTCGGCTCGTAGAACCTGCTGTAACGAGGGTCAATACTTCAAAAAGTACCGGTGAGGGCGAGCTAACCCAACATACCAAAATTAATATTTTATTCATGTGAACATGCAATATTATTATCATGTGATCTTCTATCTTGACTCAGATCAATTCCTTATATACGATAGAAGGGGATGACATAACAAAATGTGCCACCGTTCGGTTACTTTACCTTAACCGCCCGAACCACCTGTACAAAACTTACCATGACCTTCCCTGCCACGAAGACATAGTTAGTCTGCACAGTTTAAGTATACATAAAGATCACTTCTTGACTACCCGTCATGGAGTATAGTCTGGGTAGACGGTGATGCTTGCAGCACGGGTAGCGAGCCCCGCTACAAATACCCGCCTCACCCGTGCTGAGTTTCTAGCGCTACTAATTATTTTTTCTGCCCGGGACGAATCGGCCCCGGTGCCCCGGGCGATCGTTCGCAGGAACCATATACCTAGTGCATAAGTTATCTATTACCATTGGCGATCTAAACACTAAGTTAACATACGAAGCATTTCAAAATATTAATATGAACAGAACTAGTTTAGCACAGTACGATGGCATAGTCTACTTGCTGATATAATCAATTCACAAGTTATGTACTACTCATTGAACAGTTATAGATGAATAAGTTTTAACTACAACTGAACATAAATTAGCTGTATGCATAGCAGACAAGCACGCAATAATGTGATCATTTGAGACTTTATGTGACAAGCATTATAAGTGTTTTAAGTCTACTTCTTCTTTTATCTTGACTTAATTTTATTCTTTTGTTATCATTGACCGGGATGCACAAACAAGTCAATTTATTAGGAATGAAGACTTAGAAGAATGGTTCTAATTAAAGTAAAGTCACTCATAAGTTGGTGATCGAAAAAGAAAGAAATGGAAGATCTTCATGCCTCCACTTGTGCGTCACCTACACGATCACCTGCACGCACCAATAGATGATCAATATATCCTGCTTCGGTCTCTAATAGTTCGATACGAAATCTAAAGAACGAAGACAATAAAATCCATCAAAACCGTTCAAGAAAACGTAAGGCACAAAATTAACAAGAACGTAACCAAGCGACATCAAAAGCGGACAAAGAAACCAGCGCAACGGAAAGGCCCCACTCGACTCTGCCGCCGAGTCCTTCCTTGAGACACGATCCATTGAATATGGGACCTGATTTCGAAGAAACCAATCCATAACGAGGAAATGATCTTGATTCAATCTGTCCCGATCAAACAATACCAAGTATTTCCTAGCCAGGCTCCCCGAATAGGGGGAACGGGACACTACACGGTGCCTGCTTTAGCCTGTACAAGGTCTTCTTCAATTTGTAAATCAAGTGTTCCTTGCCATTTACCTTGAAACCCTCTAGCTGCTCCATATAGACTTCTTCTACCAAATTACCATGGAGAAATACAGTCTTCACATCTAACTGCTCAACCTTAAGATCTTGGGAAGCAACAAGATCTAGAATAACGCGAATAGAAGACATCTTCACAATAGAAGAAAATATTTTTTCATTGTCAATACCTTGCTTCTGACTGAAACATTTCACCACGAGGCGAGCTTTGTACTTGACTTGGCCATTTTTTTTATTCTTGATTTTGAACACCCATTTGTTCTTCAAGGCTTTTCTGTTCTTCGGTAGCTCCAACAAGTCATAAGTGTGGTTCTTATGCAAAGAATCCATCTCCTCTTGTATTGCTTTCTTCCACTTGACATGATCTTCATGAACTTGTGTTTCATGGAAACTTTCTGGTTCACCTGCATCTGTCACCATAGTATATTCTGAAGTAGGATATCTAGTTGAGGGTTGTCGTTCCCTCTTCGACCGTCTAAACTGAGTTGCTGGTGCTGATCCATATGCGGCGGCTCTGCATATTAATGCTCCCCGTGATCAGAACCTGAAAAACCTATAATTTCTTCTTCTTCCTGCACATCTTAAAAATAATTATTTTTTGGCATAAGAGAAGGAATAACAATAGGCGTGGAGATTGGATCTGGGATAATGTGAGTATTTTGTGGCTCTTGTTCTTTTTCAAAATCAGCAAGTATTTTATCTTCACAAAATACAACATTTCTGCTCCTTACAATTTTCTTTTTTATAGCATCCCGCAACCTATATCCAAATTTACCTTTTTTATATCCTAAGAAGATGCATGGAATAGCTTTCTCATCAAGTTTTGTTCTTTTCTCCTTAGGTACATGCACAAATGCCTTGCACCCGAATACACTAAAGTGGGAATAGAAAATATCCTTTCCACCCCAAACCCTTTCAGGAATATGTTCATCTAAAGGAATGGAGGGGGACAAGTTTATCAAGTAGCAGGTTGTTCGCACTGCCTCTCTCCAAACTATTTTTGGTAATTTGGCTAAGGATAGCATACTTTTTATCCATTCCACAATTGTGCAGTTCATTCTTTCTGCAACCCCATTATGTTGTGGTGTGTGTGGGACAGTCTTTTGGTGTATAATGCCATATTTAGAACAATAATCTTCAAACATCCTTGAAGTATACTCACCACCATTATCCGTGTGAATACACTTTAAGAGCTTTCCGGTTTCTCTTTCTACTTTGGTATAAAAGTTTTTGACAACTTCAAAGACTTGATCGTTGGCTTTTATGACATACATCCACTTCTTTCTAGATGCATCTCTTTCTAGATGCATCATCTATGAAGATCACAAAATATGAGGCACCACTAAAGGTTTTTATATTTATGGGTCCGCACACATCCGAATAGACTAAGTCCAATATGCTGGTTTCTTTTTTTTATAATTTTTAACAAAAGCTACTCGATATTGTTTTCCAATTAAGCAATGATCACAGTGGGATAGTGTTGTACCTTGCATGGATTAAAATAGTTGTCACCATGCTAGAGTTTGTAGTCCTTTCTCGCTCATATGGCTAAGCCGCTTGTGCCACAAATCCATAGAGGTACCTTTCACTGTTCCAAGTTCATCATTCTCTAAGTGGAACTGAGTCTTGTAGAGAGTGTAACACTTCTTTCCTCTCGCCAGTACAAGTGATCCTTTGGTAAGCTTCAAGCATCCTTTACCAAAGCTGCTTGTGTATCCTTCTTCATCAAGCTTGCCGGTGGAGAGAAGATTGAGACAAAGATCGGGCATAAATCTAACATCTTTTAGAACCATCTTTGTTCCAAGGTTAGTGGTAACACAAATATTTTCAATCCCAAGAATTTAAGAAGAGTTTTTGTTACCTATTTTTACCATTCCAAGGTTACCTTCACGAAGTGAAGTAAAGTATGTCATGCCCCGATCTCCCGCAGGACGATCAATCCCATCTGGACGTAATATCGCACGAGCGTAAGCCGCACCCGTGCAAGGCCATGATCCGAACATACGGTAAAATGTCTAAGCCACAGAGTCGCACAGATAGTCCGAGTGCAGCAGAATAAGAAATTCACAGGCGATTGGTAACAAGTTCACAGAGTCGTCAATAGCGAAGTCATTGAATAACACAAGTATATGAGTAAAATAAGCTCTTTATTGATATTGAACAAGTGTTACAAGTGGCGCTAGGCCGAGATTACAAGTCGCTCAAACCTCTCTCTCTAAAATAGTAAAAGCGTGCCAAGTGGCTACAATTGTGGAATGATGTATGGTGATGTTCTAATATTATATTTTGTATATGTGTTTCAACTCCGGATACAACGCTCCAAGATTCCAGAGTGAACTCCATGCCTTAGCATGCACAAAGGGGGTTTCCGTACTGAACGAGGTTTTCCTGCACCCTGCAAGCAATCTGGTGGCTTATCAGTACATAAATGAACTGCTGGAGAGGTTTCTCGTCCGTTCGACAAATCCAAACACATTATATCGGTTCTGTGCACCATCTATTAAGTTATCTTTCTATTTTTTCCTTAGGATCAGTTTTATGGCATAATGAAAAGCCAAACTCGTGTGGCAGTGCGCCATGCCATATAAGAGTAACACGACAAGACTTACCAACTTACCATTCTTCCTTCCATGTCCAACGCAACCAAGTTAAATCAAACATGAGCATATATATAATAAAATTTAAGGGCAATAGCATATGCAAACACAAGTATCGTGAGCGAGGTTCTGTTTTGGGTGCACGAGTTACACAGATTGTTCAGGCATATTACAGAAGATGTTCAAGTGTTCAGTTATGTACATATGCCTTTAACTCATAATCGTTCTGGTGTTTTAGATTCCAGATACAATGTAATGACTCGCACGCAGATTGCCGCTAAGCGAGGATGACTTATCTATATGAATAGAAGTCGATGGCATAGCCATAAAGGACGAGTTTTAATCACGAGACGAAAATGGTATCCTGATGGACATTCGTTACAATTTTGATTTCGGTTACAATCATTCATTTATACTAGTTTTTAACATCCTATGAGCATTTGGAAACTTATTTAGTTTAGAATAGTATTGAAATACTCATTTTTACCGATATATGCCTGTTTTACACCATATTTCAATTAGAATCATCCATTTATACTCGTTCTTATCTTTGTATCCTTATTTTACACTATATTTCGGTTATAATTACTCATTTATACTCGTTTTTATAAAAAAAATTATTTTTTTATAATTTATTTACATAATATTAATTTTTTAATAAATGGTTGAATATTTACAAACGGCTTAGACGACTCACTTTTGAGCCATTTTGAAGCCTCATTATTAGAGTAGAGATAAATGTATCACTAATAATAAAAAATGTATTTTATGTTAATATTAGCTAATAAATATATTACTCTCTTCCATGTTTTATATATATTACACGGGCTATTCATATTTTAAAAATGATAATACGAATTATATTTTTTTTGTTTTATGTTTTCAAATAATGGTAGTTAGTGTTATAATTTTTTATAATAGCAAATAGAAAATATAAGGACGGTCCAAACATAAGTAGTTAATGTAATAAGTATGAAATATAATAATAATTAATGTAAATTGCTTTATGTTAATATTAGTGATATGAAAAATATATAAATAAATTTAAAAAATTATATGTTTATGTTGTTAGATAATGATGTTAGTGGTTGGTCCATCTAGAATATGTGATAGATATAAGGTTCTTAAGTTGCTGTGTTGGTCCATCTAGAATATATGATAGATATAAGGTTCTTATGTTACTAGATAATAGTATCAGTGGTTGGTCCATCTAAAATATGTTCATTGTTTTGGTTAGCATCTATAAAAATGCATTGTTAGTATTATCAATAAGCAAATAAATTAATAAAATAATTAAATATTTAATTTGTTCTTTCTTTTAGCTATTTTTCTTCTTATTACTTATTCTTATCTATTGTGCTACTTCCATTATAGTAGACAATAATTTAATAAAATAACAAAATTTTGCTTGAATTAGGATTATAAAAATTAAAAATTAATATTATCCTAATAAATTAAATAGATGAGAAATTTGAGTTATCTTCCATTTTTTTAACCCAAATTCAGGGTGCACCAAACATTGTTTCCCTAGTATATCAGACCCCTCAGATTTGACGGAATCCGTTCAGAACTAACGGTCAACTACTTTGACCAAAAATATTGACGAAAAAGACCCTTCCCATTTTCTTCTTCCTCTACCATCATATCCCCTCCTTCCCCCCTCCCCGCCACCGTCCCCCCTCCCCGCCACTGGCTCCATTTTTGCTCCCCACCTCTGCCTCCCTCCACACCCCGCGCACTCCCCCTTCTACCCCCGACTTCGATCCCCACACTCCCCGCCACCGCTTCCTCCTCCCCGAGCTCGTCCCCCCTCCCCCGTCGTCGACCCCCCTGTAATGCCCGCAACTGCACGGTGCATTACACTGAGTCGGATTGAATGAAACAAATGCTGGTTATATTTGATTTGTTAGATTTTGGGAAGAAGTATTGACTGAGTTGTTTCATGTGCAGATGGCTAACGGGTTCGATGGAAATCAGGTGTTCGTTCAGAGCAGTACTGAGATAGCTGAGTTGGAATGATAATGCCATCTTTTCTTAGTCCGATCGGTCGGATGATTTGTAGAGCACGGCCTGCTCGCACGGTCATACCAGTTGAGTAGATCGCACTTGCATCGGACCACGAGTTCAAGGGATTTGCCGTATCGGCAGGACATGATGCTTAACGGGATCAAATATTGTGAGTGGGCTCTTTCTCTTCTCCTCTACTTCTTCATGCCTAATAATATGGAAAACACGATAAAGGCTTGAACACTTGGGCTAAAACTTGGGAATCACTACACTAAGGCGTGCATAGAGTGTACGTCGTTGGCTTGGTAGGATTATGGTTTGATTTGGTTTACGCGTTGGATAGTGGAGCTAGAGTTGGAATATTACATTTGAGGCAGTTGGCTGAATAATTAGGATTATGCTTGGATAGTTGGAATGAGTCATTGATGCATTGGGAATATCGGAAATTTGGGCGAGCGAGCGTGTATCCATACACGATTATCACTTGGTCGCTTTATCTTACAAAGCGAGCAGTTATGGTTCGAAACCGAACAACTGCATCGGCGAGGGTGTTGTGCCGCTTGATGGGGCATCGTGCCACGAATGGGGCATTGTGCCACTGAAATGGCATTGTGCCATGGGATTGCTTCGAGCAAGAGTATTGTACCATTGGAAACACTGTGTTGAGAAGAGGCATTGTGCCTATGGAAATACTTGGGATTTGGTGCCTTGGGCTATATGTTGGAAGAATGGTTATGGATTCTTTGGTTGGATGCTTTGGTTGGATATTGGTTGAACGAGTCTAGGATCGCATGGTGGGACGAGAATGTTCGATCCTCTAGTCATACCTACTTGGTGTCTGCATGTCACGGACAACCTGTTTGCACAGGGTTTGGTCTCCTCGAACGGGAAGGCTCCGGGGCATCGGGACCGTTCCGCCATGGAAGAGACAATTGGGTAACGTGCCTTGGGCGCGGTGCCAGCGGTTGGAATTAATCCAGGTGAGTTAGCTACTTAGCATTATTTCGAATAGAACCGTATTTGATCAGTCCGATCAACGTCCTTTATGGCTTGGCCAGTGACTTCATATAGATTAGTGTTGGCTTGCTTTTCTTTTGTTGGTTTGGCTTTCGTGTAGGCGCGGCCACCTTGCCTCGGCAAGAGTGTGCACTGTGAGATTTGGATTGTAAGTGTTGGTTGAGGATGGATATTTGAGGCTTGGCTGATGGTTCGATATGTTATCGTGCAAGCGATGGCATTGAGTAAGACGGGTTGCGTGTTAGTTACCTTCGGGTTGGATATATATTTGCTTGTCGTTTGGTTTGAGTTGAATGCTTGCATGCTTAAACTGCTTTACAGCTTTCCTTAACATGTCATCCATATGCCATAAAATGAATCTAGGATTCAACTAGAAAGATCACCATATAACTGTTTGCATTCACTATGTTACTTAGTGTCGGCTTAGACGAGTGGGTTACCCCGCTCACCAGTACGGCTGTGTACTGACCCACATTTGTGGACAATATTTTAGGTACGCAGGCGTAGTGGCGCTGCTTGGATATACGGGACAAGATGTATGAACTGTAAGTACCTTTGTGGGCTTGAGAAAAGAGCAAGAGCATTTCATCGTCTCCGTGGCATCGCCTTTGTGGCATTGCCTTCGGGGCATTTTATTTGGACCCTATCGAGAGCTTCGCTGCGTATTACTCTGATGTGTGCTTGGTACACAATACTTGACTTCCGCTGTAACTTGATTGTTTCAATGATAACATTTGGTGTTTGACAACATTGCCTTGTACGAGCGAAACTCCAGGCTCGTACGGTATCACGTCCCGATGAGAACGATTGTCCTGCGAGAGAGCTGCAACGTGGTGATTCACGTTCAGCGGGGACTATTGAGCTTGCAGGAGATTGGGGCGTGACAAATTAATATCAAAGCACCCGGTTTATTTCTTCGTACTTGGTCCTTCGCTTCATCACAAAATCTAAATAGCTTCCGCGTGTCGTCTAGCTCTTGACTCTACCTGGTGCCCCATTGGATGTTTCATGCAATAAGTCAATATATTGCTGGTTGTGGCTGCATCTTATTCTTGGTTGTGTTGCCTTGGTTGGTTTTCGTAGGATCGCTTAGCCTCGTTAGGCGTTGTTGCATTCGTGCAACAAGTTGTGGGCTTTCGTTGGGTTGGGTTGGCTTGTCGTTCGGGGAGTTTCTGATTGCATCAATGGATCAGTTGGTTGGCAGACGAGATTGGTTATGCGGCATATTGTGAGTGGAAGCATTGGAATTGAGAATGGATCATTGCACGAGTTGCTCGTGTGGCGCATTGGTTGAGAAGGTTTGAGTTTGGCTTGGGAATATCAGAATAGTTGGCACGAGTTGCTCGTATAACAAATATAAATTGAATAGTTGGTTATTGGGTTGGATTACTTGGAATACGATCGTTGCACGGGTTGCTCGTGTAGCGAAAGTATCAGACGGTTTGAGAATAGCTAGAAACATTAAGAATGGAACATAGTACAAGTTGCCTAACGGGATTGATGGTTAAAAAATTTGGCTAAATTTTGTGTCAGACTTGAGTTGTGAATGGCAGGATCACGCATGAGGGATGGTTCGAACGGATCTTGGATCAGTGCAAGAAAATCCTAATACGAGTAGCGACTTGATTCGGAGTGGTATATGGGATACCAAATATTAAGCAAGGCATTGAAAGTATTTTAGTTAGACATCAATGAGAATTGCTTGAACGGACTCGGGTAATGGGAATACAAGTTGATTGGTGCACATCGACTGTGTTGGAAAGAATAAAAAATGGAGCAAGTGAATATTGAGTTAAGAATATCGAGAACGGACTTGTGCAAATAAAAGTATAATTGAACTTGAGGGATGGACGAGTTCAGAACGAACAGTTGGGTTATGCTTGAGCGAAGCAGTGTGTTAATCGGAGGATAGCGAGCACGAACTACGATTTTGGGCAACGCATTTGAGCTGTTGGTTGAGTAATGAAACATGTCTTGGTTTGGAGGGACAATGCGATAGATTCACACAAACTTGAAGGATTTTGGATATTGCTGCTCGAGAAGTCGACTCAGGTTTAGCAGAAGTGGAATTTTGGGCAAGATGGTGCGACGATGCTAGATGGATTCTCCGGAAGACGTAGACGTACTGTGGCAACAACAGAGGGCAAGAATTGTGGTGGACAGACTTTTGAAGATAGCTAAACGTGGGAGCAACGTCGAAACAAATCACTGTGCTGCTCGAGCAAGTTGGACGTGCATTATGGAATGCGGCAAAGGAATAAGAATTGGAGCAAGTCTTTGGTTTCGAAAATCATTTCAGTGGTAGTGCGAGAAGTCGAACATGGCAGTTCGGAAAATTTGATAGATTCAGGGTAGAATGACGGAATGATGGAAGACGGTTTCAACGAGCGTGGTGCTCGAATTCGAAAGTTCGTTCGGATAGAATGGTTGGATTTTGATTCGGATTTGCAGATGAGATAGAGCATGGTTTATAGTAACTGTCCATCATGATGATTACAATTATCGAGCGTAGCTTCGGGACAGCTGACCCTAGCGACCTGCCCGCCAGATCGGAGATGGATATTGTAGACCCATAGAACGACCCTTGTGGCAGCGTATTTAGGAATGTGTCGGGGGCAGATGTGAGCAATGAGATTTGGCTTATTGACTGAGTGTTGGATTTGAGAGACCCTTGGGATAGCCTTCAGATGAAGATGCAACCAGAAGATCGAAGCGATGGTGGAAGTAGCCTAAGTCAACTGATGAGATTCAGAGTCACAGATTTTTATCGATGGCATTGCCTCTGACTCATCGTGCCCTGGAAGGGAATAGCATTCATATGAATTGACGACTGTGAAACTAGCTCGTGAAGTTAAAGCAATGGCTCGTTCAAATCAAATCCTTACGAATATTGGAAGGGACAGATTTGCCTCAGATTTACATGATGCATCGGAACTTAGTCTGGGAAGCGTGCTCGTTCAGAAGGCAAAGGTGATATTCTATGCTTCGAGGCAGTGGAAGCAGTGCGAAGAACTATTCCATACGCAACCTAGGAATTGTGGCGAGTGTGTCCACGTTGAAATCGTGGCGACACTATCCCTTTGGCCTGGCGGCGAAATCTTCGTGGATCACACGAACCTCAATATAGATGTTCACCCAGTGAGGTATTAAGATTGAGGAAGAAGTATTTGGTTGAAATGATCCAAGCAAGTTGATATTTGGGTAAGTCGCCTAGCTTGGGTAGTCTTAGTTGTGATAATCGTTCGGTGCATAAGATATATTTGGAGATGTTGCTATTACAAATTCAAAAATAGTTGGATGGATTAAGTTAGAACACGAACGGATTGAGTCGGTCGAAAATTATCATATTTGAGAATAGTGCTCAATAGAATGTGTTGGAATGGAAATCGTGATTTGGTTCAATTGGGAGTAAAGCAAAAGGATACCTCGAACATAAAGATACCCTTGTAACTTGTTCAAATTTGCTATCGCAAAGCTCGGCTGAAAGATATATATTTTAGGGACGCCTTAAATATGTGTATCGATCCAAAACTAAGCGATACGAAGAATTCGTATTGAGCTGTAAGGAGGATGTGGAAATATGGAAGTTGTACGAGCGTTCAACAGAGCGAGATGCTGAGTCTGAATTGTGAGTATGAGAGTTGCATAGAGCAGATGTCACGACCCGCACCCGGTTTAGGGGCACGAGTGCGTGGGTACGTCCAGCCTACGCCGCAGCATCGGCGGTAGAACACTGTCTAGGTATTGATACTATCTAACTAATGTCACGCAAATATCCAATCTCCATTAGGAGGCACGGATGACACAAATAGATGAACATATACTCAATCACAGGATAACAGCACGATAAGATTTCGAAACAGAAATTAAAATCAACCACAACACAAGTCCACAAGAAATAACTTAACAATATCCAAGAAATCATCAAATTTGCCGGAGACAAATCCGGTACCAAAAATCTACTAAAAGAACTAACAAGAAATAATAATTTCCAGCTAGACCTCCTGGAATCACAACTACTACCAAGTCTGCAGCTACTCACCATAAGGTCCATAAAGTGTCGGACAGCGGTCCTCTAAGGCATAGTCTGGAAAAATATTTCCAGTCAGGAAGGAGCAAAGCACAATCTCAAATAACAGTTCCATTAATTGATAATGTCTATAATACAATAAAACATGTCATGCTAGCTACTGAGAAGACAGTGAAATAAATGAAATGGCAATTTTTAAGAGAGACAGGCAATATGATATAGTCAGTGCATGTATGGAAATAAAAGAACAAGGAACAGTATCATATACGGGTGATGTAGTATATGATTAAAAATAGGGAACTGTAATCTATTCTAAGTGTTTGAAATAGTAGTTTCAAAATGTGATCGGCTTGGGAACATGTACAGTAGCTACAGGGCCTGGCTAATCATGGGTGAAGAGCATGATCAACACTTACAATTTATATATTACAATAAGAGGTTATGATCACATTTCTTACTAACTACTTCCCCGCCCCCAACTAGTACTGTGGATCCAACCATGACACGTCACGATACACGAACAAGTCAAGTCTATCATGTACAGTGTCTAAATATACATGTCGTGTACAATGTCAATACGATAATAATGGTAACATCTCATGACTGTAAATCCAAGCTATACTAGTCCGTGTAGCACAGTGACAAAGATTCAGATGTAACATTTCATGATTTTTGAACTTATAGAATTTATCAAGAATTGGAAATTATCAGAGAATGTACTTGCCTTGGTCCTTAGCTGGTATTTATGGATGTCCTGTTCCAGAGTATCCCCTGGTAAACCCAACAGTCCTATAAACACATCACAATATGACATTTGTATCAGGGGCTATACTAACACACAATAGAACTACACTGACCTTAGGGCTACGCTAGGTACGGTAGGGGTCATCTACTAGATAGGCCAACTATATCTTAATATCCCTTAATTACAATAATAGATATAAGTAAAATATGTATATACTTTAAAATAAATGCTTCTTGTATGTATATATAAACATAATAATTTATACTTACAATATTTATACATGCACCAATTTAAATGTGTTTACAATATATATACATATATATATATTCCTTTTTAAAATTACATATTTGATTTATACTAGTGTATACTCACATATAGGCCAAAAATACCCTTTTAGAATATATATATATAGAAAATATTTTAATTGTATGTACAAAGTATATACGTATATATATATACTTACATTTATGCTAATAATACATATTTGAAAAAATGTAATAAGTATATATATATATACAAATATATATACAAATACCAATCATGATATATTTTATACCAGGATACATATACATATATTAATTGAAATACACGTACCAAAATACGTTTATTTGAATATATACCAATATACCTCCTTTAAAACATGCATTACTAATGTATTTATATAGTATACATATATACATATTAAACATAAATTAAATAAATAATATACGTATGCTAATTTCCCATTAATTAAATATATAAATACTTTATATTAGTTATACATACAAATTTAATTAAAAGCGTAAACTAATTCACACTAATCTAAATATATATAAACAAACATTTATATATACATTAGATATATATATATATACCATACTAATATATATTAAACATTAATTTAATTTCATAGTTACATATACATGCAAATGTAACCATCTATTTATACAAAATTTCCTACATAAAATTAATTACTAATAAATAGGTATTATACGTATACAATTTAATTACTCTAATTATACATAAATTAAATACCTACCATTTAATATACATATAGCATATATATATATATATATATATATATACCTACATACGTATTTTCATACAATGCATTCACATTAATTATTATTAAATGCTAAACTTATATGTGTATTTATATACGCTCATACGTATATACATATATACATATATATATATATAAGGATATATATATATATATATATATACAAGAGAAGAGGGGAAGAAGGGAAACTTACAGAGTGGTGGTGGTTGCCGTCGCCGGACCGGAGCAGTCGCAGCAAGGCGGAGGGGTGGCAGGCCGGAGATGGCTGTGCTCGACTCGTCGTGAGGTAGGAGGAGTTCACAGCGGGCTGCCGGGGTCGGTGCGGACAGCAGCAGGGAGGATGGCCGGGAAATGGGGAGTTGGGAGGAGCTCGTGAGGGGTTGGCCTGGCCGGTCTCGGGGCTGACCGCCGTGGGGATCCGCTCGGTCGGCCAGTCGCCGCGGGGAGCCGCCGGGTTGAAGACGGTGGTGAAGGTGGTTGATGGTGTCGAGAGGAGATGATCGTGAGGGGCCGGAGGGAGGAGCAGCCGCGGGGAGCCGCCGGAGGTCAGCAGCGGGCCGGGTGCAGCGGCCGCCGGAGGAGCTTCGGCTGACGGGAACAGCCACCGGCTGAAGGGGGACTCGGCCGGGTGGCCGGCCTGAGGAGAGGGTCGCCGGAGGGTGACCGGCGGATGTACAGGGAACGGTCGGCCTGTGCACAGTAGGGAACAGTGTTCCCTCCCCCTATTGAATTCAAAAAAATTCAAAAAGAAAATAAAAGAAAGAGAAGAAGGAGAGAGGAAGAAGAAAAAGAAAAGAGAAGAAAAAGGAAGAAGGAGAGAAAGAAATTACCTACGTTGGAGGCTTGTGAGGAGGAGAGAGAGAGAGGTGGGGGAAAACCTAGGTTGCATAGGGATTAGGGTTTGAGGGTACAAGTCATTAAATAGGAAGAGAGAGGGTGTGATGTAGGGTGAGGATTTGACCCACTTAAATGAGTGGCTAGGATGGAACATGAGGAAATAATTCATGGGGATTATAAGGGTTTTAAATTAAAAATTAATAGGCTCCCTCATGATTAAATAATTAGGTGTTGGCACCTACAATTGAATAATTGCAACTTAGCCCCTTAAATTCGGGAAATTGCACAAACACATGAAATGACGAAAATTGGGCAGGCGATTCGGGGTCCGATAATTTGTAGGGTCAGGGGGCACTGTAAGATGGGTATGGGCTGAATTTGCAGGGCACTGGAATTAAATTGAGATTTTAAAATCAGATAAAATAGTATCCTCAATTTAAATAGAAATAAATATAAGTTGTGTTCAACAATTAATTAGGAGTACATGAAGCCAAAATCAGGTCAGGTCATCAATACCAATATTGAAGAAGACTCAGTACAGAATATTTCCCTAATTTGGGCCGCACGAAAAATAGGTCAAGATGGCCTCCAATTATCGATTGGAACGCACAACGATACAAAATAGGAATTTAAAAATAAACGTCAGCGACGATTTTTTTTGCGGCTAGAAATAATGCACAACGAGCATAATTATGAGTTGCAAAAATAGCAGAATTGAAGGCGGGCATGTCTAGGGCAAGATTATAAAATTTGTTGGAAGACAAAAGTCTGGATAGTGCTCCAAATATCGAAGCAAAGGCAATGCGCAAAATATTAAATAAAACACAGTAATTAATTACAATCTCCAAATATTAAATTATAAAAAACAATTAATTACATAATTCCCCAAGTCCTGACAGGTGTTCGTATACTGGCTTCTAGGTCAGTCTGCTAGCTAAAATAAATAATTAACACTGTATACAATATTATATTTAATTACACATCACACATATTTATTTAAATTAATACTATCAGACAATTAATTAATTATAAATACCATAATATTAAATGTTGTAAAAAGTCAAAATTACCCCTGTTTCCAGAATGTGGTAGTGACAGCAGATCCATGGAATTAGATTTTGGCATGTTAGTAAGGAATGGGTACCAGCACGGTTCGTGGACGAACCTGATTCTAAGTGGTATATTATGTAACGCCCGCAACCGTACGGTGCGTTACGCTGAGTCGGATTGAATGAAACAAATGCTGGTTATATTTGATTTGTTGGATTTTGGGAAGAAGTATTGATTGAGTTGTTTCATGTGTAGATGGCTAGCGGGTTCGATGGAAATCAGGTGTTCGTTCATAGCAGTAATGAGATAGCTGAGTTGGAATGATAATGCCATCTTTCCTTAGTCCGATCGGTCGGATGATTTGTAGAGCACGGCCTGCTCGCACGGTCATACCAGTTGAGTAGATCGCGCTTGCATCGGACCACGGGTTCAATAGATTTGCCGTATCGGCTGGACATGATGCTTAACGGGATTAAACATTGTGAGTGGGCTCTTTCCCTTCTTCTCTACTCCTTCATGCCAAATAATATGGAAAACATGATAAAGGCTTGAACACTTGGGCTGAAACTTAGGAATCACTACACTGAGACGTGCATAGAGTGTACGTCGTTGGCTTGGTAGGATTGTTGCTTGATTTGGTTTGCACGTTGGATAGTGGAGCTAGAGTTGGAATATTACATTTGAGACAGTTGGCTGAATAATTGGGATTATGCTTGGACAGTTGGAATGAGTCATTGATGCATTGGGAATATCGAGAATTTGGGCGAGCGAGCGTGTATCCGTACACGAGTATCACTTGGTCGCTTTGTCTTACAAAACGAGCAGTTATGGTTCGAAACCGAACAACTGCATCGGCGAGGGTGTTGTGTCGCTTGATGGGGCATCGTGCCACGAATGGGGCAATGTGCCACTGAAATGGCATTGTGCCATGGGATTGCTTCGAGCAAGGGTGTTGCACCATTGGAAACACTATGTTGAGAAGAGGCATTGTGCCTATGGAAATACTTGGGATTTGGTGCCTTGGGCTATATGTTGGAAGAATGGTTATTGATTCTTTGGTTGGATGCTTTGGTTGGATATTGGTTGAACGAGTCTAGGATCGCATGGTGGGGCGAGAATGTTCGATCCTCTCGTCATACCTACTTGGTGTTTGCATATCACGGACAACCTGTTTGCACAGGGTTTGGTCTCCTCGAACGGGAAGGCTCTGGGGCACCGGGACCGTTCGGCCATGGAGGAGACAATTGGGTAACGTGCCTTGGGCGCGGTGCCAGCGGTTGGAATCGATCCAGGTGGGTTAGCTACTTAGCGTTGTTTCAAATAGAACCGCATTTGATCAGTCCGATCAACGTCCTTTATGGCTTGGCCAGTGACTTCATATAGATTAGTGTTGGCTTGCTTTTCTTTTGTTGGTTTAGCTTTCGCGTAGGCACGGCCACCTTGCCTCGGCAAGATTGTGCACTGTGAGATTTGGATTATAAGTGTTGGTTGAGGATGGATATTTGAGGCTTGGCTGATGGTTCGATATATTATCGTACAAGCGATGGCATTGAGTAAGACGGGTTGCATGTTAGTTACCTTCGGGTTGGATATATATTTGCTTGTCGTTTGGTTTGAGTTGAATGCTTGCATGCTTAAACTACTTTACAGCTTTCCTTAATATGTCATCCATATGCCATGAAATAAATCTAGGATTCAACTAGAAAGATCACCATATAACTGTTTGCATTCACTATTTTACTTAGTGTCGGCTTAGACGAGTGGGTTACCCCACTCACCAGTACGGCTGTGTACTGACCCATGTTTGTGGGCAATATTTCAGGTACGCAGGCGTAGTGGCGCTGCTTGGATATACGGGACAAGATGTATGAACTGTAAGTACCTTTGTGGGCTTAAGAAAAGAGCAAGAGCATTTCATCGTCTCCGTGGCATCGCCTTTGTGGCATTGCCTTCAGGGCATTTTATTTGGACCCTATCGAGAGCTTCGCTGCGTATTACTCTGATGTGTGCTTGGTACACAATACTTGACTTCCGCTGCAACTTGGTTGTTTCAATGATAACATTTGGTGTTCGACAACATCGCCTTGTACTAGCGCAACTCCAGGCTCGTACGACATCACGTCCCGATGAGAACGATTGTCCTGCGGGAGAGCTGCAACGTAGTGATTCACGTTCGGCGGGGACTATTGAGCTTGAGGGAGATTGGGGCGTGACACCCCCTCCCAGCAACCGACCCTCCTCCCTGCGCTCGCCGCCTCCCTCCCCCGACATCGACCCCTACACTTCTTCCAAGTCTTCATTCCTAATAAATTGACTCATTTGGGCATCCCGATCAACGATACCAAAAGAATAAAATTGAGTCAAAGATAAAAGAAGAAGTAAACTTGAAATACTTATAATGCTTGTCACATAAAAATTCCTAACGCACATTGTTGCGTGCTTGTTCGCTATACATACAACTATTTTATGTTCAGTTGTAGTTAGAACTTATTCATCCATAACTGTTCAATGGGTAGTACATAACTTGTGAATTGATCATATCAGCTAGTAGCCTATGCCATCGTACTGTGCTAAAGTAGTTATGTTCATGTTGATGTCTTGAAATGCTTCATATGTTAACTTAGTATTTAGATCGGCAATGGTCATGGATAACTTATGCACCAGGTATATAATTTATGCGAATGGTCGCTGGGGCCGATTCATCCCAGGTGGAACAACAGTTAGTCGTGCTAGCAACTTAGCATGGGTGAGGCAAGCGTTTGTAGCGGGGCTCGCTACTTGCGCTGCAAGCATCGCCGTCTACCCAGACTATACTCCATAATGGCTAGTCAAGATAATGATCCTTATTTATATTTAAACTGTACAGACTAACTATGTCTTCGTGGTAGGGAAGGTCATGGTAAGTTTTGTACAAGTGGTTCAGACGATACAGGTAAAGTCACCGAATGGTGGCACATTTTGTTATGTCATTCCCTTATATCGTATATAAAGAATTGAACTAAGGCAAGATAGAAAGATCACATAATAATAATGTTGCATGTTCATATGAATACGATATACGATATCGATTTTGGTATGTTGGGTTAGCTCACCCTCACCGGTACTTTTTGAAGTACTAACCGTCGTTGCAGCAGGTTCCCCGAGCCGAGGCAACGCGGCGAGGAGCTGAAGCTTCCCCCAAACTTCTACCTTTTGAAGCTCAAGTACATAATCCCAAGGAGCCCTCACATACCTTTTGAAGCTCCTAGGCGATGGTGCTAACTCGCAACCAAGGTGTCTTGCGCTTTTGAAATATTAGTAAGGAATGTAATGTATGGATCGACTATCTAATTTTGCGTCCAAGTTGTAAGCCCATTGTGGCGTCCTTATTACTTTTGGGTCAAAGTCTATAACCAGATGTTTATTATCAATAAAGAAAACTTTTCTATATCTCATTGTGTGATATCTTATTTGCGTACTCTGTTGTATGTGTTCTAAAGTATATCATTATGCCTAGGCCTTGTGCACGCGTACCTTACGTGTGCACGGCATCACGCCCGGGGGACGATTATCAATTTAGTAAAAATCGAGACATGACATATTGGTATCAGAGCATGGCTTCAGATCCTTTGACCTTCGTGTCAGAGAGTTTTCTTGAAATAACCTTGTCCCTCCCAGTTGAACTCTTTAAATCGCTTGGCCAAAATGAGATGCTTTCTATACAGTGACTCCATAATATATTTTGAGACTGATACAAGTTACTTTTCTATAAAGGAATAGCCTTAGAGCCGGATGCACAAGCGCAGGTAGTGGCGCAAATGCAAGGGAGCAGTTCTGGCACTTTGGGCAGCTCAGGAAGGGGGATGTTTCATTTGTGGTAAGTATCGCCATGTAGCTCGTGATTGTCGGGATCGCCCCAACTATCCCCCTTCGCGTCATCCACAGCAACAACAACGTCCGTCTCTAAATCAGGATCAGGAACCTCGAGCAAATCAGACGACACCGTAGAACACATAAGGCTGGGTCTATGCTCAGACTCGGGAAGAGGCGTTCGCATCAAACACGATGGTGTCAAGTATATTACTTTTCAATAATGTACCTGCTCGAGTATTGTTTGATTTTGGTGCTATACATAGTTTCATTGCGACAAATTTTGCCGCTGAGAACATATTTCCTATGACACCGCTTGACCTAAACCTTAGCATCTGTACTCCATCGGGCGTAGATTTGCTGGCTCACTTAGTCTGTTGTGAAGGTAAAATTTGCATTGGTGGAAGAAAATTATTACTTGATGCGATAGTCTTAGACATCAGGGACTACGACATCATTTTAGGGATGGATTGGCTCGATGCTTGCTCGGCCACCATTGATTGTGCAGAAAAAAAAAGACGTGTTTCGTCTATCTGGCGAGATCTGGTTCTGTTATGCGTGCAGTCCACCGTCGAGAGCACTGAGTACATGCATGGTGATCTCTGTAATGTCTACTCGACGGATGATACATTCTGACTGCGATGGGTACTTGGAGTCTGTTCGAGAAACACAACGAGATTGCACACATGTTGAGTCTACTTTCGTTGTGGCAGATTTCCCTGATGTGTTTTTTCGACGAGTTTCCCGGCATGCTGCCCGACCGAGAGATTGAGTTCACTATTGATACATTTCTAGAAACTCGACCAACTTCCAAAGCTCCGTTCGGATGGCCCCGATAGAACTAAAAGAGATAAAGGTTTAGTTGTAATAATTGCTAGATCATGGGTATATTCGTTCTAGCGTATCTCCGTGGGGTGCGCCTGTATTGTTTATAAAGAAAAATGATGGCTCAATGCGGCTCTATATCGACTATCGTGAATTATATAAGGCCATAATTCGAAACTCGTACCCCCTCCCCAGGATCGATGACCTCTTTGATCAACTACAAGGTATGACGGTATTCTCGAAAATTAATCTTCGAATGGGTTACCATCACCTCAAGATCAGGTCGGATGATGTGCTGAAGTCAGCCTTTCCCACTCGCTACGGCCACTATAAATTTTTGGTAATGTCATTCGGACTAACCAATGCCCTTGGTGCCTTTATGGACTTAATAAATCACATGTTAGCCATATCTCGACAAGTTTGTAGTAGTATTCTTTGATGATATCTTGGTGTACTCGAAGAACAAGGAGGAACATGCAGAGCACTTGTGGACTGTGATACAGACTCTTCAGGACAACAAGCTATACGTAAAATTTAGTAAGTGCAAATTCTGGATGAGCAATGTATCTTTCCTTGGGCACATCATTTATACGGAAGGAATTTAAGTCAATCCAAAGAAAGTTGAAGCCGTCGTCGAGTGGAAGCGGCCTTCATCCGTCGGTGAGATTCGAAGCTTCCTTGGGCTAACGGGCTACTACAGGTGTTTCGTGAAATACTTTTCCAAGTTAACATCACCTCTGACTCGCCTCACATAGAAATGAGTCGTATTCGAGTGGTATGCCAACTGCGAAGCCTCGTTTGAAGAGATAAAGCAACACCTCACCTCTGCCCCACTACTTGCACTACCAGACGAGACCTCGGGATTCTAAATTTTTAGCGACACATCAGGACAGGGCTTGGGGTACCTGCTCATGCAGCAGGATAGGGTGATATCCTACGCATCCAGACAATTGAAAAAGTACGAGAAAAATTATCCTACACATGACCTGGAACTAGCAACAATTGTGTTTGCGCTAAAATTATGGCGACACTACCTCTATGGAGTGGCTTACCGAATTTATACTGATCACAAAAGCTTGAAGTACTTATTCACCCAAACAGACCTTAACCTACGACATTGACGTTGGCTAGAATTAATCAAAGTCTATGACTTGACGATTGACTATACACCTAGCAAGGGAAATGTTTTGGCAAATGCGTTGAGTCAAGTATTTGCTGGATCCATGTCCGTTGATCGCAGGCTATAAAAGGACTTAGAGGAAATGGACATTGAACTCCGAATTCGATATCGTGGAGCACGAGTTGCTCAGATGTGATTCGTACCCAACTTGTTAGAGAGGGTTATATCTACGCAGAGGGACGACCCATTCCTAAGAAAAATACACGGACAGATTCCAGCGTGGAAGGCGAAGGACTTTGTAGTAGATGAGAATGGAGTGTTGCAAGTTATGGGAAGGCTATGCGTCTCCAACGACACATAAGTAAGAAAGGAGATCCTTACGGAAGCTCACTATGCAACCTATACAGTCCATCCCGAGAGCACGTAGATGTATAAAGACCTTCACACTATTTTCTGGTGGCACGATATAAAGAGAGATATGGCTCTCTTCATGTCGCAATACATAACCTGTAAGAGGGTGAAACTAGAACATCAGAGACCGGGAGGAACGATGCAGAATTTTGCCAAAGACGCAACGGGGGAACGACCCAGTCTGGGTCATCGTCGACCGGTTAACCAAGTCAGTGAACTTTATTGCCATTAAACTTACTTGGAGCATCAATCGCCTTGCCCAGACTTACCTTGATGAGATAGTTTGGTTGCACAGAGTACCAGTTTCTATAGTGTCTGATCGGGACGGATGATTTTTATCACGTGTCTGATTGGGACAGACGATTACTATCACGTTTCTGGGAAGTCTTCAGTCAGCGATGGGGACAAAGTTGAAGTTCAGCTCAGCCTACCATCCTCAAACCGATGGCCAAACAGAGTGGGTGAATCAAGTACTTGAAGACATATTTCATCTCTGAGAAATCGATTCAAAGTCAAGTTGGGACGTCCACCTACCGTTGGCTAAATTTGCATATAACAACAGTTATCTGTCCAACATCCAAATAGCTCTGTACGAGGCTCTGTATGGGCGGAAGTATAGGTCACCGATCTGCTGGAATAAAGTTGGGGAGCATCAAATTATTGTGCTAGAACTAGTTGAACAAACAGTCCAAAAGCTTCGGTTGATTCAAGAGCAACTAAAGGTTGCACAAAGCCAGCAGAAGAGCTATGCCGACATTCGTCGTTGACCAATTTAGTTCTTCGAAGGTGACCATGTGTTTTTAAAATTCTCGCCCATGCGTGGAGTTGTAAGATTAGAAATAAAAGGAAAGTTAAGTCTGAGATTCGTTGGCCCATTCGAAGTCCTCAAATGAGTCACTCTAGTTGCCTATCAAATTACATTACCACCAGCCATGTCATGCGTGCATGATATTTTCCATGTGTCACAACTTAGGAAGTACGTGCATGATATTTTCCATGTGTCACAACTTAGGAAGTATGTACATGACCCGAACCACGTGGTAGATTTTGGTCAGCTGGATCTGCAGGCAGACTTGTCGTACGCTGAAGAGCCCATTCAGATCTTAGATCAAAAAGAGAAGTTGTTGCGAAATTGTGCAGTCTCGCTTGTGCGTATTCTTTGGCGAAATCACTCGGTCGAGGAATCGACCTGGGAACTCGAATCGGACATGAAGGAAAAGCTTCCCTCATTATTTCTTAGGGGTAGGTTTTATTCCTAAGTTTCAAGGATAATTTTTTTCTTAGTTGGTTAAGATGTAGTACCATGTTCCCCCTATTCGGGGAGCGCGGCTAAGAAATACTTGGCATCGTTCGACCAGGACAGATTGAATCAAGATCCTTTTCTTTTTATGGATTAGTTTATTCGAAATCAGGTCCTATATTCAATGGATCGTTGCGCTGGTTTGTTTGCCCATTTTCGATGCCTCTTGGTTGCTTTCTTGTTGGTTTTGTGACTTGCGTTTTCTTGAACGATTTTGATGGATTTTATTGTCTTCGTTCTCTTGATTTTGTATTTCGTATGGAACCCTTTAAAGACCGAAGCAGGAGATATTGATCATCTGTTGGTGCGTGCAGATGATTGTGTAGGCGACGTACAAGTAGAGTCTTGAAGATCTCCTATTCCTCTCTCCTGATTTACCAACTTGTGAGTGGCCTTACTCCCAAATTTGTGCCCTTCTCCCAAGTCTTTATTCCTAATAAATTGACTCATTTATGAATCCTGATCAATGATACCAAAAGTATAAAATTGAGTCAGAGATAAAAGAAGAAGTAGACTTGAAACACTTATAATGCTTGTCACATAAAAATTCTTAACGGTCATATTATTGCGTGCTTGTCCGCTATACATACAGATATTTTATGTTCAGTTGTAGTTAGAACTTATTCATCTATAAATGTTCAATGGGTAGTACATAACTTGTGAATTGATCATATCATCTAGTAGACTATGCCATCGCACTGGGCTAAAGTAGTTCTGTTCATGTTGATGTCTTAAAATGCTTTGTATGTTAACTTAGTGTTTAGATCGTCAGTGGTTATGGATAACTTATGCACAAGGTATATTGTTCCTGCGAACGGTCGCCAGGGTGCCGGGACCATTTTGTCCTGGGCGAAACAACAGTTAGTCGTGCTAGCAACTTAGCACGGGTGAGGTGGGAGTTTGTAGCGGTGCTCGCTACCTATGCTGTAAGCATCACCGTCTACCCAAACTATACTCCATGACGGCTCATCAAGACAGTGATCATTATGTATATTTAAACTGTGCAGACTAACTATGTCTTCGTGGCAGGAAGGTCATGTTAAGTTTTGTACAGGTGGTTCAGACGGTACAGGTAAAGTCACCGAATGGTAGCACATTTTGTTATGTCATTCCTTTCTATCGTATATAAAGAATTAAACTATGGCAAGATAGAAAGATCACATAATAATAATGTTGCATGTTCACATGAATACGATATCGATTTTGGTATGTTGGGTTAGCTCGCCCTCATCGGTACTTTTTGAAGTACTGACCCCCTCGTTACAGCAGGTTCCCCGAGCCGTGGCGACACGGCGAGGAGCTGAATCTTCCCCTAACCTTCCACTGATCTGGCGCATTCGTGTTTGTGACTTTTGGATCTCAAGTACATAATCACAAGGAGCCCGCACATACCTTTTGAAGCTCCTAGGCGATGGTGCTAACTCACAACCAAAGTGGCTTGCGCTTTTGAAATATTAGTAAGGGATATAATGTATGGATCGATTATCTCATTTTGCGTCCAAGTTGTAAGCCTATTGCGACATCCTTATTACTTTTAGGTCAAGAGTCTTTAACTAGATGTTCATTATCAATAAAGAGAACTTTTCTATACCTCATTGTGTGATATCTTATTTGCGTACTCTGTTGCATGTGTTCTAAAGTATATCATTATGCCTAGGCCTTGTGCACGCGCGTCTTACGCGTGCACGACATCACACCTGGGGGACTATTATCAATTTAGTAGAAATTGGGTTATGACATGGGTCACTCTTGCCCCTTGTATTGTATAAATAAGATATACGTATGCATGTTGAGGCATCGAAGTTTGTGAGTACTTAGTGTGCTTATAATCTTTGAGTGTTCTTGTGCTCTCCCCCCCCCCCTCTCATGTGCTTTTTTTCCTTTTCTTGTAAAAATTCCAGTGTGCTTGTAAATTGGATATTATGGCATAATCCATAATGTACCGTTACTTGCCACAAAAATATATTTATTACCTATGGATTTATAGAACTTGTTTCTCGAAATAATATATCCAGACCTTTGTATAATAAATAAGAGATAGGTTTTTCACCATATTGTGCTGTGAGGGTAAATTCTGGTGCTAAAGAAACTAGAAAATGAACTCGAGGGATGGAGATTCTGTTTTTTACCTTGTGGTTGACATAAACCTGTCAATCATCGGCGGTAGAACGCTGTCTGGGTCATTTCTAACTATCTAACATCTCAACAATATAATATGGTACCTGTCAATCATCTTAAATCTAAACGGAGGAACAATATGGTATCTCACAAGTATAACTAATCTCAATCACAAAATAAACAAAGGAAGATAAAGCACAAATGGAAAGCAAAGGAAAGAATAAAGATACAACCCACAATCTGAAATAATATACAACTATGAATCTCAACAATATAATAGTCTAATACAAGGCCAACACAAAAAATATAAACTAAACCTCCTCAGGTTCTGCAACTAAGTCCTCCTGGTCTATAGGAGTATCCTCTAAAGGTATGTCGTCCTGCGGCCCGTAGAATATAGGATACTGCCTTAGAAGCCAGTCATCTAGAAAAATATATTCAGTCAGGATTGGAGCAAAGTATACCTCTTCTATCAATTCCAATTAATTGACAAAGACTATAAACATTTATAGTAAGTAATACACGATGAGCAAGAAAAAGAAATGAATCAGAGAATAACATACAGTTACAGTTAATTTAAGAAGCAAGAGAAGATATGCATGGTGAATCAAGAAATACTGTAAATAAGACTGTGAATAGATAAGAAATAAACTAGATAAATAAGATGTGTGTCCAGCAAGTATCATGTGAATCCAGCAAGAAAGCACTAACTAGTGTGTTTTAAAATTTTGCTTTCGACATGTAAACGGCTAGGGGTAATACGGCTCATGGTACACTTGGTATGCGACTACTATCATTCCTGATTAGACCAGAGGGGGGTAATTCCAGATTTTATGAATGTTTACATGTCTACTCGAGTATTTTCCTGCCCGATTAGTATAAATGAATCCAGTCCCGACATGCAAATCAAATATGAGTCCAGCTAGATAAAATAGGTGATTCCAGTAGGTGAGTCCTAATGTGATGCCAGTAATGAGTCATGAAGTAGAGTCCAAACAAGTATAATATACCTGTCGCAAGGAAGTGAATCCATGTAATATTAATCCGTGTATCCAAGTATCGAGGAATCAGGTAAAACAATACTATAGACCAAAATCATAAAAATTATCAAATAATAAAAACTATCAGAGAATGTACTCGCCTGAAGTCCTAAGCAAGGTGTGTCTCTCGATGCCCAAGCTGGTGCCACACAACCTATATATGGTATGTTGTATCAATACAAGGTTCAAGAATGAAAATAAATTAAGTTGATGCAATTATAGGTCAATAAGCCATTCTAGATTAAACCGATAAAATCTAGGTTGCAAGAGTCTAACACTAAGTCACTAAGTCGATACACTATGAAACTAATCTATACAAGCTAAACTAAGATATTACAAGACACTCAAAAACCCGTATCCAAAGATACGCAAGTTCATTTATATAAAAACAGTATTTTAGATATATATATATATATATATATATATACAGGTCAAACTATAATACTATAACAAAACCAATGAAATATGATACCTTGGCCTTGCACTAATGCGTATCGCACCTAACTCGATACCCAAACTCAATACCTTGGGTATCAACCCAATACCTTGGTGTTACCTTGGTATACCGAGGTAATCAAAAACCTCTACATAGCTAATGCATATAGAAACCCAAAAGTATTATACTAATACATGCTAACACTATAATGTATCTCAATACTATTATAGAACTAACTATAATACCAAACATATATATCCATATATAATATACCTACGTATATACATATATCTATAGTTAAATTATATGCTAAACATAGCCATTATTCTACTATTAACTATCTAGACTAATAGTTATATATACTAATACCAAACATACATACTATAGATACTAACTACTTAATTATTCATATACTAACTATAACCGTAAACCAAATACTTAAACTCCATGCCAAACCCAAAACCCAACTAACAATACTATTAGCTAATTATCTATAAACCAATTACCTTGATACCTTGCTAACCCAATATCTCAAATACCCAATACCTCAAAACACAAAACCCAACTAAATAGTACTGAAATAGAAAGCTGAAATCTCTAATACTGTGCGATACTATGCATTGTTGTGCTCGCACAGCTGCGCGCTCACTGTTGCGCACGCGGCTGCTGCTGCACACTTGTTGCAGCGTTTCGCTGCTGCCGCTGCACGCTCTAAATCTATCCATATGTATTATTATCTATTGATATATATATATATATATATATATATATATATATATATATATATACATCTATCCCTCTATGAATAACACTCTATACATATATACTCTCATACATAAACACAAACACAATGCACACAACCCTCTACGAATAACACTCTATACATGTATATATATAACCAACTCTATATATATATATACATATCTACATAAGATTATATATATATATATACACTATTTTACATAAATACAAACACACACACACATATATACAAGTATACAGCTATATATATATATATATATATATATATATATATATAGATAAATGTACATACAGTCACACATAACGCATAAATATATATATTCACTCTTATAGATATATAAATACACATATAGAATCCAACATACATATACCTATATGCACTCCTATTTATCTCAGTCTATATACACGTATATATAGATAACATAATAACTTAAACTTAGATATAGATACACATAGCACACAACACTTTATATATATATATATATATATATATATATATATATATATATATATATATCATATAGATATATAAATATACATGCACAAATAGGAAATAGGACAATAAACAAAACAAGTGGAGTGCACCGCGCCCGTATCACACTAACTCCATGATACGCTTGCGATGCGGCTCCACCACACAACGAAACGCATCCCGAAGGACACGAGCAAGTTTAATACACAAATTATGAACAATATATATAATAATTAGATCCACTACGTGTATATGTCAAGAATTGATGTGCACAACTCCCCGTATCGGAGGAAACTCCCAAAATTAACCCGTTTCATCAAATTGACGAGATACGGCCTACACGTATCTAATTGTGGATAAGATACTAGTCACAAACAAGCAATCATATTTTAATTAAATCTATTAGACCATATGATACACTACATGTGCCAATCTCAAAATTTCCCCAAAATTGGCACCAAATTGCACATAACTTCCACCAAAGGTCTCCTATGAACCTAAAACCAATTTCTATGGGTATCCTATGCATGTGGTTGGTTTCGCATAGTTAAATCTCAGATTTAGAACCTAATAAAAGGGAGAAAACTCAAATGTACCTATTGGGAGATGGATTCCCAATGAAAAATTTCCAAAATTGGAAAGTAGCTCCTCCTTGTAGATCTTGGCCTCCTCCTTCTTGATCCTTGCTTCTTTCTTATAGATTCTTGTTGTAGTAGCCTCTATTGAAGAATAGGGACTGAATTTAGATAGAAATTTGGGGAGAAATGGTGAGGGAATGAAGAAATTAGAAAAGGAAAAAATATAGATCTAAATGGAATAAACAAAATAAAATTAGAGATACTCTCTCTCCTCCTCTAATGGATGGTCATAAACCCTCTCCCAAGCGATATAAAATGTCCAAAATACCCCTTGGGGCCTCTCATGAAGAAATAATTAAGGAGGGAAGGTTCTAGTCTAATGGTTTCACTAATTAATTCATCCTCCTAATGAATGGGTCTAAACTTGGGTCCAATCTAAACTAACATATAAATGTTGGGTTTATTCATATAACTAAACTAATTAGGTCCACTACACAAGTCCAAAATAAATACTACATCTAATCAAACAATAAATAATATAATAAATAATTAACTACTCATGCACAATATTAAATACAACACTCCTAAAATAAAATATCCGTGTCAATTACCAAACTACCCTTAATTGAAAATGTAATGGTGATAGAGATATAAGAGAAAAGATAAATGGTCTGCTTGTTTATTTTGTCTGCATTGTAGAGTTTATCTGATAGTGTTTCATGCATTCGCATCGGTCGGACAATGGCTATTAGTGAAGAGCTGAACATTGGTCACGGCTGCTAATGATAGTGAAGAGCAACCATGAGTCATAACTGCTAATAACACCAGATAAATGAGTCATTGGTTAGCTGGATTACCGCTACCGATCCTGAGTTTTTCAGGGACCGAAAAGCATATAGATAATTTATTGTGTTAGCTTGATAGAAGGATAGTTCCTATATGGTGCATTGTCCCTAGAGTCTTTGGGTATAGCTCAAGAGACACGCTCCACACACCCTGATAGTAGAACAATCGGCTTGCCTTGTGTGCTTGAATGAATCAAACATGAACTCTATTTTTAAAGATATTTCCAAAAGAAGTGATATGACTCCGTTCCATGTTGCATGTAACGAACCTAGGTAAAACTAGAAAGATCACTAGTAATATAATATTTTATCATATGATTACTTAGTGTTGGTTTTAGTGAATGTTGCTTCTGTTCAGTTGATTTTAGACTCACTAGTACTTTCTCCAAAGTGCTGACCCACCAACAGTTTACTTGTTCGCAGGTGCTGGATCGTCTGAAGAAGCGATAGGCGTACCTCATCCCCAAGACCCGGAAATCTGGTTTTCATGCCTTGAGCTGTATCGATTGCTTTGAGCTATTTTTATATAGAAGGACACAATGTATGAAACAATGCCATTTTATTCAAAGAACCTCATGCCTTGTGATTTGCCCCGTATACTTAGATTGTTTATTATTTGTAATACTGTCCCTCCGCTGCGTACTCGATTGATTCGATGATAGCCACAACTTTAACGATGTTGCCTTGTGCGGGCGCAACCCCAGGCTTGCACGACATCATGTCCCGATGGCAATCGACTATACGCCCAGCGGGAGCACCGAGGTGCGTTGATTCGCGTCCGACAGGGGCATTGTCGGGACCTGCGTGACAGGGGTGTGACACCATCTGGGCGTGATATCGCATGAGCGTATGCTGCGCCCGTATAAGTCCGTAGTCTATATAGGCGGTAAGAGGTCTAAGCCATAGAGTCACACAGATTGTCCGAGTACAGCGAAATAATAAACGCATAGGCGATTGGTAACAAGTTCCCAGAGTCGTCAATAGCGGAAGCATTGAATAACACAAGTAGAAGTAAAACATACTCTTTATTGATATTGAACAAGTGTTATAGGCGGCGCTAGGCCAAAATTACAAGTCGCTCAAACTTCTCTCTCTGAACAGTAAAAGTATACCAAGTGGCTATATTTATGGAATGATACATAGGTTATATTCTAATATTATGTCCTGTATATGTGCTTCAGTTTGGGACGCAATGCTCTAAGGCTCCGGAGTGAACTCCGCTCCTTAGTGCGTACGAAGGAGGCATCTGCACCAAACGAGGTTCTTCTGTACCCTGCAAGCAATCTGGTTGGTTATCATTACATAAATTCACTGGTGGGGAGGTTTCTTGTCCGCTCGACAAATCCAAACACATTATAAGGGTTCCGTGCACCATCTATTTAGTTATCTTTCTAATCTTGCCTTTGGATCAGTTTTATGGTAATGATGAATAGCCTAACTCATGTGGCAGTGCATCATGCGATATAAGAAACACGATGAGACTTACCAACTTACCATTTATCCTTTCCTGTTTAAGGCAAACCAAGTTAAAACAAGCACAAGCAGCATATATAATAAATTCAGGGGCAATAGCATATGCAACACAAGTGTTGTGAGCAAGATTATATTTTGGGTGCACGAGTTACTCGGATTATCAGGTGTGTTGCATAAGATATTCAAGTGCTCCATATGTACATGTGTGTTATACATAAAATCGTTCAGGTGTTTCCTGATTTCTAGATGCGATGCAATGACTCACGCGCGGATAGCCACTAAGCGAGGATGACTTATCTATATGAACTGAGTCGCTGACATAGACATAAAAGATGAGTTATAGCCTTGAACGAGGATAGAATTGCAACTAAAGTACGTAAGGCATCGCAAGCTATCCCGTCCAGCAAGTGAGACTAAACGTTATTTCCATCTGGATCAGATCGGCCCCGGTGCCCTGGAGACCACCCGTGGAACGAGATTCGAAGATTCCCCTTGATTCCAAGTTATCCATGATACGCAAGTCTTGGTCTTCCAGATTCATAACTTGACATGATAAACCATGATTTTGTTCTGAACGAGCAATGCTCCACGAGCTGTGATTCTTGATTTGCTTGACATAATTCTTGTTTAGATGTAAACTTGACATGATTCTCATTAAGAGTTCAACTTACCTTAATATATTCCCCTGGTTCGGTGATTGCCTTGATGACCTAACAGTCCCGAATACTTGCAGATTCATATTGTACAGAAGAACTATTTGATAGTCTTCTGGCTAACTCGATGCTTGCACAATACAGATAGTGTTACTTGATTTTGGCATAAAATATGTGACAAGTATTGAAACGAGGAAACTAGTACAAGTTAACATATAAGCAGGCAAGCATGCATTCATATGAAACATAAACATTCACGTTGGCACGGTCTAAGGATAAAGCGATGAGTGAAACCGTAAAGGGACATACCGAACGACATTATCTATGGGACGTGTAGTGTAAACAAGTGAACAGTGCACTATGGAGAGTATAATATGCTACTCGAGGCATAGCGGGGTCTAGTTGCACAAGGCAAAGGGAGCATGCGAGGATCCATATATAAGCAATATTTTATTTCCATGTTCTAACACAAGCAATACAAGTTAGGATTATTACATTAGTTAGGTGCATTATATTCTTTATTAGCATGCAATGGGTGATTCACCTAGCGACTATAATGTATCGTCCATATTTTAAGTGTGCTAGCTAAGCAAAGACAAGTTTATCGTAGCCACCCACCTTAGCGATGATTCACCTCGATCGAGCAAGCCTCTGAAAGCCTAAGCCGGAACTCCTGAAGGGCCAAGTCGGGAAATCCTTTGCCCCAAACAAGTCTTCTAGCTGAGCAAAGCGGGTCAGGATATTGCACTTTTAAAGTTTGAATCGGCTATCCGCTTGAACAAAATAGGTCATTACATTATACACCACTCAAAAAAAAGTCTCGTCCTCGAGACTTCCTGAGTGCAGGCCGTTCTATCGCATTATGGAATCTATCCCAAGCATAGCAATTCGTTACCACTAGATCGGTTTGAATACAATTTCCTGCTCGTTCCTTATACCGTGTCGCATGTATGTTGGATCGGTCTTATTGAATGACTCTATCATCCAATCAAAGTTTTGGCTTGGTCTTTATTGTACCTTAGCGCGAAACATGTATCGCTTAACGCAGGGTCAGTTATAATCCATCTTGGATAATGATCTAAGGCTGAGACAAACTTATACAAGTCATTATACTTGTTCATGTGGATATTCACTTGCACTAGCATTCGAGATCGGCATATCGCGAGTCTGGATCGTGCATATATTCGAAGTACCCCTCAAACATATGCATGTCAATTAACTCAGCGATAGCAAAGTCTGTGCACTCGAGTTTCATATATCATTGAGTTTTGGATCGTGCACACGTTCAAGGCATCCCTCAAACATATGCATTCAACCAAACTTAAAGAAAGTAAAATCGGACAAGCTATTTTGCGAAAATCTCAAGGGTTCTCATTTTACAAATCACAAGGATACTCTGATAGGGTCAATCAAATTCTATATTATTTTCTATTCTAACTCAAAATCAAGTATTTGTACTACCGTTAAGCATGATCTATCTGATTAACCGACTAGCGTTCATCCGTTCGGGTCAAACATAACACACGTTATCGTTCCAAGTCTAATACTAAGTCTTGTTGTTCCAGTTCTATAACTTTGTTCAAGAAATATGCTAAAGTCGGTCACACAGGTTCTTTCACTCGGTACAAGACCGTCTGCATAATTACTAGGTCAGCTCACAAGGTCATACGTACAAGTTCAAGCACACGATCCATCATACTAATTCGTTGCATGATGCTCGCCCCAATTCCTAGGGTCAAACCATTGTTCATTTGCATAAGGTATTATATCCAAGCTCGTTTCACTCATATTTCTAAACCTCGAGTACGGATCATCCTACTCTTAATAACACATTCGTTTGAACAGGTGTTCGAGTTCGTTCAGTAAAATCTACAATATATCCAAGTTGTAGGACGAGCCTAGTGATTTGCATAGCATATCTCCTCAAACATATTTTGATAGAATCCCTATCCGTTCTAAGTCTAGACCACCTAGCCAAGATTCAATTCTAAACCTTTTGATTATAACATCAAGTCATCCAACAAGATTTATCTATCCGTTCACGAAACCATCAAGCATGATTTATTCTAATTTCTAGGCTAACTTATCCATAAAACATTTTCGATTCACTTGCTATATTTCGAAACTCGTCATATCGTGTCGAACCAAAAGTCAAGA
Source organism: Iris macrosiphon (assembly GCA_036927795.1). NCBI lineage: Eukaryota > Viridiplantae > Streptophyta > Magnoliopsida > Asparagales > Iridaceae > Iris > Iris macrosiphon. The sequence goes on from JAYESA010000003.1 coordinate 8,836,655, forward strand.
TGATCCATCAGTTTTCACACTCCGATCTTCCGTAAGTTCGATCACCCTCGTTGAACGTGAGATCACCACGCCAACACTCCCGCTGGATAATCGTCTTAATCCGGGCGTGACGCATGCACGAGCATAGAGTTACGCTCACACAAGACAAGTACATCAAGCGTTAGGGTTATCTTCAAAATGATCGAGATACCTTATCATTTCACTTTTGCTTCATTCAGGTTATATATAAAATCTATCAAGTCAAGTCCGTTCATGCAGCGATTATAATTCGTCTAGTAAAATTATCTAACTTCAATATTACCGTTTGGTAAATCCATAGTCTACTTCTAGCATTCCTCAAGAAACTAAGTTCAAATATCAAGCCAAAGTCTATCCATTTTGATACATTCTATTCATCAAGTTCGTTTAGAATAATCACCGAACATGTTCATGTGAGTTTGATCATCCCCGCCATACGTGAAATTACCACGCCGACGCATCCGCCGGATAATCGTTCTCGTTATGATTGATTTCGAAGTTTATTGTTTCGAACTAGATTTCTAGATTGTTCTTCCAAACTCCAAGTCGAATCTGTTATCGCTTATCTCTTTCATTGAACCATAATATTTCTTTCTCGGGGTAACTTCTATTCGAGCGATACTATATTCAAGTTCAATCCGTTTGTTTCAATCCAAAATTGTTCGCACGATTCTCCAAGTTTTTAGCAAATTTTTCTTAACCAAGATATAAATTTCCTTTTTTATGAATCCCTATTCGTTATAAGCCTTATCATTTGTTCGAGACATTCTCCAATCGTTTAATCCAACTATCGTACGAGATCTATGAATCCGTTTAGATATTTCTAAATGATCCATACACCACTCGGAATTGAGTTACCTAATCAAATCCTCAATCGACGTTCGTATCAATCGCTAGCGTATTCGCCGAGTCGTTCCTTAGAATTCTTGCATGATACATAGCATCGCATGATAAAATGTTAGTCTCGTATATATATCCTATTGATAGTCATCCAAGTAAATCATATTCGATTTGTATCTTCTGACATGAAATACCGTTCGGGCTATTTTCCAAAATCTAAATACGATTATCTATATTCGCCTTAGCGATAATCTAAAAATATTTCTATCGGTTGCCATTCTAAGTCTGACTTATCATTTTTCTGAATGATATCACAATCTCGTTGCAACTTAGCATGCACCAAAGAGTCTTCGTGCACGATACTCAATATAACTTAGCCGAAAGGCTATGTGCATAGATAACTTGTTGGGTAATCATGTATAGGTATTTGGGTTTGCACATAACTTGCAAATTCTAGCAAGAGTCTTATCCCTCAAAGTCTAGTACAGGTCGACACAAAGGCCATAGCATCACAATTTTGTACAAGCAATTATATCATTCACATGCACTTTTTGAAATTATTTAGACTCATTGTTTAGAATATTCTGATGGGACATTGAGAGAGAGCGTATGCACATAACCTGCGAACAAGCTTTCAAAACTGAGAAAATTAAAACGAAGTCCAAAGGCGTATAGCCATGCTCTGATACCAACATGTCACGCCCCGATCTTCCGCAGGCTAATCGACCGTCCCCGCTAGGCGCGAATCACCACGCTAGCGCTCCCGCGGGACGATCGCTTGACCCATCTGGGCGTGATGTCGCACGAGCGTAAGCTGCACCCGTGCAAGGCCGTGGTCCATGCAGGCAGTAAGAGGTCTAAGCCACAGAGTCATACAGATTATCCGAGTGCAGCGAAATAATAAATGCATAGGCGATTGGTAACAAGTTCACATAGTCGCCAATAGCGAAAGCATTGAATAACACAAGTAGGAGTAAAATAAACTCTTTATTAATATTGAACAAGTGTTACAGGCGGTGCTAGGCCAAAATTATAAGTCGCTCAAACTTCTCTCTCTGAACAGTAAAAGCATGCCAAGTGGCTGCATTTGTGGAAAGATACATAGGCGATGTTCCAATATTATGTCTTGTATATGTGCTTCAGTTCTGGACGCAATGCTCCAAGGCTCCAGAGTGAACTCCGCTCCTTAGCGCGCACGAAGGAGGCATCCGCACCGAAAGAGGTTCTCCTTCACCTTGCAAGCAATTTGGTGGGTTATTAGTACATGAATGCACTGGTAGGAAGGTTTCTCGCCCGCTCGACAAATCCAAACATGTTATAAGGGTTCCGTGCACCATCTATTTATTTAGGTATTATTCTGTGATTAATTTAGTATAGAAAACTGTCAAAAAACTTGATTTTAAAAAACACAAAAATCTCGATACAAAATACATCCCGCCAAACGAGGCCACGTCGTCGTATGTGGATTGCACCGAATGATGCGTAACGTGAACACGATCTTATGGGCTTTCGTAGAATTCGATTTGGACGTGTGTGCACGCCGGAATTAACTCTTATTCGTCGAAAAATACCGTATCGGCCTATTACGATACCTAGTCATAACTTCGTATGTACTCGTCGGTTTTTAACAAATTTTTTCCATTGGATTCGCAGGGTTACGCTGGTCCTGTGACCAAAGTTTGGTTCAAATCTGAGAACATTGACGAAATACCATTTTGTGGGCCCGACGGTTCCACATGACAGGCAATTTCGTAATCGGCTCATCGAAATCCAGTTCTGGACATTTCGAAGGATTTGTATCATCGTTATGGACTCATGGACACTAAGTTTGATGAATTTGCAGTACTTTGAGTTTAACATATTTTTTGGTGCAAAGTGGGCCACATGTGGACCCCGCTTTGACCCAAAATTGTCAATTTTGTCCATGTGTCCATATTAGACTTATGGATTGTCAATCCTAGCTATTTCATATATTCTAAAAATATTGATGATGTTTGTTTCAGCATCCGGAGGCGTACATACAGATTCCACATTTTTAGGAGTAGTTGACGGAGTTCAGAACCCAAGCAAGTGTATATTACCAAACTTGCAGTAGATCCTATTATATTATCTGCTTGTGTTTCTTTCCATATATATATATACTCTTGTGAAGTACGTGTTCAACCTAGGACCATGAGATATTGCTTAGCGTCCGAACAAGATTCAGGTGTCAACGCTGTACGCGGAGTTATGTAACGTCACTTAGAGAGTTGATTCCACGAACCTATTTTTCGTGCTTGCTTTACCAAGTACGTCAGACTTTAGGACACTTGGCACTATTTCATGAGACATAATCTTTCTTGAGTTATTCATGGTGATTTTGTATAGGCTGGCATATTATAGAGACTTGCATATTATAGAGATATAATTATGACTCGTTGTACTATCTAGAGGTCATGATCTTGTGTGTTATGGACATGACACGTGAGGTTACATTGGGTGGGAAGATACACATATGCTACAGGATAATTATGTTTATATATATATACTATGTTACAGGAGGTACTTTAGTCTCTGTACCATAGCTTGGCACATTTACTGGCCCTACGTGATACTACTTGCTGCTATGGGCTCCCCGACATAGAGAATATAGTGATCTCAGCCTGAGTACTAGTGAGTACTAGTCAAGAACGTCTTCAGATTAGTAAGATCCCTGTATTTTTGGTAGATGCTTCAATACTCAATTTAATGCTAGAGATCTTTATAATCATTTGAGGCGGGTTAGAGCATATATCAATGACTATGGGGATGTTGATTCTATGAGAGTCTATTTTCAACAAATAGGATAAGGGAACAAGAGTTTTTATTATGCAATTAATACAAATGAAGAGGGAAGAGCAGCTAACTTTTTCTGGGTTGATGGACGGTCACGCTTGGCCTACCAACAATTTGGAGATATTGTTACATTTGACACAACATATAGAACAAACAAATATTGTAGGACATTTAGACACTTTTTGGTTGTACATTTGACACAACTGCTTCAAGTTAGGGAAGAAAAATATCATGTTTATATCATCACAGATCAAGATAGAGCTATAAGTAATGCAGTGGCAAAGATATTTCATAAGACTCGTCATCGTTTTTGTTTTTGGCACATCAAAAAAAAAATTCAGAGAAGTTCAAACATATTTATTTCAAATGTTCAGGTTTCAAGAAAGCAGTGAAGTAGTGTATTCATGAAACACGCACAATTGAAGATTTCGAAAATCAATGGGCTACTTTGGAGCATGAATATAAGCTGGAAGACCACGATTGGATGAAAGAATTATATGAGATTCATCATAGTTAGATTCTGGTCTTTTGTCGTAACACCTTCATTGCTAGTATGAATACAACACAACAAAGTGAAAGTATTAACTCTTTCTTCGATGCTTTTGTTACGGCAAAGACAACCTTAAAAGAATTTGTTATAAAGTACCATCAAGCATTGGAGTCAATTTATGAGAATAAGCGAAAGGAGGACTACGTCTCAACTTACAAACAACGTATTTGAAAAGTAAGGATGATTTCTTGGTTCATGGTGTACGTATCTACACAAGAAATATGTTTGGAAAGTTTGAGGGAGAGTTGGGTGAAGCGTGTCGGCTTAGAGTGGATGAAACTGAAAAAGATGGTGATGTTCAAACTTATGTTGTTCGTTACAAAAATGACAACAAGGAAGAGTATGTTGTGAAGATGAACTTAACTATAGTGGAGGGTTCATGTGGATGCTAATTTGGGCTAGTTAGAGTTTAGACCCTTAATTTTATACCTGCTTAGAGTTTGAGCCCAGACTTGTCCAATTAGAGAGTTTAGACCCTGAGTTTTTATTATTTGGTTTAATTTTTTCATTTTATCCTTCTTAGTCTATATAGAAAGATTGTATTATCAAGCATGAGAGTAAGGGTATAATGTAAAAATTAAATCAAATATTAACTTTGGTTTTCTTGTCATGGAAACTGTTGTCTGCTACAGCTAACAAAAGCAAAAATCAATTTCCTTTTAGTCAGACATCGGTTGGGTAAATGAAAGTGGTTATGGTTATATTAACCTTGCTTCATCAATGATTCGATTGGGAAGTTCTATGGGTCGCGCGCGCAGCTGCTAATGGCCCAGTTTGGTTTGGTGTGCGTAGTGTATCGGGTGCGGGTGCGCTCATATTTTCGGGCACTGGATTCCGAATATGAATTTATAGCTTTACCCTTGTCATCTAACTGTTAGTGCTAATATTTTTTATGTGGTTTTTTCCATCCCACGATTACGTTCTATCGGGTTTCTGTCGCTGGTAGCACAAAATTTTATCGCTAGGAACATTTGAGGAAAATTTGTACATAGATCTCGGATCAACTTTTAGTGCAGTGCATTAAGCACGACTTTTCTAGAAATTAGTAACATAAATTTTGTTCTTTTTTTTGTTTACATGATTTCAAAACGAAATTAATAATATTTATTCTAACAATCTAGGAGTTGAACCCAAATTTGACACTAACTTTTATAACCCCTAGCCTAACACGACCAACTATGCACATGACATTGGTGTCACATTTATTTGAGTCCCCGTAGGCTCTAAATATAATATAAAAAACCATGCATTTTAATTAACCAAAAAAGACCATTTTGATTAATTTCACCTGACCGAGCCTGAATCACTAACTTGAACCCTCAAACCAACTTGTCTAACTCATGCACAACACCGTAGACCCATTCCCCACTTTCCTACTCACCAAACACCATTTTTTCTCACACCAAATCCCACTTTTTACCTACTTTTATTTAAATTTCAGCATAAACCTATTAATAGCATAAACCTATTAATAGCATAAACCTTGGACCTTCTTAACTAAATTGTACCATGTGTACACTCAAATGGAGAGGGGGGACCAACCGCAGCCAAGGAGGGAGGGCCCGGGTTCTAGGGGGAGTTACTAACGACCCTTTGTTTTTAAACCCCCAACTTATTCATCTTCTTTTCCCTTACTACCACTTATAGCTAATAAGTCCTAAGAGAACCCACCCCATGAATTGTTCGGCCAATTCTTCTCTTCCCCAACCGAAACCACCACATATTCTCTCCCTCTTCTCTTCCTCTCCCTTATGGTCATCTTCTTCTCCACCTCCTTGGTGCTACGGCCGGCCTCAACCCAGAGCAACTCCTTCCTCCGACCACGACCACCGGAGCAGCCCGATCACCGTGAGCAAGCACAACCACCAGACAACAGTAGCAGCTTTTCGTGAGGCCCACTTCGAGGTATGAGCATGACCTACTCGCTCGATCATTTTATGAACTTCTTATCCGTATATATTCATAATATGAAGGACCTCAAACTCCTTCAAGATCATTGATTTAAAATAATTTATAATCAGATAAAGTCGACCCGAAAGTCGGGCAAAAAACTAACTTCGCGACAGTATTGAAATAGCCCAAATGCCAATATTTTGAGATCAATATCTCCCAAAATGTGATGCCGAATTGAGTGATTATTTTTCCTGTGTTAAAATAACCTAACCGAGTTTTAAACCCTTTAAATACTTTATTTTATTAGGTGTTGTTCTGTGATTAATTAAGTATAGAAAACTATCAAAAAACTTAATTTTGGGAAACCCAAAATTCTCGATATCGAATACATTCCACCAAATGAGGCCATGTCATCTTGTACGGATTGTACCGAATGGTGCATAACATGAATAACATGAACGCGGACGTGTGGGCTTTCGCAGAATTCGATTTGGACGTGTGTGCACGCTGGAATCAACTTGTATCCGCCGAAAAATACCTTATCGGCCTATTACGACACCTCGTTATAACTTGGTGTGTACTCGTCGGTTCACAACAAAATTTATGCCATTGGATTCGTAGGGTTATGCTAGTCCTGTGACACTAGTTTGGTTCGAATCTGAGAACGTTGATGAAATACCGTTTCGTAGGCCCCACAGTTTCATATGATAGGCAATTTTGTGATCGGCTGATCGGAATCCAGTTCTGAATATTCCTTTGGGTTCGTATCATCATTCTGAACTTATAGATACTAAGTTTGATGAATTTGCAGTATTTGGCTTTGACACATTTTTTGGTGCAATGTGGGCCCAAGTAAAATCCCACTTTGACCAAAAACTGTCAATTCTGCCCCTGTGTCCAAATTAGACTTATGGGTAGTCAATCCTAACTATTTTATGTGTTCTGAAAATATTGATGATGTTTATTTCAGCATCCGAAGGCTACTTGCAGATTCTACTTTTTCTGAAGTAGTTGATGGAGTTCAGAACCCAGGCAAGTGTACTTTGCCAAACTTGCAGTAGATCTTGTTATATTATTTGCTTGAATTTTTTTTCTATATATATATTCTCTTGTGAAGTACCTGTTCAACCAAGGACCGCGAGATGGTGCTTAGCGTCCGAACAAGATTCGGGTGTCAACGCCGTACGCGAAGTTGTGTAACGTCACTTAGAGAGTTGATTCCACGATCATATTTTTCGTGCTTGCTTTACCAAGTACGTCAGACTTTAGGATACTTGACACTATTTTATGTGATAGAATCTTTCTTGAGTTATTCATGGTGAATCTGTATAGGCTTACATGATTTGTGATATGAGACTTGCATATTATCGAGATATTATTATGACTCATTGTACTAGCTAGAGGTCATGATCTTGCGTGTTATGGACATGAGACGTGAGGTTACATTGGGTGGGAAGATACATACATGCTACAGGATGATTATGTTTATATATATACTATGTTACTGGAGGTGCTTTAGTCTTTGTACCAGAGCTTGGCATATTTACTGGCCTTACGTGATACTACTTGCTGCTATAGGCTCCCTGATGTTACGCCCCAATTCCGTGGAATCGATAGTCGTCCCCCGAGCGTGACGCCATGCGTGCCTAGGTTGTGCACCGCACATGGCTAAGGTATTTTGCATAACGAGCACATATTCAGAGTACATAGATAATTTGAAACACAAAGTTGAAACATGGAAAAGTTCACTTTATTGATAATGAACATCTTTTACAAACTCTTGAACTAGTAAGATAATTGCCGCACGGGCTTACAAAAGTGGACTGAAAATGAGATAGTCGTCTTGTACATTACATCCTTTACTAAAGCTTCAAAATAAGAGACCTCCAGGCGAAATAATTGCTTTTCTACGGAGCTGCATGAGTATGTGAACGAGCTCCTAGATACTTCAAAAGACTTCTTCTTTGCACTATCAGGTCGTGTGGTTGGATGGACTGGATTAGGAAGTGACTTCAGCTCCTCGCAGGATCTCCTTGGTACAGGGAACCTGTTTCAACGAGGGTCAGTACATACTGGTGAAGGCGAGCTAACCCAACTATACCAATCAACATATTGTTCATGTGAAGCATGTAACTTATTTGTTGTCTTTCTATCTTGCCTTAGTTTATTCTACAAGCAAGCGGTATATATAGAAATTACTGAAATAAATTTACCACCGTTCGGTGACTTTTACCTGCCCGTCTGAACCATCTGCACAATACTTACCATGTCCTTCCCTGCCACGAAGACACAAGTTATCTTGCACAGGTTTAAATATACGTGGGGATCACTAGCAAGATGCCCTAATGGACGGTTATAGCCTTAAACGAGGATGGTATACAACGAAAGTACATGTGGTGCTACACGCCATCCCATCCAGCACGTGAGACTATCATAAAGTTTCGTCTGGATTAGATCGGTATCAGTGCCCCAGCGACTGTCCGCAGGAACCATTGACCTTGTGCACAAGTTGTCCGTGATCAAACGACGTTCACACAAAGTTATCTTCTGTTGTTGGACTACTCATGTAGCAGAGTTTGGCTTCTCTAGGTAGGCGAAAGATGACTCATTTTTCTGCATATTCGATAGTTGTCGAGCAAGCGCCGAGCCAATCCATCCCCAAAATAATGTCGTAATCCCGAACATCTAGGACTAAAACATCTAATGAGAGTTTTCTTCCTCCAATACAGACATAACCGTCTTGACATACAATGGTATTATTTCTATATTATTTTCCATAGCAAAATTCGTAGATATAAAGCTATGCGTTGCATAAGAATCAAATAGCACACGTGCAGGTAAGTTATTAAAAAGTAATATACTAGACACAACGGTGTCCGATGCCAGGGCTACTTCCTGTGCCATAGTGTACATCCGGCCTTGAGCATAAGAATTAAACCCGAGCTTCTTACGACATTTTTTGGCCGTGTGCCCTGGCTTCTTACAAAAAGAATATGGTTACCTTGGATTTACTCTTTGCTGACCGCCATTATTTGGATACTTTGCAGCGTTGTTTTCTTTATCGTTGTTATAGTGCTTGTGATTGGAATGCACAGTACCGGCAACAATGGGAGGATACTGCGGTTCAAGAGAAAGGGCATGGTTAAGAACTTCCCGCATCGTCTGGTACTGAAGAACGACTACGTGCGTATGGACGGCAGGTCGCAAGCCGCCTTCAAATCTTCTGGTATGACTTGCCGAATCCGGTAAATAGGATCTTGCAAATTTGGCTAGCCGGTTGAATTATGCGAAAGACTTCTTTACTATCATGTTGTCTGGCCGAAGTTGCACGAACTCGTTCTCTTTTTGACGATGTACGGGAGGGGGTATGAACTCCTCTTCGAACGCACCACAGAAGGTAGCCCATGCGAACGTCTCCTCTTCATTGTCAATTGGAAGAGATCTTCGATGCACGTCCTACCAATCGTGCGCGTTCAAGCGAAGTTGTAGTTGGGCACACACGACTTACTTCTGCTCAGGTACCTCTAAAAGTTTGAAATAATTCTTAAGTTTTGCTAGCCAATCTAGAGCCACGATTGGGTCTTCAGTCCCCTTAAATGGCGTATTGCAAACCTTTTTGAAGTTGGCAAAGTCGAAGGTAGTCACATTCTTCTTCTTTGGAGTTTGAGGCATTTCGACTTTAAGTGCGGGTTGCTCCAACGGTGTAGCTGCTGTTGCCGCAGAATGGTTGGAGGCTAAGATCTGCAGGATCTGTGGCAGGGTATCTACCTGCTTCTGTTGGACTAAAAATTGGGCTTCTAATTTGTCTTTGAACTAGCTCCGCCTCTCTTCCGATCGCTTCTTGTCCCGTTCATAACGAGCCTCATCCCTCTGTTGGCTAGCCTCTAGCATCTGCATCATCTGCTGAATAGGATCGACACAGGACATGGCTCGCTGACTTCGAGAACTTCCCGATGTGCCAGAACTGCTTTATTGTGCTTGGGTCTCACCTGACGCTAGCGATAATGATTGCACTTGTTCCATTCCTTCAAAAGAAGGTAACTTACATCAGGATCATAATGTATTATGGACTCATTGTATGGAAACTATCTCATTTTGGCCTAACGAGTTCAAGAGTTCACATATGGATTAGATCGTTAAAGGAACTTTCCAATACGAGGGTCAAAGTAACTTGAAGCTGTGCTCTGATACCAATATATCACGCCCCGATTACGTGGAATCGATAGTCATCCCCTGGGCATGATGCCTTGCGTGCCTAGGTTGTGCACCGCACAAGGGTAAGATAATTTGCATAACGAGCACATATTAAGAGTACGCAAATAATTTGAAATACAAAGTCGAAACATGGAAAAGTTCTCTTTATTAATAATGAACATCTTTTATAAACTCTTGAACGAGTCAGATAATTGCCGCACGGGCTTATAAAAGTGGACTCAAATTGAGATAGCTGTCATGTACGTTACATACTTTACTAAAGCTTCAAAATAAGAGACCTCCAAGCGAAACAATTGCTTTCCCACAGAGCTGTATGAGTATGTGTACGAGCTCCTGGATACTTCAAAAGACTTCTTCTTTGCTCGATCAGGCCGTGCGATTGGATGGACTGTATTGGGAAGTGACTTCATCTCATCGCAGGATCTTCTTGGTGTGGGGAACCTGTTTTAACGAGGGTCAGTACATCAAAATATACTGGTAAAGGCGAGCTAACCCAACTATACCAATCAAAATATTATTCATATGAAGCATGCAACTTATTTGTGGTCTTTCTATCTTGCCTTAGTGTATTCTACAAGCAAGCAGTATATATAGAAATTGCTGAAATAAACTTTTCAATGTTCGATGACTTTTACATGTCCGTCTGAACCACCTACACAATACTTACCATGTCCTTCCCTGCCATGAAGACACAAGTTAGCTTGCACATGATTAAATATACGTGGGGATCACTGGCAAGATGCCATAATGGATGAGTTATAGTCTTGAACGAGGATGGTATACAACGAAAGCACGTGAGGCGCTACACGCTATCCCGTCCAGCACGTGGGACTATCGTGAAGTTCCTTCCGAATCGGATCGGTTCTAGTGCCCCAGCAACCGACCGCAGGAACCATTGACCTTGTGTAAAAGTTTTTCGTGATCAAATAGCATTCACACTAAGTTATCATCTGATGCAGCTGAGGCAACATGAGTATAAGACAAGTGGCATAGCATAATTCATTTTGTATAGTCTCCCTGATCAGTTTGTTGCATAACAAGGCATGTTCTATACATAGTACAATTTATAGAAGAAGTATGCATTCTAACTAAAAATTGAAGCATAGTAAGAACATTCTAAACGAACTAGCATGCAATAAGATAACTGTTCACAAGTTGATTGACAAGCATAAAGTAGTCCAAGTCTATTCCTTTTTAGCTTGACATCTTTTAGTTATTTTGGTATCGTTTGATCGGGGCAAGCAAGAAAGCAAGATTTTTAGATGTGAAGAATTGGAAGAAGGGTCAACTGAATCGACTATAAGTCACTCACAAGTTGGTTGAGGAAGGAAAGGAAAGAGGTGCTTCAAGATTCTGCTCATACATCATCTACTGTGCGATCACCTGCATTGCCATGAACAGCTAAAAAATATCTCTTTCACTCTTTCCAAGCTCGAAATTGAAGTATAGTTCAATGAACGAAAATAATAAAATCAATCAAAACCGTTCAAAAAAATGCAAACAAATCCGAAAACCAACTCAAAGCACGAAAGCAACAAAGTGACAACGAAAACTAGGCAAGAAAACTTGCAGTGGAGATGTCCCTCTTGACTATGTCGCTAAGTCCATCCTCGGGGCACGGTCCATGTGATGACCCGTTGCGCTCAAGCGGACTGCCGATTCAAACGACAAAAGTGAGATGTCCCGACCCGCTTTGCTTCGGTAAGAATACTCATTTGAGGTAAAATTATTTGCAGACTTGGCTTTTCAGGAGTTCCGGCTTAGGCTTTCAGAGGCTCGCTCGGAGTATCGCTCGACCGAGGTGAATCATCACTAAGGTGGGTGGCTACGATGAACTGGTCTTTGCTAAGCCAGCACACTTAAAATATGGAACGATACATGCTAGTCGCTAGGTGAATCACCCCCTGCATTCTAATAAGAATCCAATGCACCTAGCTAAGGGAATAATCCTAAGTTGTATTGCTCGTGTTAGAACATGGAAACAAAACTTTGCTTATATACAAACCCTCGCATGCTACCTTTGTCTTGTGCAACTAGACCCGCTATACCTCGAGTAGAACGATATGTATATGCTCTTCTTAGTACACTGTTCACTTGTTTACACTGCATGACCCTAGATTATGTCGCTCGGTAAGTTCCTTTACGGTTTGACTCTTTGACTTACCTTCCGGCCTGAGCCAACGTGAATGATTAAGTTTTCTTATGAATGCATGATTGTCTGCTATATGTTAACTTATAATATTGTCTCAATTCAATGCTTGTCACATAGTTTATGCCACAATCAAGTAAATAATGCCTTGTATTGCATTCATCTAAGATCCTCGGAAGACTATCTAATAGTCGTTCCGTGCAAATATGCACCTGAAAGTATCCGGATCGTTAGGTCGCCAAGGAAGTTCCCGAACCATGGGATTTGCACCCAGTTAATCACCCAAGAATTAAAGCTCGTGGAGCAAAATCTATCCCATACTGAACTGACTGGCTTGGGAATCGATATACAATTATGAACAATCATGCCTCGAACTTGTACCTGATGTATGTCCCGTCTTGAACTTGATCCTATACCTGACTAGAGGCCTAAAGTTTAGAGACTTTCTGTCGCGGACAACTTGTTAACAAGTGGGTCTTCGTATCCTAGTTCCACGGACGGTCTCCGGGATATCGGGACTGATCCGATCCGGAATGGAACTCCCTGTTTAGTCTTCATGTACATTGGACGAGACAGTTTGCAGCGTCTCCTATACTCTCATTGCATTCCATCCTTGTCATGACTAAAATTGGTCCTTTATGGCTATGCCAGCGACCCTGTTCATATAGATAAATTATCCTCGCTTAGCGGCTATTAGCGTATGAGTCATTGTATCACATCGAGAATAATTGAACACCTGAACGATCTTGAGTATAACACAATTGTGTATATGGAACACTTCAACATCTTCTGCAATACCTGATAAACCGAGTAACTCGTGCACACGATGTATAATCTCGCACTGAAACACTTGTGTTTGCATATGCTATTGCCCTGGATTCATATAAATATGCTCGTGCTTGAATTAACTTGGTTTGCCTTGGACAGGGAAGGACAAATGGTAAGTTGGTAAGTCTCGCCGTATTTTTTCTTATATCGTACGGCGTACTGCCACATAAGTTAGGTTATTCATCTTTGCCATGAAACTGATCCTAAGGCAATACTAGAAAGATAATTTTACTGATGGTGCACGGAACCTATATTACGTGTTTGAATTTGTCGAGCGGGCGAGTAGCCTCCCCACCAGTGCATTCATGTACTTAAAACCCACCAGATTGTTTGCAGGGTGCGAGAGAACCGTGTTCGGAGCAGATGCCTCCTTCGTCTGTGCTAAGGCGTGGAGTTCACTCTGAAGCCTTGGAGCGTTACGTCCGGGACTGAATCACATATACAATACATAATATTGGAACATCGCCTATATTATTCCACAATTGTAGCCACTTGGCACGCTTTTACTGTTTAAGAGAGAGAGGCTTCAGCGACCTATAATCTTGGCCTATCGCCGCCTATAACACTTATGTAATATCAATAAAGAGTTTGTTTTATATTACTTGTGTTACTTAATGCTTCCGCTATTGATGACTCAGTGAACTTGTTAACAATCGCCTATGCATTTATTATTTTGATGCCCTCGGACAATTTGTCCTGCTCTGTGGCTTAGACCTCTTACCGCCAGCATAAACCTCGGCCTTGCACAGGCGCGGCTTACGCTCGTGCGGTATCACGCCCAGATGGGTCAAGCGATTGTCTCACGAAAGCCCTAGCTCGGTGATTTTTGCCTGTCACGACCCGCACCCGGTTTAGGGGCACGAGTGCGTGGGTACGTCCAGCCTACGCCGCAGCATCGGCGGTAGAACGCTGCCTAGGTCAAGTACTATCTAAATAATCTCACACTAGTATCCAACTCCATAAGGAGACTCGGATTATGCTAAAAATATTAACAACATACTCAATCACAACTGCAGCACGATAGGAATTTGAAGGAATAAAAGAATACAACACAAGCCCAACATAATCATACCTGCAATCAGTAACATCCAATCCCCCAAGTGTGCTGGAAACCCGTATACTAAGGTCACGGTCTGGAAAAATATTTTCCAGTCAGGAAGGAGCAAAGTACATCTCTAAATAGCAGTTCTATATAAATGACATAAACTATGTAGCAGTTCTAGATGGAAACATACCAGATGCATGTATAAGTACGAGAAATGTACAATGAGAGAAATACTGGAAATACTGTAAGTAAATGCAGGAAAAGAAACATTATGTCCATGAGCAAGAATTCTATGACTAAGTGTGTGAGTACTAGCTTTAACATGTGATCGGCTTGGGAACTTGATCAGGCTGGTTACATGTGATTAGCTATAATTCATGGAAGGTCAGGCTAACCGTTGGTTAGCTATGATGCATGGAGAGGTCAGGCTAATCACACGTAACAGCTATGAGGCATGGAGATGGTCAGGCCGCACCCGACGTGAGATGTGGGGTGAGCTATGATGCATGGATAGTTGGGTATGATCACATATCTACTCTAAAGTACTCCCCAAACCCCCGACTGGTATAGTAGATCCAATCATGGTACGCTATGGCACGGGATTCCCTAAGAAGGTAGTAAATCTCCCCGGGAATCAGTGTCTGTACATGCACAAGATAACAAGGAAAACAAGTCTCGTACAAGCTACACCATGAATGAGGAATAACATCTTATGACGAGATCCGTGTATACCAATCCGTGTAACCATCGTGTCAAGATCATGGATATTTACACTAGATACAGTGAACATAGGAGATATCATAAATTAGAAACTAATCAGAGAATGTACTCGCCTTGGGTCCTTAGCTGGTAAAACCAATGTCCTGTTCCAGAGTATCCCCTGGGTAAACCAACAGTCCTATAAACATAACACAAGCAAACCACATTTGCATCAGATGCTACACTAACACAGTCAAAAATACTGGTCCCAGGGGCTCTGCCAGACATGGCTCTAGTCGACTAGGGTCATCTAGTAGGGCTACGTATATAATACACATTACAC
Organism: Iris macrosiphon; assembly: GCA_036927795.1. Taxonomy (NCBI): domain Eukaryota; kingdom Viridiplantae; phylum Streptophyta; class Magnoliopsida; order Asparagales; family Iridaceae; genus Iris; species Iris macrosiphon. Next base: position 8,852,049 of record JAYESA010000003.1, read on the forward strand.
TTATTATACTTACAATATTTATGCATGCACCAATTTAATGTATTTACAATATATATATATGCCCTTTAAATACATATCTGATTTATACTAGTTGAACCATACGTATACTCATATATATGCAAAAACACTGTTTAAATATACATATATTTTGTTAACATCATTTTAGAATATACTATATTAATTTACCAATTCAAATTTATACTATATATATATGTACAGATGCCAATTAATTCATATATAAAAATACGTTTTATTACACTTATACTACATGAAATTATACCGATTAAACATATGTATCATTATACCAAAATAGACATATATACATATATATATATACCAAAATAATTATATACATATACTAAAATATATATACATATATACCAAATCAATTACATACACTGGAATGCGTATTTACGTATATAAATCGTTTCGAAATTATTTTGAACAATAATTTCAAATAAAAGTTTATTTATAAAAACTAGAATTTATGTAAAAGCCATCATATTTATATATCTCTAGTTATTTCAGTTACCAGTCCAAATAACCAATTTATCTTATTTTTATTATTAAAACTATATTTTTAATTAATTATAAAAACCCCAAAATTATTATATGTTTGCATAATCAAAAAACCCTTTTAAATATTACATAACTAAATTTACACATACTAAATAGCTAATTTCATACATTAAAACAATAAAACTAATTATGTTGTATTTACTAAACAAATTCCATGAATTTACTAGACTAACACATTAATTAAACTAATTATAACTAACTAATTAATAAAATAAACTAATTATATGAAATAAACTAATTCATATAAAATAACTAATTAATATAAAATAAACTAATCCATATAAAATAAACTAATTATATAAATTAACTAATTATATATACTAAACTGATTATATAATTTTAATAAAAATAATTAACCAATATAAATAACTAATTGATTAATTAATTACTAATTATATAATTAACTACTAATTATATAATTAATTAATTAACTTAAACTAATATATTAACTATTAATTACTAATTACTTCTCAAATCACAGACTGAAAAGAAAGGAAAAGGGAAAGGGGAGAAGAGTCTCACGAGGGCTTCTCCGGCGAGGTCGGCCGGCCGGGCGTCGTCAGTCGACGTCCGTCTCGGCGGCGGTCTCCGAGCTCGACGCGGCAGCGGTTCGAGGAGGCGGGCTCGGCGGATCTCGGTTCGAGGGGCGGTCGGCTCAGCGCTCGGGGAGGCGGTCTGTTCGAGGGCAGCGGCGCTGGGTTCGAGGAAGCGGGTTCTTCGAGGCGGCGGCGGCTTCGATCTCGGCGGTGGCGGTTCTCTGGAGCAGCGGCGGTCGACGACTCAGCGGCTGTGGCGGTTCTCGGGAGCAGCGGCGCTGAGTTCGACGACGCGGCGGCGGGATCTCGACGACGGCGGGTGTGCGTCTCGGGCGACGGCGTTCTGTCTGAGGAGGCGGCTTCGTCCCAGCGGCCACGGCGAGGCTCGGCTACAGCGGTGGAGATCTCGGCGGATCTGGGCGGCCACGGCGATCGCCGGGGTTAGGTTAGGGTTAGGTTATTTCCTGTGTCGATTGATTTGGGGTTGGTGGGGAAGTGTCGGACACAACAGATGGTCGCTCTGTAGATGTTCTGTGATCATGCCCCTGTGTCGGACACGACGAGGAATGATGTATGTGGTAATGGGTGTCTGCTGTGGTGGGGGTGGATGTGTCCGGGTGTGTCGGACACGGAAATCAGGTTGTAATATTGTAACCGGACACAGGAAATGAATGGAGACTGTGGGACACCCGGGGTCGGACCCGAGGCCATCACGGCTGACACGGATGCTGGACACACGGACACGAGCACACAAAATGGTGGTGGCTTTGGCTTGTGGAAATTTGTGGGGGCTAGCCAATAAATTGAAAATTAGGGTTTCTGGGAAATTGTGAGAATGAGAACTTAAATAGGGAGAAGGGTGTGGGATAAAGGGTTGCGGGTTGGCCCAATAATGAATGGCCCAGAATCATACATGAATAAATTCATGTGGGAGAAATGAGGGTGTGAAGGCTCGTTAATAGGAAATGGCAATTTGAAAAAATAAAAATAAAGATTATAAATTTCAAAAAAATGTTTTTAGGAAAGCTAGCAAATTTCCAATTAATACATTTTGCAAAATCTTAGAAAGTATGACATTTATTTATTTACTAGCCCAATAAATAAAAATTTATTTATTTTATGAACTAGTCTTTTAAATAACTATTTAGTTAAAAATAATTTTATGATTCAAGCCAATAAATATTTGAAACTAGAAATATATTTTATTATTATTTATTTATTTTGTAATACATCGTCATTTAGGAAAAATAATTTTTATAAAAGATTTTTAAATTACCTTCTAAAATCAAACATCGTTCAAAATCAAATAAAAATTTTTAAGGAGAATTATTTTATAAACTTGATATTTTAAAATAAATTAAAATCTAATTATTTTGGAAATTGGAAATCGGAGGTTACAAGTCTATCCACCTTAGAAAAATTTCGTCCTCGAAATTTTAGGGATGACTAGGATAGAAAAATTTGTTGTTCATAATGATGAATATATCATTGAAAAAAATATTTCTATAAGGAAAATATTTACCAAACAGAAGGAAACATGAAGAAAAAGAAAATATGGTTTAAGACAGGAATGACTTGAAGGAATCATGGCTCGGCCTTGAATCCTCTAGAAGGTTTAGGTTTTGGGAAGTAGACACGATCACAAAACAGATAATTGGAATAATGCACGTTACCTTTTCAAAGTAACTAAACCAAGGAAGACCCAGTATAATGAATGATATAGACATGAAAGTTATAGCTAATTCGAAAGATACGATCGACAATTTGATTTAAGAAACTTAAATACATCCTTCAGAATGTAATCAAGAGACATCTAATCGCCTTTCTTGATTTCTAGGAAAAAGAGTAGTCTTTACTACCATCTGAAAATAATCCTTCCTTTTTATCCTCGTTCATTTTACTTTTCTCAATCTTGTGATTCATCATTAACTAATATTTATAAAAGTTTCAAATTCCACAAACTTTATTAGATTAGATCTTAGAATTTCTGAATCAAAAGCCTTATCATCAAATTCGAGTTTGTTTATCTTAACATCAACTATACCTCGATTATTTTCTTCGATTTCAATGTTACTGTCATGGTCAAGATTTTAATTTAAATCACAGCCTCAATATACCATGATCTTACCTTACGACCTTCAATTATATGATCCCATAATCAATTATATTATAATCTTCCTTACCATGAGCTTCATTTCATTCCATATTTCTTTATCCGTATGTATAATGTTTCCGAATTTTGAACTAATATTTTTTTTTTTCATCCCCTGAATTTATTATCCCAATGTAAAATTTTTACTACTCAAATCCTCAATATTTTAATTGAATTCCAGTCGTATCATAATCTCCTCAAATTTTTGAGTAAATAACTAAATACAAAATTTACTATCCAATCCTTTTAATTGAAATCCAATTAATGCATATTTATAAAACTTAAAAATCTGCATCCCAAAATTTAACTTTAAGCACTCATCAATTATCTAACTCAAATTCAATTGATGCTTATTCCAATCTAACTCCTCATCCCAAGAATTTAATTTGACACTATTCCATTTACGATTTTATTTCCTGCTTTTTTTTTTTTTTCCTCAATACTCAACGATGCGATGCTTCCAGTATCTTCAATGCAACATTCATACTATATAAAATTTCTATCTTGCAATCAAATAGATAAAATGATAATCTTTCAAATTTTTAATAATCAATTCAATCATATCAAGACCTCCTTAAAATTAATAAACCCTCAAATTTTTGGCTCTGTGAATTTCTTAATTCTCCCTTTAAGTAAATGTTTGTCCTCGAATTTCATTCATACCTCGATTTTTATCAATGATCCATCAACTCCGTTATAACAACCCCTAAATTCTTTATTTAATTTAATGCTCATTCACAAATTTAATCCTCTTGTCTCTTTTTGTCAGTCATAACCTCGTCATAGATCTTTGCTATGGTCAAATCCAATGATCATGGTTTAAGAAAACTCTACCTACAGCCATGCAATTTAAGAAAATATAGGTCATGTGTCTTTTGTCATGGTATTTCAGTCTCTGTTAAGGGGGTACTACTAGTTATATTTTAACAAGAAAAATCATGCATGTGAACCACAGTACTAGGAAAATCAATCAATCAATCGAAAGGCGAAAAAGAATATTAGGAAAGAAAAGAAAGAACCTGCTAACATATTACTTGCGGTATCTGCTATCAACCACTTAACTCTAGCACATTCACTAACAAATTCCTATTCATGTACACTGGTACCCATATCAACTAATCATATATTAATATTCATATCTCTCACCTACCAAAAATTAATTCTCAAAATAATCGTCAAGGTTTAACTTCCCGATCAACTTAAAATAAAATGCATATGCCTCCTCAAAATTAGATACTTCACATCGAAATAAAATTTAATCACTTCTAAAATCTTTGTAGCCTTAACTATGTTTAGTGAATCAATTTTTAAATCCTCAATATTTTAACAACATAAAATCTCAACTCCTTAAAATTCTGAAAATTTAAAATTCATTTCCACCTTTTAATTTATAACTCCTCAATGTACATATGAGTGCTCACGGTCTCTAATACTCAAGGTGCACTCAATACCTCTATTGTCTAGAACTGTGTACTAAATTCGTACTGCCCGAATCACTTGCACTGTTACCTCCAATGATCAAAGTTATCATCAACTGTGTTTTCTTTCATGATTTCAATTTGTGTCAATTGGTATATCATCTAATTATCAACACACAGAGTGCTTACGGTTATTAACGTCATCCTTGACTAATCCTCGATATAGAATCATTAGCACTCTTGGTATTATATCACTAGCTGCATTAATGGATTATCTCATCAAGCTCATTAGACTCATGATCACCTGTATCCTCTGTAACACTCATGTTTCTTTACTCTCATGGGTATGTGTATGGTTCCTCATCTCGATGGTTGTATATGTATTTCCTTCAATCCTTTAAAGCCTTTTAACTAATCCGTGATACGCTTCACAACTTCCATTACTAATCCTGATATTTCTCTACTTATGACATCTTATTAAACCCTTTATACATATACATTTCTTTACCTTTAACATTTCCGATATCAATCATCAAATTGGACATCATGCTCCATAAATCCTTAACACAATTCCCGGATACTTAATCGTTTACATAAATCACTCAATTACATAATCATGATTATCCAGGACGGGTAATTGGCTCTGATACTGACTCTAAGAACTATCACTGATACCCTATACTCTCCTTAGCTCTCAGTCTCTAATGACACTACTCCTAGAATCATTGGTACAAGGTACTATGCTAAGGGCTAACTCTAGATTAAAGCCTACTGCTCACATGTCCAACTAAGAAACACTTACAACTCACTAGCAACACAGTCAAAGCTAATACAAGACACAAACAAAATTACAAGCCACTAATCACCATGCTTAACAAGAAATCCTCAAGGAATAGGAGCTCAAAGACTGAATTGAGGACAGAAGGTATCTTTACTGCTAGTAAAGAAAGAAGCGGTGGAACAAAGTCCTGGAATAACAGAAATAGATAAGTCTTGAGATGATATTTTAAGAACCAATTTAGGATACAACCTGATAATCATACACGTCTGTCTGAAATCATGACACTCAGAATCCTCGCCACGCCAGTAAGCATAGATGCGATAAACGATAGGTTTCGTAACTAAGGTATGCACTCTATAATCATGTCGTCTAGAATCTTTGCCACGCCAACCGGTATGGCTGCGAAAGACTCTAAGCTTCATAACTATAGTATGTACATCCAAGTCAGGTTCCTACGTTCTCGTCACCACAGCTAATATGGCTGCGATAAATTCTAGGTTCCATAACCAAAGTAGACGTTTTACCTTCCTCACTGTCCTCATCAATATATGTCATCAGATGATACCATAAATCCTAGTCCGTAAAAATTCATCTCAATTTGAAATCAACTCAACAACGATACCAGGAATTAAAGTTAACAACTGGTCAACAAGAGTCAAACTCAACAATGATACCAAGATTTTAATTTAATAACTGCTCAACAAGAATCAAGTTCAGTGACAACAAGCGAGAGCGGACGAAATCAAGGAAAAAGATTTAAATTGGAATAAGATTCTCAAGGGGTCGTCCCAGGAATCTCTCAAAAATTTGTGATTGAGTATCCTCTCTCATCCTAGTATCCTATGTTCTATATTCAATAGCAGGCACGTAGTAGTACAACTATGACGTCGCACTACCACAACATCGCACAACTTGCGAAGTCTGACTTGTATGGGCCACCACTAAAACGTGTCACGACCCGCACCCGGTTTAGGGGCACGAGTGCGTGGGTACGTCCAGCCTACGCCGCAGCATCGGCGGTAGAACGCTGCCTAGGTCAAGTACTATCTAAATAATCTCACACTAGTATCCAACTCCATAAGGAGACTCGGATTATGCTAAAAATATTAACAACATACTCAATCACAACTGCAGCACGATAGGAATTTGAAGGAATAAAAGAATACAACACAAGCCCAACATAATCATACCTGCAATCAGTAACATCCAATCCCCCAAGTGTGCTGGAAACCCGTCTACTAAGGTCACGGTCTGGAAAAATATTTTCCAGTCAGGAAGGAGCAAAGTACATCTCTAAATAGCAGTTCTATATAAATGACATAAACTATGTAGCAGTTCTAGATGGAAACATACCAGATGCATGTATAAGTATGAGAAATGTACAATGAGAGAAATACTGGAAATACTGTAAGTAAATGCAGGAAAAGAAACATTATGTCCATGAGCAAGAATTCTATGACTAAGTGTGTGAGTACTAGCTTTAACATGTGATCGGCTTGGGAACTTGATCAGGCTGGTTACATGTGATTAGCTATGATTCATGGAAGGTCAGGCTAACCGTTGGTTAGCTATGATGCATGGAGAGGTCAGGCTAATCACACGTAACAGCTATGAGGCATGGAGATGGTCAGGCCGCACCCGACGTGAGATGTGGGGTGAGCTATGATGCATGGATAGTTGGGTATGATCACATATCTACTCTAAAGTACTCCCCAAACCCCCGACTGGTATAGAAGATCCAATCATGGTACGCTATGGCACGGGATTCCCTAAGAAGGTAGCAAATCTCCCCGGGAATCAGTGTCTGTACATGCACAAGATAACAAGGAAAACAAGTCTCGTACAAGCTACACCATGAATAAGGAATAACATCTCATGACGAGATCCGTGTATACCAATCCGTGTAACCATCGTGTCAAGATCATGGATATTTACACTAGATACAGTGAACATAGGAGATATCATAAATTAGAAACTAATCAGAGAATGTACTCGCCTTGGGTCCTTAGCTGGTAAAACCAATGTCCTGTTCCAGAGTATCCCCTGGGTAAACCAACAGTCCTATAAACATAACACAACCAAACCACATTTGCATCAGATGCTACACTAACACAGTCAAAAATACTGGTCTCAGGGGCTCTGCCAGACATGGCTCTAGTCGACTAGGGTCATCTAGTAGGGCTACGTATATAATACACATTACACTTATTATACTTACAATATTTATGCATGCACCAATTTAATGTATTTACAATATATATATATGCCCTTTAAATACATATCTGATTTATACTAGTTGAACCATACGTATACTCATATATATGCAAAAACACTGTTTAAATATACATATATTTTGTTAACATCATTTTAGAATATACTATATTAATTTACCAATTCAAATTTATACTATATATATATGTACAGATGCCAATTAATTCATATATAAAAATACGTTTTATTACACTTATACTACATGAAATTATACCGATTAAACATATGTATCATTATACCAAAATAGACATATATACATATATATATATACCAAAATAATTATATACATATACTAAAATATATATACATATATACCAAATCAATTACATACACTGGAATGCGTATTTACGTATATAAATCGTTTCGAAATTATTTTGAACAATAATTTCAAATAAAAGTTTATTTATAAAAACTAGAATTTATGTAAAAGCCATCATATTTATATATCTCTAGTTATTTCAGTTACCAGTCCAAATAACCAATTTATCTTATTTTTATTATTAAAACTATATTTTTAATTAATTATAAAAACCCCAAAATTATTATATGTTTGCATAATCAAAAAACCCTTTTAAATATTACATAACTAAATTTACACATACTAAATAGCTAATTTCATACATTAAAACAATAAAACTAATTATGTTGTATTTACTAAACAAATTCCATGAATTTACTAGACTAACACATTAATTAAACTAATTATAACTAACTAATTAATAAAATAAACTAATTATATGAAATAAACTAATTCATATAAAATAACTAATTAATATAAAATAAACTAATCCATATAAAATAAACTAATTATATAAATTAACTAATTATATATACTAAACTGATTATATAATTTTAATAAAAATAATTAACCAATATAAATAACTAATTGATTAATTAATTACTAATTATATAATTAACTACTAATTATATAATTAATTAATTAACTTAAACTAATATATTAACTATTAATTACTAATTACTTCTCAAATCACAGACTGAAAAGAAAGGAAAAGGGAAAGGGGAGAAGAGTCTCACGAGGGCTTCTCCGGCGAGGTCGGCCGGCCGGGCGTCGTCAGTCGACGTCCGTCTCGGCGGCGGTCTCCGAGCTCGACGCGGCAGCGGTTCGAGGAGGCGGGCTCGGCGGATCTCGGTTCGAGGGGCGGTCAGCTCAGCGCTCGGGGAGGCGGTCTGTTCGAGGGCAGCGGCGCTGGGTTCGAGGAAGCGGGTTCTTCGAGGCGGCGGCGGCTTCGATCTCGGCGGTGGCGGTTCTCTGGAGCAGCGGCGGTCGACGACTCAGCGGCGGTGGCGGTTCTCGGGAGCAGCGGCGCTGAGTTCGACGACGCGGCGGCTGGATCTCGACGACGGCGGGTGTGCGTCTCGGGCGACGGCGTTCTGTCTGAGGAGGCGGCTTCGTCCCAGCGGCCACGGCGAGGCTCGGCTACAGCGGTGGAGATCTCGGCGGATCTGGGCGGCCACGGCGATCGCCGGGGTTAGGTTAGGGTTAGGTTATTTCCTGTATCGATTGATTTGGGGTTGGTGGGGAAGTGTCGGACACAACAGATGGTCGCTCTGTAGATGTTCTGTGATCATGCCCCTGTGTCGGACACGACGAGGAATGATGTATGTGGTAATGGGTGTCTGCTGTGGTGGGGGTGGATGTGTCCGGGTGTGTCGGACACGGAAATCAGGTTGTAATATTGTAACCGGACACAGGAAATGAATGGAGACTGTGGGACACCCGGGGTCGGACCCGAGGCCATCACGGCTGACACGGATGCTGGACACACGGACACGAGCACACAAAATGGTGGTGGCTTTGGCTTGTGGAAATTTGTGGGGGCTAGCCAATAAATTGAAAATTAGGGTTTCTGGGGAATTGTGAGAATGAGAACTTAAATAGGGAGAAGGGTGTGGGATAAAGGGTTGCGGGTTGGCCCAATAATGAATGGCCCAGAATCATACATGAATAAATTCATGTGGGAGAAATGAGGGTGTGAAGGCTCGTTAATAGGAAATGGCAATTTGAAAAAAATAAAAATAAAGATTATAAATTTCAAAAAAATGTTTTTAGGAAAGCTAGCAAATTTCCAATTAATACATTTTGCAAAATCTTAGAAAGTATGACATTTATTTATTTACTAGCCCAATAAATAAAAATTTATTTATTTTATGAACTAGTCTTTTAAATAACTATTTAGTTAAAAATAATTTTATGATTCAAGCCAATAAATATTTGAAACTAGAAATATATTTTATTATTATTTATTTATTTTGTAATACATCGTCATTTAGGAAAAATAATTTTTATAAAAGATTTTTAAATTACCTTCTAAAATCAAACATCGTTCAAAATCAAATAAAAATTTTTAAGGAGAATTATTTTATAAACTTGATATTTTAAAATAAATTAAAATCTAATTATTTTGGAAATTGGAAATCGGAGGTTACATTGCCTAGCGGGGACGGCCGATTTGCTTGCGGGAGATCGGGGCATGACAGATTGGTATAAGAGCTTGGCTATACGCCTTTGGACTTTGTTTTAATTTTCTCAGTTTCGAAAGCTCGTTCGTGGGTTATGTGCACACTTTCTCTCAATGTCCCAACGAAATATTCCAACAATGAATCTAAATACTTTCAAAAAGTGCATATAAATGATATGATTGCTTGTACAAAATTATGATGCTAAGGCCTTTGTGCCAACCTGTGCTAGACCCTTTATGGAATAGACTCGTGCTAGATTTGTGACTTATGTGCAGACCCGAATTGCCTATACGTGATACCCAACTGTTTAATACAGAATAGAATAATGCTCGAACGATTAGCTATGCACACAGCCTTTCGGCTAAGTTGTATAGAGTATCGCACGCCAAGACCCTTTGGTGCAAGCTTGTTACAAACGAGAATTGAATATCGTTCAGGAATAAGATAAGTCAGACTTAGAATGCCAACCGATAGAAATATTATCGGATTTATCGCTTAGGCAAATATTGAGAATCATGCTTAGATTTTGGGAAATAGCTCGAACGATATTACATATCGGAAGATACAAATCGGTTGAGGATTTGATTAGATGACTCAATTTTGAGTGGTGTATGGATCATTTAGAAATATCCAAACGGATTCAAAGGTCTAGTGCGATAGTCGGATTTAATGATCGGAGAATGTCTTGAATAAATAAGCGGCTTATATCAAATTGGGATTATGGAAATGGAAAACAATATCACAGATAGGAAAACTTGTTGGAAACTTGGAGGATTGTGCAAGCGATTGTGCAAGCAATTTTAGATTGAAACAAACGGATTGAACTTGAATGCAATATCGCTTGAATAAGAAGTTAGCTCAAAAATGAATATTGTGTTTCGAGGAAAGAGATGAACAAAAAAAGATTTGGCTTGGTGTCACTACCACATTCCGAAAACAGGAGTAATTTCGACTTTTTACAATATGTGATATTATGGTAGTTATAATTAAATAATTGCATGATAATATTTTTAATTTAAATAATTATGTGTGATGAGTAATTAAATATAGTATTAGATGCAGTGCTCATTTATTTTTTAGCTAGCAGACTGACCTAGAAGCCAGTATACGAACACCTGTCAGAACTTGTGGAATTATGTAATTAATTATTTTATTTATAATTTAATTTTTGGAGATTTTATTAATTACTGTATTTTATTTAATATTTTTGCGCATTGCCTTTGCTTCGATATTTGGAACACTATCCAGACTTTTGTCTTCCAACAAATTTTACCATCGTGCCCTAGACATGCCCACCTTCAATTCTGCTATTTTTGCAACTCATAATTGTGCTCTTTGTACATTATTTCTGGCCGCACAAAAATTGTCGCGGACGTTTATTTTAAAACTCCTATTTTGTATCGTTGTGCGTTCCAATCGAAAATTGGAGGCCATCTTGACCTATTTTTTGTGCGGCCCAAATTAGGGTAATATTCTGTTCTGAGTCTTCTTCAATATTGGTATTGATGACCTGACCTAATTTTGGCTCCATGTACTCCTAATTAATTGTTGAACACAGCTTGCATTTATTTCTATTTAAATTGAGGATATTATTTAAACCAATTCTAAAATCCCAATTTAATTCCAATGCCCTGCAAATTCAGCCCATACCCATCTTACAGTGCCCCCTGACCCTACAAAACATCGGACCCCGAATCGCCCGCCCAATTTTTGTCATTTCATGTGTTTGTGCAATTTCCCAAATTTAAGGGGGTTAAATTGCAAATTGGCATTTTGTGCCAACACCCAATTATTTTTAAACCAATGAGGGAGCCTATTAATTTTTAATTAAAAACCCTCATCCCTACATGAATTATTTTCCTTCATGAAATCCTGGCCACCCATTCATGGGATGCAATCACCACCCTCCATCACACCCTCTCTCATCCTATTTAATGACATGTCCCATCCTAAACCCTAATCCCTAGGCAACCTAGAAAACACCACCCTCCTCAAGCCTCCAAATTCCTCAAAGTCTCCACCCCCTCTCTCCAACGTAGGCTTCCATTTTTCTTCACATTTCTTCTCTTCTTCTTCTCTTTTCTTCTTCTTCTTCCTTCTTTCTTCTCCTTCTTTATTTTGGTTTGAATTCAAATTCCAAAGGAGAGGGGGGAAACCATCCCCATCACCTGTGTTCTCCGGCCAGGCGACCCGACGGCCTTTTCTCCCTCCGGCAACCGCTGACTGCTCCCCGGCGGCTCTCCCACCATCAGCCCGCCGACTCCCCTCCTCCTCGTGGCACATCAACTCTGGCCCAGGCCAACCCCCGACTGTTCCCTCTGCGGCTCCTCCCTGGATACAACGCTCCGGCCGGCCAGCTAGCCAACTCCGGCGCTGCACAGATCCGGCTGCTCTCCCCATTCCTTCCTGCCGAAGCCCCCTCAGGTCCGGCAGCCACCTATCCCCGCCATCTTCATCATCCAACACCACCACCACAACCACCTCCATCCATCCGTCTCTTCCGGCGGCCTGCTCACCGCACTCCGACGAGCACAGCCGAGCAGCCATTCCCTGCGCAGCCGACTGCTCCCCGGCGGCGCTGCCTCGACGAGTCCGGCCGGCCAGCCACCATCAGCCCGCAGTAAGTCCCCTTCTCCTCCCCTCTTTCCTCCTTTACCAATTGTATATATATATACATAACTAATGTATAGTATATATATGTTTTGTATAGGTAGTGATATATATTAATCTATGTGTAAATATATGGCTATGTAAATACATAAACGTATAGGTGTGTATGGATGTATACGTATAATAGGCATTGTGTATTATTTAGTGTATGTTTGTATGTATATATAGTGTATTTTTATTAGCGTATCTATGTTCATATATATCTATACGCGTATATGTATATACATATATATATGTATATATATATATATATATCGCGTATTTCTCTATTATATATATATGTATTGAATGTGCTTTAGTATAAATACGTATTGAATATCTATGTGTATTAATATATCAGTATACATATAAAATATGTTAATGTATGTTCAGTATTAAATATTATGTGATAGTACGTATTTTAGTAGGTATTTTGGTATATGTATACACATATACATATATATTAATTGAATAAGTATGTATTAAATTTAACTGGTATAAATGTATATATATTTTTGTGTATAATTATTTTTGATATATATATATATGTATGTATATTTTTGTATAAACCTACATATATTTTGGTATATTTCATATAGAATACATGTAATAAAATACATATTTTGGTATAAATGTATAAATATATATATTCTTATAATGGGACTTATGTACATTTTTTCATAAACAAATAATATATACTTCCACTATGTACATACAGTTATACCTGTTTTTGTATACTTTGGAATAACAATATATATGTGTTATGTTTAATTATTAATAGTATGTTTAAAATTGGTATATATATATATATGGTAGGTATTAATGATTAAAAATAGGGAATGTGTCTTATATATCTAACTACTAGATGATCCTAGGAGGCCAGTATCATACCTAGAGTAGTCCCAAATTCTGTATTTCTTCTGTGTGTTAGGGTAGCATCTGATTCAAGTGTTATAATTGTGATATGTTTTTAGGACTGTTGGTTCACCAGGGAATACTCTGGAACAGGACATCCATAAATACCAGCTAAGGACCGAGGCAAGTACATTCTCTGATAATTTCCAATTCTTGATAATTTCTATAAATTCAATGATCTTGAAATGTTACAACTGAATCCTTGACACTGTGCTACACGGACTAGTATAGCTTGGATCTGCAGTCATGAGATGTTACCTTGATTTTCGTATTGACATTATACACGATATTGACATTGACATTGACATTGACATTGACATTAGACATTGATAATTAGACATTGTACATAATATATTAGACAATGTTCGTATATTCGTGACGTGTCATGATTTGATCCACAGTACTAGTTGGGGGTAGGGAAATTGCTAGTGAGAGATGTGATCAAATACCCATGGTATAATTAAATATTATTGGTGTTAATCATACCCCCACGTATGATTAGCCAGACTGTAGCAATCGTACATGTTCCCAAGCCGATCACATTTCAAAACTACAATTTCAAACACTTAGAATAGTTACAGTTCTCTATTTTAGATCATATACTACATCACCCGTATATGATACTGTTCCTCGTTCTTTTTATTTCCATACATGCACTGACTGTATCATTTTGCCTATTGCCTGTCTCTTTAAATTGCCTGTCTCTCTTAAATTGCCATTGCATTTATTTCACTATCTTCTCAGTAGCTAGCATGACATATTTTATTGTATTATAGACATTATCAATTAATGGAACTGTTATTTGAGAGTGTTGCTTTGCTCCTTCCTGACTGGAAATATTTTTCCAGACTATGCCTTAGAGGACCGCTGTCCGACACTTATGGTGAGTAGCTGCAGACTTGATAGTAGTTGTGATTCCAGGAGGTCTAGCTGGAAATTACTATTTTTAGTTAGTTCTTTTAACAGTCTATTTGGTACCGGATTTGTCTCCGGCATTTGATGATTCTTTAATATTGTTGAGTTAGAATATTACTTGTGGACTTGTGTTGTGTTTAATTTTAATTTCTGTTTCGAAATCTTATCGTGCTGTGATCCTGTGATTGAGTATATGTTCATCTTATTTGTGTCATCCGTGCCTCCTAATGGAGATTGGATGCTTGCGTGACATTAGTTAGATAGTATCAAGACCTTGACAGCGTTCTACCGCCGATGCTGCGGCGTAGGCTGGACGTACCCACGCACTCGTGCCCCTAAACCTGGTGCGGGTCATGACACGTTTTTAGTGGTGGCCCATGCAGGTCAGACTTCGCGAGTTGTGCGATGTCGTAGTAGTGTGACATCCTTGTTATACTACTGCGTGCCTGCTATAGAATCTAGGACATAGGATACTAGGACGAGAACAAATACTCAATCACAATTTCTTGAGAGATTCCTGGGATGACCCCTAAGAATCTTGTTAAAATTTCCAATTTACAATCATTCCCTTGTTCCGTCCATTCTCATTGTTGATATTGATTTAATTATTGTTGATTAGGTATTAAATTAGGATTTTGGTTTCCTAGTAGGGTTGGATTTCATATCAAGATAAATTGCAGACTGATTTATAGTATTATTTGATGATGGCCGTCAATGAGGACAGTGAAAAGTGATTAACATCAGAGCTATTGGACTATAGAAGATGGATTTAAAATTTTTAATTGAAGATCGAAAATGAATTTCAAATTTTAGGATTCCGAGAAGATTGAGATTGTTATTAAAATTTATTTTGAAGATTTCAATGAATTGCAAAATTTTGAAATTTGAGGAGTTGAAATATTGTTATTAAAATTTTATTTTTGAGGATTCGGATTCGATTCAATAAACCTAGACAAGTCTGTAAGGATTTTGTGTAATTAAGTTTTATTTCAGTAATTAAATAATTAACCTTGAGAAAAGTGTATGCATTATACTTTAAAAGTTTATTCGAGGAGTTACTTTGAGGAATTTTATTTAAGGATAAGAATTTATAGTGAGAGAGATATTAGTATATAATTAGGTGAGATGCATGTGTAAGGATATGTTGGTTGAGCATGATTGGGATTCACTACAAACTGACTTGGGTTTTCATCTAGGATTGTATTAGAGAGTGCAGTCCTTAGTATAGTGTGTTGCATTTGATATGCACTTGAGTGATAAGGATAACTAGCATAAACTGTTGCAGTAGGTAAGGAAGCTAGCAGTGAGAGTGTTTGTGATAGAACTGTGATACTTAGAGGGATAGAGGTATCAAACCTTGAATGTTGCTTCCTTAGAACTGTACTGTCCTTCCTTGATAATATCACTTTTTTTTTGCCTTAATTGATTCTTTGGGATCTGTATTCAGGATGTCGCCGAAGACACGATCTATGAGAGCGGGAACACCAACTTTAGAGGGGTCTGCCACCTCTCCACCTGATGGACAGACATCCGTAGTTCCTCCTACATCTCCGATACATGTGGGAGTTTCTACACTTTTCGGGGATCCTTCTTCCCCACCTGTTCAGAGGATAGCCGCAGCTGTGACGGACAACCTTCCTCCTCCACCGACTCTGATACCCGGAGGTTTGCCCATTGACGGGGCACAGATGTTTACCTTGATCCAGGGCATAGTAGATGCCCAGAGAGTGGCGGCAGATGCTCAGCGAGTTCAAGCTGAGGCTCAGAGGGTGCAAGCAGAAGCGCACCAGGCACAAACCGACCTGATGAGAGAGAGCATGGAGAACGCTCACGAGATGGCACTACAGGCAGTTGAGAGAGTTGCCCAGCAATATCCTGGCCAGTGGCAGCCAAGGGCATTTCAGTATCAACAGCAGTACCCGACACCAGTTCCTGTATAGCAGGATCAAAGAACTTGTCATTTCTGTAAGAAGCCAGGTCACCTTTGGAAGAGCTGTAGAACGAGGCTAGGACTTTATTTGCACTGTGGCGCTGCGGGACATCGAGTAAGGGATTGTCTTCGAGTTCCTTATCCTTCCGACCAGCGCGCAGCTCCAAATTATAGAGATCCAGTTAGGCTACCTGTGGAACCGTATATTGCTCAGCACCCGCAAAGGGAACCACCCCAGCAGGGCGGGCATTTGCGATGACGGTCGAGGAGACCGATACTGCAGGTAATGTGTTAGCAGGTTCTGTTCTTTCCTTCATTCTGTTCCTATCTACTTGATTAATTGATTGATTCCTTAGTACAATAGTTGTATGCATGAATTCTTGTGATAATGTAGTTAGTAGTACCCCTGATACAGAGACTGCTATACCATGACAAAAGACACCATGATCATACATATTTCCCTTAGGTTGCATGTTGTATGGTTGTAGGTAGAATTCTCTTAGACTTTGATTGTTGAGGATTTAGCTGTAGTAAAGATTAACGAAGAGGTTATGACTTGACAAAGAGAGACAAGGTGCCTTAAATTTTGAGAAAAAATATTAAATTAAATAAGGAGTTGGGATGCGTAATTAAAGTTTTGTTAAATCATTGATTTTAAGAAGATTATGAAATAATTGAATTTATCATTAAATTTGAGGAATTTAAGAAGGCCATCGATATATTTATTGGACTACAAGTTATGAACTTATATCTTGAATATTGTATTGGAGGTTCATAAGTATTACATCGTTGCATATTATGTGGAAAAAAAAATCGAGGAATAAGAACACAAATGGATTAGTGTTAAATTCAAATTTTGGGATGAGATTCAATTTTAGAAATATGCCTTGATTGGATTTCAATTAGAGGATTGAATATTAAATTCTTGTATTTCGCTATTAACCTAAAAATTTTGGAGGATATTGTGCTAAGAATGGGATTTGATTTTATATTTGAAGATTTTTAGGGATATGATATTTATAGAATTTTGAAAAAATTATTGTGAAATAACAATATGGAGTAGTTCATGATTATATGATTTGAGGAATTTAATTTTGATGGTAGTAAATACATAAATAAAACAATCGAGGATTTAAAAAAAAAAAAAAATTTGAGGATAAACATTGAATTAAATAAAGGGTCAAGAATTTAACATGGCAGAATTTATGACTTATTAATTCCAGGAAGATTATGACATGTTTAAGTTGGTTATTAATTTGGAAATTTTGGGAGGTTTATCAATGTATTTATTTAATTGCAAGTTATGAATTTTAGAACTTTATATTTGGATGTCACATTTGGAGAATCCTTAAATATCATATTGTTGAGTATTTTGAGGAAGAGGAAATCGAGAAATAAAATTTAGATGGACTGATGTTGAATTCAAAACTTGTGGGACGAGATTACAATTAAATATGCGCATTGATTAAATCAACTTTGAGGAATGGATATTAAATTCCGAGTATTGAATTATTAACAAAAACTTTCAAGGAAATTTTGATTTTTACTTTGAGGATTTTTCAGGTTATACAACAATTTTAGAATTTTGAAATTGCGAAAGGACATTGTGGATTATTAAAAGATTTCATGGATGATGAATTTAAATTGAGGGAATAATAATGTGCATGAGTAAACACTACTATGAGAATTTTAAATTTCGAGGACGAAATTCTTTTAAGGTGGGTAGACTTGTCACTACCACATTTCGAAAATAGGGGTAATTTTGACTTTTTACAATATGTGATATTATGGTAGTTATAATTAAATAATTGCATGATAATATTTTTAATTTAAATAATTATGTGTGATGAGTAATTAAATATAGTATTAGATGCAGTGCTCATTTATTTTTTAGCTAGCAGACTGACCTAGAAGCCAGTATACGAACACCTGTCAGGACTTGTGGAATTATGTAATTAATTGTTTTATTTATAATTTAATTTTTGGAGATTTTATTAATTACTGTATTTTATTTAATATTTTTGCGCATTGCCTTTGCTTCGATATTTGGAGCACTATCCAGACTTTTGTCTTCCAACAAATTTTACCATCGTGCCCTAGACATGCCCACCTTCAATTCTGCTATTTTTGCAACTCATAATTGTGCTCTTTGTACATTATTTCTGGCCGCACAAAAATCGTCGCGGACGTTTATTTTAAAACTCCTATTTTGTATCGTTGTGCGTTCCAATCGAAAATTGGAGGCCATCTTGACCTATTTTTCGTGCGGCCCAAATTAGGGTAATATTCTGTTCTGAGTCTTCTTCAATATTGGTATTGATGACCTAACCTGATTTTGGCTCCATGTACTCCTAATTAATTGTTGAACACAGCTTGCATTTATTTCTATTTAAATTGAGGATATTATTTAAACCAATTCTAAAATCCCAATTTAATTCCAGTGCCCTGCAAATTCAGCCCATACCCATCTTACAGTGCCCCCTGACCCTACAAAACATCGGACCCCGAATCGCCCGCCCAATTTTCGTCATTTCATGTGTTTGTGCAATTTCCCAAATTTAAGGGGGTTAAATTGCAAATTGGCATTTTGTGCCAACACCCAATTATTTTTAAACCAATGAGGGAGCCTATTAATTTTTAATTAAAAACCCTCATCCCTACATGAATTATTTTCCTTCATGAAATCCTGGCCACCCATTCATGGGATGCAATCACCACCCTCCATCACACCCTCTCTCATCCTATTTAATGACATGTCCCATCCTAAACCCTAATCCCTAGGCAACCTAGAAAACACCACCCTCCTCAAGCCTCCAAATTCCTCAAAGTCTCCACCCCCTCTCTCCAACGTAGGCTTCCATTTTTCTTCACATTTCTTCTCTTCTTCTTCTCTTTTCTTCTTCTTCTTCCTTCTTTCTTCTCCTTCTTTATTTTGGTTTGAATTCAAATTCCAAAGGAGAGGGGGGAAACCATCCCCATCACCTGTGTTCTCCGGCCAGGCGACCTGGCGGCCTTTTCTCCCTCCGGCAGCCGCTGACTGCTCCCCGGCGGCTCTCCCACCATCAGCCCGCCGACTCCCCTCCTCCTCGTGGCACATCAACTCAAGGCCAGGCCAACCCCCGACTGTTCCCTCTGCTGCTCCTCCCTGGGTACAACGCTCCGGCCGGCCAGCTAGCCAACTCCGGCGCTGCACAGATCCGGCTGCTCTCCCCATTCCTCCCTGCCGAAGCCCCCTCAGGTCCGGCAGCCACCTATCCCCGCCATCTTCATCATCCAACACCACCACCACAACCACCTCCATCCATCTGTCTCTTCCGGCGGCCTGCTCACCGCACTCCGGCGAGCACAGCCGAGCAGCCATTCCCTGCGCAGCCGACTGCTCCCCGGCGGCGCTGCCTCGACGAGTCCGGCCGGCCAGCCACCATCAGCCCGCAGTAAGTCCCCTTCTCCTCCCCTCTTTCCTCCTTTACCAATTGTATATATATATACATAACTAATGTATAGTATATATATGTTTTGTATAGGTATTGATATATATTAATCTATGTGTAAATATATGGCTATGTAAATACATATACGTATAGGTGTGTATGGATGTATACGTATAATAGGCATTGTGTATTATTTAGTGTATGTTTGTATGTATATATAGTGTATTTTTATTAGCGTATCTATGTTCATATATATCTATACGCGTATATATATTGCGTATTTCTCTATTATATATATATGTATTGAATGTGCTTTAGTATAAATACGTATTGAATATCTATGTGTATTAATATATCAGTATACATATAAAATATGTTAATGTATGTTCAGTATTAAATATTATGTGATAGTACGTATTTTAGTAGGTATTTTGGTATATGTATACACATATACATATATATTAATTGAATAAGTATGTATTAAATTTAACTGGTATAAATGTATATATATTTTTGTGTATAATTATTTTTGATATATATATATATGTATGTATATTTTTGTATAAACCTACATATATTTTGGTATATTTCATATAGAATATATGTAATAAAATACATATTTTGGTATAAATGTATAAATATATATATTCTTATAATGGGACTTATGTACATTTTTTCATAAACAAGTAATATATACTTCCACTATGTACATACAGTTATACCTGTTTTTGTATACTTTGGAATAACAATATATATGTGTTATGTTTAATTATTAATAGTATGTTTAAAATTGGTATATATATATATATGGTAGGTATTAATGATTAAAAATAGGGAATGTGTCTTATATATCTAACTACTAGATGATCCTAGGAGGCCAGTATCATACCTAGAGTAGTCCCAAATTCTGTATTTCTTCTGTGTGTTAGGGTAGCATCTGATTCAAGTGTTATAATTGTGACATGTTTTAGGACTGTTGGTTCCCCAGGGAATACTCTGGAATAGGACATCCATAAATACCAGCTAAGGACCGAGGCAAGTACATTCTCTGATAATTTCCAATTCTTAATAATTTCTATAAATTCAATGATCTTGAAATGTTACAACTGAATCCTTGACACTGTGCTACACGGACTAGTATAGCTTGGATCTGCAGTCATGAGATGTTACCTTGATTTTCGTATTGACATTATACACGATATTGACATTGACATTGACATTGACATTAGACATTGATAATTAGACATTGTACATAATATATTAGACAATGTTCGTGTATTCGTGACGTATCATGATTTGATCCACAGTACTAGTTGGGGGCGGGGAAATTGCTAGTGAGAGATGTGATCAAATACCCATGGTATAATTAAATATTATTGGTGTTAATCATACCCCCACGTATGATTAGCCAGACTGTAGCAATCGTACATGTTCCCAAGCCGATCATATTTCAAAACTACAATTTCAAACACTTAGAATAGTTACAGTTCTCTATTTTAGATCATATACTACATCACCCGTATATGATACTGTTCCTCGTTCTTTTTATTTCCATACATGCACTGACTGTATCATATTGCCTATTGCCTGTCTCTTTAAATTGCCTGTCTCTCTTAAATTGCCATCGCATTTATTTCACTATCTTCTCAGTAGCTAGCATGACATGTTTTATTGTATTATAGACATTATCAATTAATGGAACTGTTATTTGAGAGTGTTGCTTTGTCACGACCCGCACCCGGTTTAGAGGCACGAGTGCGTGGGTACGTCCAGCCTACGCTGCAGCATCGGCGGTAGAACGCTGTCTAGGTCGTGTACTAACTAACAATCTCACGCTAGTATCCAACTCCATAAGGAGATTCGGATAATACTATAAAATATTCACAACATACTCAATCACAACTACAGCACGATAGGAATTTGAAGAATAAAAGAATACAACACAAGTCTAGAGACAACATAATCATACCTGCAATCATTACTTCCAATTCCCAAGTGTGTCGGAACCAGTCTACTAAGGTCACAGTCTGGAAAAATATTTTCCAGTCAGGAAGGAGCAAAGTACATCTCTAAATAGCAGTTCTATATAAATGACATAAACTATGTAGCAGTTCTAGATGGAAACATACCAGATGCATGTATAGGTACGAGAAATGTACAATGAGAGAAATACTGGAAATACTGTAAGTAAATGCAGGAAAGAAACATTATGTCCATGAGCAAGAACCTATGACTAAGTGTGTTGAGTACTAGCTTTAACATGTGATCGGCTTGGGAGCTTGATCAGGCTGGTTACATGTGATTAGCTATGGTTCATATAAAGTCAGGCTAACCGTTGGTTAGCTATGATGCATGTAGAGGTCAGGCTAATCACACGTAACAGCTATGGTTCATATAAATGGTCAGGCCGCACCCGACGTGAGATATGGGGTGAGCTATGGTGCATATAAAGTTGGGTATGATCACATATCTACACTAAAGTACTCCCCAAACCCCCGACTGGTATAGTAGATCCAATCATGGTACGCTATGGCACGGGATTCCCTAGGAAGGTAGCAAATCTCCCCGGGAATCAGTGTCTGTACATGCACAAGATATCAAGGAAACATGTCTTGTACAAGCTACACCATGAATAAGGAATAACATCTCATGACGAGATCCGTGTATACCAATCCGTGTAACCAATGTGTCCAGAACATGGATATTTACACTAGATACAGTGAACATAGGAGATATCATAAATTAGAAACTAATCAGAGAATGTACTCGCCTTGGGTCCTTAGCTGGTAATTATTGATGTCCTGTTCCAGAGTATCCCCTGGGTAAACCAACAGTCCTATAAACATAACACAAGCAAAACCACATTTGCATCAGATGCTACACTAACACAGTCAAAAGTACTGGTCTCAGGGCCATGTCAGGCAGGGCACTAGTCAACTAGGGTCTTCTAGTAGGGATACGAATATAAATACATATATTTGATTTATACTAGTTGAACATTATATATGTATACTCATACATGTGCTAAAATACATTTTTAAAATATATATATTGTCAATGTTATTATTAAGTATACTAATACTAATTCACCAAATTAATTTTATACCATATAAAAATACCCAATATACATACATATACAACTAATTATACATACTTAATTATAAAATTTGATTAAAAAATAAATAATATACCTATTCATATTTTAAATACATACATATACCAATACGAAAATATAGATCTACATATACATATTTATGCCAAAATACGGTTATATATACATATACTAATTTTCATAATCAAAAACCCTTATATATAATACATAATTAAATTTTAAACAATAAAACTAATATGCATATATATATATATATACCAAACTTATTATAGGAAATTACTAAACTAATTATATTTAATTAATAAACAAGTTACATAAATTTAACTAATCTAATTATTAATCACTAATCTAATACAATTAACAACTAATTAATATAAATTAACTAATTTTTCTAATTAAAACTAAATTAATTAATAAAAAAAAATTAACTAATCTAATTGTTATAATTAAACTAATTAAACTAACTAATCTAATAATTAACTCAACTAATTAATCTAATTAACTAAACTAATTAATTAAATTAACTAATTATAAATTAATTAACTTAATACTAATTACATATACCTTATTCTTTACTTTACAGAACAGAGAAAGGAAAGAGGGAAGAAGAGGCTCACGATGGGGAGGGGTCTCCGTCGTCGGCGGGGGTTCCGCCGGGGTCGGCGCGGTGGGGCGTCGGCGGTGCTCGTATCGAGGAGGAGGCGGCGGGCTCGGCTCAAGGCGGCGGGCGCTCTGTTCGAGAAGGAGGCGGCCGGCGGAGCTCCGGATCTGAGGTGGCCGGCGGATCTCTACTCGAGATCTGGGCTCGACGCGGCGGTGGAGACTCGACTCGGCGGAGGCGGAGGTCCCAGTCGAAGGTCGGCGGAGCTCGACGCGGCTCGACGCGGGTGAGGCGCAGCGGTCGATCGCCCATCTCGAAGCGGCCGGGCGGTGGAAATTCGAGGGCGGATCTGCTCGACGGATGAGGGGATCCGTAGCGGCGGCGAAAACTCGACGGCTTCGAGTCTAGGGTTAGGGTCAGGTTCTGGATGTGTCGGGGTCTGGGTACGTGTCCGGGATGGACACGAGGGTTTGCTGAACTGTGAGGGACGTGTCCGGGTGTGTCGGACACGGGGTTGGGTGTACTGGTGGAGGGGGTGGTGTCCGGGTGTGTCGGACACGAAAATCAGGTTGTAAAGTTGTAACCGGACACAAGAAATAAATGGATACGATGGGACACCCGGGGTCGGACCCGAGGCCATCACGGCTGACACGGTGATGCTGGACACACGGACACGAGCACACAAAAATGGTGGTGGCTTTGGCTTGTGGGAAATTATGGGGGCTAGCTAATAATCTGGAGATTAGGGTTTCTTGGGAATTGTGAGAATGAGAACTTAAATAGGGAGAGAGGGTGTGGGATAAAGGGTTGCGGGTTGGCCCAATAATGAATGGCCCAGAATTAAAATATAAAAGGGTTTCTCATGTGGGAAAATGAGGGTGTGCTGGCTAGTTAATAGGAAATGGAAATTTGTAAAATTTAAAAAGAAGAGATTATAATTTCAGAAAATATTTTAGGAAAGCTACGTAATTTATTTATTTACTATTCCATTAATTATAAAAAATTATTTTGAAGAAACAACTAGTCTTTTAATTAATTTTATCCAATAAATAATTTTATGATTTCAAGCCAATAAACATTTGAAACTAGAGGAATATATATATTATTATTTATTTATTTTGTAATACATCGTCATTTAGGAAAAATGATTTTTATAAAGATTTTTTTTTTTAAATTACCTCCTACAATCAAACATCGTTCAAAATCAAATAAAAATTTTAAGGAGAAATATTTTATAAAACTTGATATTTTAAAATAAATTAAAATCTAATTATTTTGGAATTTGGAGATCGAAGGTTACAAGTCTATCCACCTTAGAAAAATTTTGTCCTCGAAATTTTAGGGATGACTAGAATAGAAAAAATTTTGTTGTTCATAATGATGAATATATTATTGAAGAAAATATTTCTATAAGGAGAATATTTACCAAACAGAAGAAAACATGAAGAAAAAGAAAATATGGTTTAAGACAGGAATAACTTGAAGGAATCATGGCTCGGCCTTGAATCCTCTAGAAAGTTTAGGTTTGGGAAGTAGACACGATCACTGAAAAACATATAATTGGAATAATGCACGTTACCTTTCCAAAGTAACTAAACCAAGGAAGACCCAGTATAAAGAATGATATAGACATGAAAGTTATAGCTAATTCGAAAGATACGGTCGACAATTTGATTTAAGAAACTTAAATACATCCTTCAGAATGTAATCAAGAGACATCTAATCGCCTTTCTTAATTTCTAGGAAAAAATAGTCTTTACTACCATCTGAAAATAATCCTTCCTTTTTATCCTCGTTCATTTTACTTTTCTCAATCTTGTGATTCCTCATTAACTAATATCTATAAAAGTTTCAAATTCCACAAACTTTATTAGATTAGATCTTAGAATTTCTGAATCAAAAGCCTTATCATCAAATTCGAGTTTGTTTATCTTAACGTCAACTATACCTCGATTATTTTCTTCGATTTCAAATGTTACTGTCATGGTCAAGATTTTAATTTAAATCACAACCTCAATATACCATGATCTTACCTTACGACCTTCAATTATATGATCCCATAATCAATTATATTATAATCTTCTTTACCATGAGCTTCATTTCATTCCATATTTCTTTATCCGTATGTATAATGTTTCCGGGTTTTGAACTAATTTTTTTTTTCATCCTCTGAATTTATTATCCCAATGTAAAATTTTTTTTACTACTCAAATCCTCAATATTTTAATTGAATTCCAGTCGTATCATAATCTCCTCAAATTTTGAGTAAATAACTAAATACAAAATTTTACTATCCAATCGTTTTAATTGAAATCCAATCAATGCATATTTATAAAACTGAAAAATCTGCATCCCAAAATTTAACTTTAAACACTCATCAATCATCTAACTCAAATTCAATTGATGCTTATTCCAATCTAACTCCTCATCCCAAGAATTGAATTCGACACTATTCCATTTATGATTTTATTTCCTGATTTTCTTTTTCCTTAAATACTCAACGATGCGATGCTTCCAGAATCTTCAATGCAACATTCATAATATATAAAATTTCTATCTTGCAATCAACTAAATAAAATGATAATCTCTCAAATTTCTCAAAATTTTTTATTTTTTTTAATCAATTCAATCATATCAAGACCTCCTTAAAATTAATAAATCCTCAAATTCTTGGCTCTGTGAATTTCTTAATTCTCCCTTTAAGTTAATGTTTGTCCTCGAATTTCAATCAAACCTCGATTTTCGCAAAAACAATGATTCCATCAACTCTGTTATAACAACCCCTAAATTCTTTATTTAATTTAATGCTCCTCCACAATTTAATCCTCTTATCTCTTTTTGTCAGTCATAATCTCGTCATAGGTCTTTGCTATGGTCAAAACCCAATAATCATGGTTTAAGAAAACTCTACCTACGGCCATGCAATTTAAGAAAATAAAGGTCATGTATCTTTTGTCATGGTATTTCAGTCTCTGTTAGGGTGCACTACTAGCTAAGTTCTAACAAGAAAATCACGAATATAAACCACGTTACTAGGGAATCAATCAATCAAAAGACGAAAAGAACATTAGGAAAGAAAAGAAAGAACCTGCTAACATATTACTTGCGGTATCTGCTATTAACCACTTAACTCTAGCACATTCACTAACTAATTCCTATTCATGTACACTGGCACCCATATCAACTAATCATATATTAATATCTATATCTCTCATCTACCAAAATTAATCTTCAAAATAATCATCAAGGTTTAACTTCCCGATCAAAAATAAAATGCATATACCTCCTCAAAATTAGATACTTCACATCGAAATAAAATTTAATCACTTCTAAAATCTTTGTAGCCTTAACTATGTTCAGTGAATCAAATTTAAATCCTCAATATTTTAACAACATAAAATCTCAACTCCTTAAAAATTCTGAAAATTTAAAATTCATTTCCACCTTTTAATTTATAACTACTCAATGTACATATTAGTGCTCACGGTCTCTGATACTCAAGGTGCACTCAATACCTCTATTGTCTAGAACTGTGTACTAAATTTGTACTGCCCGAATCACTTGCACTATTACCTCCAATGATCAAAGTTATCATCAACTGTGTTTTCTTTCATGATTTCAATTTATGCCAATTGGTATATCATCTAATTATCAACACACAGAGTGCTTACTGTTATTAACGTCATCCTTGACTAATCCTCGATATAGAATCATTAGCACTCTTGGTATTATATCACTAGCTTCATTAATGGATCATTCATCAAGCTCCTTATATCTCATGATTACATGTATCTACTATAACACTCATGTTTCTTTACTCTCATGGGCTTGTACATGGTTCCTCATCTCGATGGTTGTATAGGTATTTCCTTTAATCCTTTAAAGCCTATTAAACTAATCCGTGATACACTTCACCATCTTCCTTACCTATTCCGATATTTCTCTACTCATGACACCTCATTAACTCCTTATGCATATAAATTTCTTTACCTTCAACACGCCCGATATCAATCATCAGATTGGACGTTATGCTCCATTAATCTTCAATACAATTTCCTCGATACTTACTTGTTTACATAGATCACTCAATTACATAATCATGATTATCCAGGACGGGTAAATGGGCTCTGATACTAACTCTTGAAATATCACTGATACTCTATACTCTCCTTCTACTTATAGTACTATAATGACACTTATCCTAGAACCATTGGTACAAGGTACTATGCTAAGGGCTAACTCTGGATTAAAGCCTACTGCTCACATGTCCAACTAAGAAACACTTACAACTCACTAACAACACAGTCAACACTAATACAAAATACAGACAAAATTACAAGCCACTAATTACCATGCTTAACAAGAAATCCTCAAGGAATAGGAGCTCGAAGACTGAATTGAGGACAGAAGGTATCTTTACTGCTAGTAAAAAAAGAAGCGGTGGAACAAAGTCCTGGAATAACAGAAATAGATAAGTCTTGAGATGGTATTTTAAGAACCAATTTAAGATACAACCTGATAATCATACACGTCTATCCGAAATCATGACACTCAGAATCCTCGCCACGCCAGTAAGCATAGACGCGATAAACAACAGGTTCCGTAACTAAGGTATGCAACCCTATAATCATGTCATCTAGAATCCTCGCCACGCCAACCGGTATGGCTGCGAGAAACTCTAAATCTCATAACTAAAGTATGTACATCCAAGTTAGGTTCCTACGTTCTCGTCACGGCAGCTAATATGGCTGCGATAAACTCTAGGTTCCATAACCAAAGTAGACATTTTTACCTTTCTCACTGTCCTCATCAATATATGTCATCAGATGATACCGTAAATTTTAGTCCGTAAAATTCACCTCAATTTGAAATCAACTCAACAATGATACCAAGAATTAAAGTTAACAACTGGTCAACAAGAATCAACTCAAAAATGATACCAAGAATTTAATTTAATAACTGCTCAACAAGAATAAAGTTCAGTGACAACAAGCGAGAGCGGACGGAAACAAAGAAAAGATTTAAATTGGAAATTATAATAAGATTCTCAAGGGGTCGTCCCAGGAATCTCTCAAGAATTTGTGATTGAGTATCCTCTCTCATCCTAGTATCCTATGTCCTATATCCTATAGCAGGTACGCAGTAGTATAACAATGATGCCACACTACTACGACATCGCACAACTCGCGAAGTCAGACCTGCATGGGCCACCACTAAAAACGTGTCACGACCCGCACCCGGTTTAGGGGCACGAGTGCGTGGGTACGTCCAGCCTACGCCGCAGCATCGGCGGTAGAACGCTATCTAGGTCGTGTACTAACTAACAATCTCACGCTAGTATCCAACTCCATAAGGAGATTCGGATAATACTATAAAATATTCACAACATACTCAATCACAACTACAGCACGATAGGAATTTGAAGAATAAAAGAATACAACACAAGTCGAGAGACAACATAATCATACCTGCAATTATTACTTCCAATTCCCAAGTGTGTCGGAACCAGTCTACTAAGGTCACAGTCTGGAAAAATATTTTCCAGTCAGGAAGGAGCAAAGTACATCTCTAAATAGCAGTTCTATATAAATGACATAAACTATGTAGCAGTTCTAGATGGAAACATACCAGATGCATGTATAGGTACGAGAAATGTACAATGAGAGAAATACTAGAAATACTGTAAGTAAATGCAGGAAAGAAACATTATGTCCATGAGCAAGAACCTATGACTAAGTTTATTGAGTACTAGCTTTAACATGTGATCGGCTTGGGAGCTTGATCAGGCTGGTTACATGTGATTAGCTATGGTTCATATAAAGTCAGGCTAACCGTTGGTTAGCTATGATGCATGTAGAGGTCAGGCTAATCACACGTAACAGCTATGGTTCATATAAATGGTCAGGCCGCACCCGACGTGAGATGTGGGGTGAGCTATGGTGCATATAAAGTTGGGTATGATCACATATCTACACTAAAGTACTCCCCAAACCCCCGACTGGTATAGTAGATCCAATCATGGTACGCTATGGCACGGGATTCCCTAGAAAGGTAGCAAATCTCCCCGGGAATCAGTGTCTGTACATGCACAAGATATCAAGGAAACAAGTCTTGTACAAGCTACACCATGAATAAGGAATAACATCTCATGACGAGATCCGTGTATACCAATCCGTGTAACCAATGTGTCCAGAACATGGATATTTACACTAGATACAGTGAACATAGGAGATATCATAAATTAGAAACTAATCAGAGAATGTACTCGCCTTGGGTCCTTAGCTGGTAATTATTGATGTCCTGTTCCAGAGTATCCCCTGGGTAAACCAACAGTCCTATAAACATAACACAAGCAAAACCACATTTGCATCAGATGCTACACTAACACAGTCAAAAGTACTGGTCTCAGGGCCATGTCAGGCAGGGCACTAGTCAACTAGGGTCATCTAGTAGGGATACGTATATAAATACACATATTTGATTTATACTAGTTGAACATTATATATGTATACTCATACATGTGCTAAAATACATTTTTAAAATATATATATTGTCAATGTTATTATTAAGTATACTAATACTAATTCACCAAATTAATTTTATACCATATAAAAATACCCAATATACATACATATACAACTAATTATACATACTTAATTATAAAATTTGATTAAAAAATAAATAATATACCTATTCATATTTTAAATACATACATATACCAATACGAAAATATAGATCTACATATACATATTTATGCCAAAATACGGTTATATATACATATACTAATTTTCATAATAAAAAACCCTTATATATAATACATAATTAAATTTTAAACAATAAAACTAATATGCATATATATATATATACCAAACTTATTATAGGAAATTACTAAACTAATTATATTTAATTAATAAACAAGTTACATAAATTTAACTAATCTAATTATTAATCACTAATCTAATACAATTAACAACTAATTAATATAAATTAAATAATTTTTCTAATTAAAACTAAATTAATTAATAAAAAAATTAACTAATCTAATTGTTATAATTAAACTAATTAAACTAACTAATCTAATAATTAACTCAACTAATTAATCTAATTAACTAAACTAATTAATTAAATTAACTAATTATAAATTAATTAACTTAATACTAATTACATATACCTTATTCTTTACTTTACAGAACAGAGAAAGGAAAGAGGGAAGAAGAGGCTCACGATGGGGAGGGGTCTCCGTCGTCGGCGGGGGTTCCGCCGGGGTCGGCGCGGTGGGGCGTCGGCGGTGCTCGTATCGAGGAGGAGGCGGCGGGCTCGGCTCAAGGCGGCGGGCGCTCTGTTCGAGAAGGAGGCGGCCGGCGGAGCTCCGGATCTGAGGCGGCCGGCGGATCTCGACTCAAGATCTGGGCTCGACGCGGCGGTGGAGACTCGACTCGGCGGAGGCGGAGGTCCCAGTCGAAGGTCGGCGGAGCTCGACGCGGCTCGACGCGGGTGAGGCGCAGCGGTCGATCGCCCATCTCGAAGCGGCCCGGCGGTGGAAATTCGAGAGCGGATCTGCTCGACGGATGAGGGGATCCGCGGCGGCGGCGGAAACTCGGCGGCTTCGAGTCTAGGGTTAGGGTCAGGTTCTGGATGTGTCGGGGTCTGGTTACGTGTCCGGGATGGACACGAGGGTTTGCTGAACTGTGAGGGACGTGTCCGGGTGTGTCGGACACGGGGTTGGGTGTACTGGTGGAGGGGGTGGTGTCCGGGTGTGTCGGACACGAAAATCAGGTTGTAAAGTTGTAATCGGACACAAGAAATAAATGGATACGATGGGACACCCGGGGTCGGACCCGAGGCCATCACGGCTGACACGGTGATGCTGGACACACGGACACGAGTACACAAAAATGGTGGTGGCTTTGGCTTGTGGGAAATTGTGGGGGCTAGCTAATAATCTGGAGATTAGGGTTTCTTGGGAATTGTGAGAATGAGAACTTAAATAGGGAGAGAGGGTGTGGGATAAAGGGTTGCGGGTTGGCCCAATAATGAATGGCCCAGAATTAAAATATAAAAGGGTTTCTCATGTGGGAAAATGAGGGTGTGCTGGCTAGTTAATAGGAAATAGAAATTTGTAAAATTTAAAAAGAAGAGATTATAATTTCAGAAAATATTTTAGGAAAGCTACGTAATTTATTTATTTACTATTCCATTAATTATAAAAAATTATTTTGAAGAAACAACTAGTCTTTTAATTAATTTTATCCAATAAATAATTTTATGATTTCAAGCCAATAAACATTTGAAACTAGAGGAATATATATATTATTATTTATTTATTTTGTAATACATCGTCATTTAGGAAAAATGATTTTTATAAAGATTTTTTTTTAAATTACCTCCTACAATCAAACATCGTTCAAAATCAAATAAAAATTTTAAGGAGAAATATTTTATAAAACTTGATATTTTAAAATAAATTAAAATCTAATTATTTTGGAATTTGGAGATCGGAGGTTACATGCTTTGCTCCTTCCTGACTGGAAATATTTTTCCAGACTATGCCTTAGAGGACCGCTGTCCGACACTTATGGTGAGTAGCTGCAGACTTGATAGTAGTTGTGATTCCAGGAGGTCTAGCTGGAAATTACTATTTTTAGTTAGTTCTTTTAACAGTCTATTTGGTACCGGATTTGTCTCCGGCATTTGATGATTCTTGGATATTGTTGAGTTAGAATATTACTTGTGGACTTGTGTTGTGTTTAATTTTAATTTCTGTTTCGAAATCTTATCGTGCTGTGATCCTGTGATTGAGTATATGTTCATCTTATTTGTGTCATCCGTGCCTCCTAATGAAGATTGGATGCTTGCGTGACATTAGTTAGATAGTATCAAGACCTTGACAGCGTTCTACCGCCGATGCTGCGGCATAGGCTGGACGTACCCACGCACTCGTGCCCCTAAACCGGGTGCGGGTCGTGACACTTGGAGTTTGGAAGAATGATCTTGAAATCAAGTTCGAAAAGATAAAATTCAAAATTAGTCCCAACGAGAACGATTATCCTGCGGGAGTGTCGGCGTGATGATTTTACGTACGGCGGGGATGATCGAACTCACGGGAACATGTTCGATAATTATTCCAAACGAACTCGATGAATGGAATGTATTAAAGATAGAATAGACTTGGGCTTGAGTATTTGAAACTTAGTTTCTTGAGGAATGCTAGAAGCAGACTATGGATTTACTGAACGATAAAATTAAAATTGGATGATTTTGCTGGACGAATTATAATCACTACATGAATGGACATAACTTGGGGAAATATTAAGGTGTCTCGATCGTGTCGAAGATAACCATATTGTTCAAATGTTCTTGTCTTGTGCGAGCATATGTGTAAACTTCCTCGACCAGATTTCAGTAATTTAGGATTAATTTTAGCTAATTAGAATTATTGCAACTTTTTAAAATTTATTATGTTTATATATCCTATTTGATTGTGCACATGTACTTCACACAATTAATTAGGGCATTACACTAGCTGTTAACCCTAAACAAAATTCACATACCTGCCCTAGACTTGTTAAACTATTTTCCTAAATTTTCTGCAACTATCAGATATTTTATTTTGAGCCTCGTTTGAGACGCACAAATATCGTTACAAAAGTCCGTATTTATTTCCTATTTAATTTTTTGCTCTTTACCCATCTCTGTACCCCTAGAGATTTAAGGCCCAACCTGCACCTGTTTTGCCCAAACAAAAATACGATAATATTCTACTCTAATTATACTACAATTAGTGTATTGACACCGTAGAAAAATTATGATCCTAACTGCCCCTAAATAATTAGTGAACATCGTGCGCAGTATTTAATAATTAATAAATACGGTGATCTCTATCACTCAGAAACCAGGCCCAACACCTGGCCAAGCTCACCCCCACACTTCCCAAAACATTTCCCCAGCTTTCTCCCTTATTTCTGTACAATTCTGTACTTTCAGGAACCATGTGTTTTTTCCAGACAAATTGCGTAATTGCGCAAAATACCAATTTTAGGACTTTTATGCAAATTATGGAATTATAAGGGTTTTTATGCAAAATGCATGTGAGGTGGCATAACCTCATTGGCTATTAACCCTAACACCTACATGTGGCATTAAGTATCCAGAAAAATCTGTTAAAAATATCCTGAAATGCAAAATTACCCAAATGCCCTTAAAGTTGCAATTAATTACAACTTTGCCATTGGGAAAAATAACCTATATAAACCACACCCCCTCTCTTCAAACCCCTACATCCACATCCCTCCTCCACCACCGGCCACCCAACTCCGGCAAGACCCTCGCCCCTACCCCACCTCCCCTCCGGTCAAGCCACCTCCCCTCCGGCCGCCTGTTCCGCCGTGGGCAGCCCCCGCAAGCCAACTTCCCCAACACCATCACCCACAGCCACCACCACCCGAACCACTCCCACCACCGCCTCCGGCCACCGTGCACCGTCACCACCCCTACCGTTCGACTCGCCCCGACCCCCTCCACCCGACGACCACACCCTCACCGCCCCACGACCGTTCCTCCGGCCGCCCTCGCCCCCGCAGCAGCTCCCACTCCCTAACCCTAGCTACTGCCACCACATCTCCGACCCCCTCCAGCCACCACCACCGCCGTCATGGACCACCGCCACCACCACTAACCTGACCGCCACCCTCCCCTCCTTCGATCCATCACCCTGCACCGCCACCTCCGCCACTGCTCCGCCGCCGGCAGCCCCCGCAAGCAGCTGCTGCTGCTGCTGCTAGCAGCCACTGCTGCTGTTGCTGCTCCTCCGGCCACCTCCGGCCGCCTCCGCCGCCGTCCTACCGCCATCGACGACGTGGGGGTCCCACCTGTCAGTAGGTATACCCCCCCTCTTGTTTATACGTATATACGCATAAATTTATATATGTATGTAAATATGTATATATATATGTATACAAATACTTATATATATATATGTTATATATATATATTAATATATAATGTTATATTAATTATATAATGTATAAATATAGTATATTTATACTATATACTATATTTTTATTATTATATATTATGTATATATATGTATATATATATACATGTGTATATAATTATATATATATAACATATTATTTTATATGTTATATATTATGTAATAATAAGTATATATATATATGCATTTATTTCTGTTTTATATATATATATATATATATATATATATATATGTAGTATATATAAATATGTGTATTCATATATTTATATATATACATAGTTATATATATTATATTATTACTAATAATTATTGCTGGATAATACAGCATATGTATATATATATATATATATATATATATATATATATATATATATATATATTTACGCACTATCATTTCATTTATTGCCTATATATATATTATCTATATATATATAATATATACTACATAGTACTGCATAATACAGTATGTATTTATATTCCTGCACTGCCATTTCTTTATATATATATATATATATCTATATATATATATATAATATAATATTATATATAATATTGAGCTGGATAATACAGCCTATATATATATGTATATTTATATTTCTCGCACTGTCTTTCAATTTATTATATATATGTATATATATATCTATATATATATATATATATTATCTACATATATTATATATAAGATATTGCTGGATAATACAACATATATATATATATGTATATTTACATTTCTCGCACTGTTATTTCATTTATATCTATATATATAAATATTATCTATATATAATATATATTATATAGTGCTGTATAATACAGTACACATATATATATATATATATTTACATTTCCCCGCACTGTCATTTCATTTATATCTATATATATATATATACTATCTATATATAATATATACTATATAGTACTGTATAATACAGTACATATATATATATATATATATATATATATATATATTTACATTTTCTGCACTGTCATTTCATTTTATATCTATATATATATATATAAATATATACTATATAATATAGTGCTGGATAATACAGCATATATATATATGTATATTTACATTTCCTGTACTATCTTTCAATTTATTATATATATATATGTATATATGTATATATCTATGTTTATGTATATACTGTCTATATATAATATTATATATATTATATACTATATCTATATGTATATATATACTCTATATTTATATGTGTATCGTATATTATATATATATTATCATATATGTATATAAGTATATATATGAATATGCTTTTATATTATCCCCATGATATCCACGAACCCTGTATATTTTAACAGAAAATATCTCCAGCACAGCCAGTGACCCCCTGTCACAAGCACCCTCAAACTTGACTGTGAGATCAGGGTTTCAATACTATCAGGGAGTAAGCAAGTATACCTTGCCAAGTTACTGTTTAATTTCCAATATTGTTATATGCTCTTGTTTCTGAATTTCATATAACTATGAGTACCTGAGACTGCCTTGGGTACAGTCAACTGATACGTTGACATTTAGTATAATTAACTTAGTCTTACAGACTCACCAACAATTGTGAGGGTATCCTAATATCTTCCTAGACCCTATCACGGGAACACGCAACAAGGTTGCAATACATATTGGGATGCGAGCTGCGTATTTGATTAGCTACCAGTACGTGTGACCCGCATCACGGATTAGCATAAAATCAGGAAAAATTATAACTTGACATTTAGTTATATTGGGTGGGAAAGATAACTAGTAGACGTATGGGACATCCCCTCCTTAAATGTTTTTATACCTTCGTACCATGCTCCTCGGAGATGGTCGATTGCAGAGTGCCCTTGAGTCAGGGGGCATATGACACATATACTAGCCAGTCACCATGATTTGTGAATTAAGTCAGCATATGTCTAACCTACACATTCCCATGCGTACTACAAGGTCTTTACTTGCATTTCACTTAGATGGTTAGCACCCTGTATTTATTTATTTAATTCAGTATTTTTATACCTGGCATGTTATTTTCCTGTATCTTGTTATGTCCCTCTGAGGACCTGGTTCCCTGCCAGATTTAGACGAGACTTTCTACCCCACGGTATACGGACCTGATCAGGAGACTAGGTGTACTACCGAGGAGGAGCTAGAGGAGACACCCTCAGAGTATGCCTGACCCTAGAGGCTTGCCCACCTGGAGATGGAGCTGTTTCCCAGATAGACGCTACTTAGTCTATCTTATTTTTCTGCGCTACTATTAGCTTTTGTAGTGGGCTCGTCCCCATCAGATGTGTACTATATCAGACTCAGCTTTTATATATATTCAGCACTTATTTTCCTGACATTTTGTTGTGGATGAGATAGAATTACCTGTATTAGACTTGTAGTATTTTAGGACAGCGTAGCACGTTTCTTTGGGTCTATTATATTGGATTAAACCCTTAGTGATGTGTCAGCTGGCCAGTGACACGTGGCCTAGTTCCTGACATTTTGGGACTGGGGCGTGACATGGTTTTAGTGGTGGCCCATGCAGGTCTAGTTTTTATTGCTAGTGGTATGATGACATGCCCAGCAAGCCTGCAATAGGATAGGAATACTAGGTCTCATCCACACTGACACCATCCTTAACTATTTTTTTATTTTATTATTTGCATCCTGCTTGATTATTATTTATTATTCGTGTCTTTCTAATTATTCTATTTTCTTCAAAAATATGGACATACCCGGAAAATCTACGAATAATGGGACTGACCAAATAACAGACCCTTCGCCAAGTGTCCAAGAAACCCCGTCCTATCACCAGAACTCTAGCCAGGAGGCAACACCAATACTGCAGGCGAAGACACCTTTGCCTCCACCTCCAGCCCTTCCTGCTCTAATGCCACAACCTGAGGGACAGTCTCAAATGTTCCAGTCCTCCAAGCTATGTTGCAGACTCAATGGCAACAGACTGAAGCCTTGAGACAGTCTCAGTGGCAACAGACTGAAGCCTTGAGGCAGACCTTGATAACGGCTTTGGAGAGAACCACTACCCCGACACCAGTACCTGTCCAACCAGTGGGCACAGTCCGAGGTTTCCACCAGATGAGCCCGAGGACCTTTAAAGGCAGCAAAACTCCAGAGGAGATCTCCGACTGGATCTCCAACACCGAAATGCTGCTGGAAGGATCATAACTCTCCCCTGACCTATGGATGACTGCCGTGAGGGCCCAACTTCTCGGCAACGCCCATCACTAGTGGGAATCCATAGAGCGTAGCGTCGGCAAAGATCAGACTTGGAAACAATTCTTGGAGCACTTCAATGCCAAGTACTTCCCCGCAACAGTCCGAGATGCCCTATATTTCCAGTTCCTGTACCTGGAACAAGGGAACATGTCCGTAGATGCCTACGATGCAGAGTTATGCCGACTGAGTCGATTCGGTGACATGCTGATACCGAACGAGCTGGAGAAGGCCAAGAGATTCCACCGCGGCCTCACCATAGAACTCCAGAGATATACGACGGCGCAGTCAAGGATCTCCTATGAGGAGGTTCTTACAGAAGCAAGGGTGCAAGAAGCAATTGGCCGAGGAACAAGACGTCCGAATCCAACCTTCCCGGCAAAAAAACCAGCAAGGAGCAGGAGGACCTATCCGCCGTCCACAAAATCAGACACAGCAGACGACGGGACCCTACCAAAAGAAGGAGCTCCCGACTTGTCACTTTTGTGGCAAGAAGGGGCATTTTGCCAATGACTACAGAAAGAGGCTAGGATTATGCCTAGTATATGGAGCTGGTCAGCATATGGCCAGAGACTGCCCACAATGCAAAGTTGCAGCACCTCAGTAAGGGCAGAAGCCAGGAGCACAAGCCCAGAAGATGCTACCCTCAACATCTGGAGGATATCAGAGAGGAGCACCCCTGCCCACTCAGGAGGCCCAATTCAACAAGGCCAGACAACAATCTGGAGGACAAAGGCACGGACAAGCCTTTGCTTTAGCTGCAGTTGCAGAAGAGCCAGAAGGTGAAACCATCACAGGTACCATTTTAGTTGCATTATTACCTGCAACTGCATTTTTCGATTCTGGGGCTACACTGTCTTTCATATCTAGTAGTTTCGTAGCCATGCATAAACTTGCCACTTCCCCACTGCCCAAGTGTTGGAAGATACTTACCGGGGGAGGCATTATTCCAGTTACCAACATTATTGAAACATGCCCGGTAGTCGTTTGTAGTAGAGGACTAAGAGCGCGATTTTTGGTACTTCCAATGCCAAATTTCGACATTGTCTTAGGCATGGACTGGCTAAGCCAGAACAATGCTGTCCTAGACTGCCGAAAGAGAAGTGTTATCTTTAGACCCCCAGGTCACCCGCAGTTCGAATATGTATGAGGCACCATCGAGCAAGGAGTAGGCCAGACTCCTAGAGCATACATGGCGATGTAGACAGCACTCCCATCAATTGTGGCAGAGTTCGAGGACGTATTTTCGGAGGAATTGCCAGGCCTACCGCCTGACAGAGAAGTAGAGTTCATTATTGAGCTGATACCCGGAGCTGTACCGGTATCCTCAAATGTGTACCAACTGGCGAAGAAGGAGCTTGACGAGCTGAAGCTTCAATTGGAGGAACTACAGATCAAGGGATTTGTTCGTCCTAGTGTATCACCCTGGGGAGCACCAGTGCTGTTTGTACCAAAGAAGGACGGGACATATCGAATGTACATTGATTACAGAGCCCTCAACGCTTTGACAATCAAAAACAAGTATCCCTTGCCGCGAATTGACGACCTATTCGACCAACTGACGGGAGTTGTAGTATTCTCAAAGATAGACTTGAGATCAGGCTATCATCAGGTCAAGGTACGGAGAGAATATATTCCAAAGACAGCATTCAGGACTCGTTATGGTCACTACGAGTTCCTGGTGATGCCGTTTGGACTTACTAATGCACCTGCCATATTTATGAATCTGATGAACAGAGTCTTCCACCAATATCTGGACCAGTTCGTGGTAGTCTTCATCTACGACATTCTGGTGTATTCACAGAGCCACGAGGAGCATGAAGAGCACTTGAGACTAGTGCTAGAGACGCTGAGACGGAAGAGCCTTTATGCTAAGATGAGCAAGTGCGAGTTCTTCCTTGATCGTGTCGCTTTTCTTGGATACGTTATCACAGGAGAAGGCATCTCGGTGGACCCAGCAAAGATTTTATCTGTAGAGACATGGCCAACTCTGACCAACGTCTCAGAGGTGAAAAGCTTTCTAGGACTTGCCGGATATTACCGGAGGTTCGTAGAAATTTTTGCAAGAATCGCGGAGCCGATTACCCGTCTTACCCGCAAGGAGCAGGAGTTCATATGGTCTAAGGAATGCCAGACAACTTTTGATGAGTTGAAGAAGCATCTGACTACTGCCCCCATCTTGACTATACCATCTGGATCTGGAGGTTTCGTAATCTATAGCGATGCATCCGGAAAAGGATTTGGTTGTGTCTTAATGCAACATGGGAAGGTTGTAGCTTATGCCTCAAGACAACTGAGGACTCATGAGAAGAATTACCCCACTCATGATTTTGAGCTTGCTGCAGTCATTTTTGCCCTGAAGCTATGGAGACACTATCTATACGGCGAACGAGTGGAGATTTTCAATGATCACAAGAGCTTAAAATATGTCTACACTCAGAAAGACTTAAACCTGAGACAAAGACGATGGCTTGAAGTGATGACAGATTTTGAGATCGATCTGCAGTACCATCCTGGGAAGGCTAATGTAGTAGCTGATGCTCTAAGCAGAAGACCCTCGGCATTCTTTATGATCACCCAACCAGGTCTATTAAGAGATCTAGAAAAGTTGGGAATAGAGTTCATTATGCCGGGAACTGAAGGCAAATTATCAAACTACCAGCTGCAATCAATATTAGTTGAAAGAATCAAAGCTGCTCTACCAACAGATACAAGATTTCAGAGGCTTCGACAAAGAACAGAGGATGGAATCCAGACAGGATATCGCATACACGAAGATGGGACTCTAAGATGTGGTGATCGTCTTTATGTTCCAAATGGAGAACTACGTGGAGAGCTGATGTCAGAAGCTCATAGCTCAATATACTCTATACACCAAGGAGGCACAAAGATGTACAGAGATCTGCGACAATATTACTGGTGGCATGGAATGAAGCGGGAGATAGCACGCTTTGTGGCCAAGTGCCTGGTGTGTCAGCAAGTTAAGGCTGAACATCAGAGGTCTGCCGGTCTACTTCAACCCCTCCCAATACCCGAGTGGAAATGGGAACACATTACGATGGACTTTGTTATGGGCTTTCCAAGAAGTCCTAGTAGTCGTAACGCTGTATGGGTGATTGTAGATAGACTCACCAAGGCTGCTCATTTCCTACCTTTCAGAGTCGAACAATCTACGAAAGTTTTAGCGGACATGTACATGAAGGAGATCGTACGTCTGCACGGACTACCAGTCAGCATAATATCTGACCGGGATACGAGGTTTATATCCTACTTTTGGCAAAGTATGCAAGAAAGTCTTGGTACCCGCCTCAAGTTCAGCACCTCGTATCATCCACAGACAGATGGCCAGTCAGAGCGCACCATCCAGACACTTGAAGATATGCTGAGAGCCTACATGCTTGATTTCAGCGGATCATGGGAAGATCATCTATACTTGGTGGAATTTTCCTACAACAACAGCTATCAAGCGAGCATTCAAATGGCTCCCTTTGAAGCTTTGTATGGAAGGAAATGTCGTTCCCCAGTATGCTGGAGTGATATAGGCGAGAGACAAATCTTGGGACCAGAACTGATTGTTCATACGGTGGAGAAAGTAAAGAAGATCCAGGGACACCTACGAGCTGCACAAGACAGACAGAAGCACTGGGCCAACATTCACCGACGACCTCTAGAGTTCCAAGTAGGAGAGCATGTGTTCTTGAAGATCTCACCAACCAGAGGAACTATCAGATTTGGAGGAAGAGGAAAGCTGAGTCCGAGGTACATCGGACCCTTCGATGTGTTAGATCGCGTCGGAGAGGTTGCTTACAGGCTAGCTCTACCTCAGACCTTGGAGGGAGTACATGACGTCTTCCATGTATCTCAGCTGAGGAGGTACATTTCAGACCCGAGTCATGTGCTGGACTATTCAGAGATCACCATCGGGCCGAGCTTATCGTACCAGGAAGAGCCTGTAGAGATCCTGGACCGTAGCAAGAAAGTGTTGCGAGGCCAGACTATTCCTCTAGTTCTGTCATGCCCCAGTCCCAAAATATGTAGGACTAGGACACGTAAGCATGCCAGCCGCATGGATATGGCAACTCCAATATATGGAAACCAAATCCACACGTACGCTGTAATATGAATATCAAATCCACAAGTGGTATAACTGTAATACAAGTCACAGGGTAAAATCTAAATCTCATCCACCAAAATCATATAGAGATAAATAAACAGTATCTATGAAACTAGATCTCAATA
The DNA here is from genome assembly GCA_036927795.1 of Iris macrosiphon. NCBI lineage: Eukaryota > Viridiplantae > Streptophyta > Magnoliopsida > Asparagales > Iridaceae > Iris > Iris macrosiphon. The sequence goes on from JAYESA010000003.1 coordinate 8,894,272, forward strand.
AGAAGTATCTAAGGATGATAGTTGGATGGAAACAAATCCACTACCAACTCAAATAGAAAAGTAAATACAATATAAGTACAACTCAATCAAACAATATAAGTACCAGCTATCAATCACGGCTCGAAGAGAAGACATCCACGAAGCAACTATAACCATCCAACTATGCTCTCCTGTAAATACACAAGAACAGGTACACCTGGCAGCGGACCAGGTCCTCAGAGGGACATAACAAGATACTTAAACACATGCCAATAAAGTACTGAAATAAATATCCAAAGGGGTCACCTAACCGTCTAAAGTGAATGCAGTTAAGAACACCTTTCCCCACAAGTGAGCTATCTGGCTGAAAACTGGGATTTGGCATGGTTCTCTTTTGAAGATCCAGGGGCCCAAAGGTACGTCGTCTTTTGAACGGCGGAGGCCCGCCAATGTATATATATGGGTCATCACCACCCGTATCTCCAGCGGAGAATCCGGGCGTCACAAAAAAAGTGCAAAGGAGCTCAAATGCGGTACTTGTTGTTCTCCCCACCCAAAGCTCTAAGCATGTCATGTCCATGACACGATAATACCTCTAATAACTGCCAAGTCTACTAGCATGCAAGTTTCTAACAGCAGTTATTCCTAACGCACGGCCCATACGTACAGGAGGCCAGACCTGCACGCAAGTCCGTGATCTACATGAGACTCATAACTCGTGTAACAACTGTGTCACGGCCAATGAACCTAATGGTGCTACATGATAATGGGGTAGTCTCATGAACAAGGTCAATGTAATACATAAATAAAAATATATCGCGACATCACCGTCGCGCGCATTTTATATAACAGTTAAAATATATGAAAAGACAGAAAATAAAGATGCATGCAACATATGGAATAAAAATAACAGTACAATGGCAAGGTATACTTGCCTAGCAAGAAGGCTGCGATGTACCAATAATATGCTCCAGAAGTTGCGCAGAATAAATCCAATATCCTATGTACATATGATATAATACAATAAAAACATTAGTCATTACACTAGTGCACACACACAACAATATTTATACTAGACTCAGGGGGTACCCTAGGGGTAGCACTAGTCATCTAACACGGTCAATTACACGTTGAATTACGCGGGGTCTCATCTTCAAGTGTTGTACACAATCAGACAATCGACTGACAGGTGTCTAAGCCTGTACGTTAAGGTACGCAAGGCAGGCAATTTGTAAGTTCTTAGGGTCAACATGGTCAAGGGCAATACGGGATAGTCCACGGTGTCCTAGGGTCGTACAGTCTAAATATATATATAGTCCTAATTATCAATTAGCATTTACTTACATATATTTTTATATAATTATATAATAATATAACCAGTAATTTATTTACATAGCTAATTGAATACTTATAGTAAATATGTGCATAAATATATATATACCAACTAATAATATGCTAATGACTAACCAAATATATATATATACTAAATGGAACAGTATACGCGTACGTATGTATATACGAGTTGGGTTCGCCGACTCAGGGTCCGATATCACCTAGCAGTCAATAAGCTATCCTACTGGCATACACACAAGCACATATAAAAGAAGAATATGGACAGGTTCGTACCTCGGGGTACGCGCACGGGTATGATAGTGGGGTTAACGACGATGATGGCGAGGGTGACGACTATAACGACGATGAGGGTGGGGGAGACAGCACATCAGAGAGAGAGATCGGAGTCTGAGAGCATAATGTGGCCGTCTTCCCTAACCAGCATATTCTTTGGTTTCAGGTCTCTGTAGACAATGCCGAGCATATGCAGGTATTCCAAGGCAAGAAGGACTTCAGACACATAAAACCTTACAGCTTGCTCCAAGAAATACTTCTCAGGCTGCCTCTGCCGTAGTGCATGAAGATCCCCTCCGGGACAGAACTCCATAACCAGGTAAGAGAACTTCTCCGTCTCAAAATATGTATACAACGTTGGGAGAAACGAGTGGTACAGACACTGCAAAAATCTCCCTCTCAGTCTGCGCCCTCGGCAGCTTCTTCCTGACCGCCAATGCCGCCTTATCCATCACCTTCATCGCAGAATAGCTCTGTGTCCCACTCAGCTCTGCCAGGTACACACTACCAATGTCCTCATACCCCAACCGCTTCAACAGCCTGAAATGGTTCATTCCGAGGGCCATGGGGCTACTCAAACTATTCTCGACACTCACTTTGCTGCTCGTGCTCTCTGCATCACCACACGCGGAGTCCTCCCCAACATTCTTGATACTGCTAACGGCAGGCAGTAGACGCTTCTGAGATGCGGGCAGTAATGAAACTATCCTTGGTCGGCTCGACGTACTGAGAGAAGCTAGTGTTGATGGCACTCTGGTAGCATTGGCTAGACGAGGAGATTTCTAGATCGGGGTTGAGTTCCTTGACGGCCACAAGGATGGGGTCAGCATCGGCAGGGGCAGTACCAAAACGGGTATCAGGTGACACTGTCGGTGTCACTACCACATTCCAGATTAGGGCATTTGTGTAATTTCACTATTTTGAATAATTATATATTTTATTAATCTGCTGAGTTTTTAAAACTATTTATATGTTGTTGGTTGTGTTCGGTTTAGGTCAAACCCTAGAACTTATTAGGACTATAACCCTAAGGACTAAACCCTAGTTTGAAACCCAAATTCTAGACAAACCCTAGAATTCCAACTTTAGGGTTGCACCTCAAACCCTAGAAAACCCTAACCTGAGTTATTTGAGTTCTGTATGACCTAACCTGGGGGTTTAACCTAAAACTATGCATTAGAAATCCTAACCTAGTTTTAATATAAAAGGGAACCCTATTTTCCTTCATGAAGAGAGAAACCCTAGCCTCCATTAGAAAAGCCTTTTTCCCCTACCCCAAAACTCAGAAGCAAACCCTAGGGATTCCATTTTTCCCCTTTCAAAGCAAGGAGAACAAGGAGCTTGGGTCAAGAATACTTGGAGAAGAAGAACCTCCATTGAAGAAACCATCTCCCTAGGTAAAACCCTATTTTAAATCTTTTATTTCTGTTTTTCTGATGTTAATGCCCATTAGGAACCCACCCTGAGGTTTAGATTTTGATTTAGGGTTTTGATTTGGGTTTTGGTGACCTACATTGGATTTCCTCCAATTTTCGTGAACCCTAACCCTAGGGGTTTGCATGTAGACTAATTTCCTCCTCCAACGTTAGGGTTGGATCTCTTTTAGGGTTTCGTTTGGGGATTTTTTTATAAGTTCTTATTATGAGTTCGATTTCAACACTCTAGGTGTTGGTGATAGGTTTATTAGAGTTTTACCTATCTAATGAATTCGAATTTCTGCCTATTTGATATATATTTACACTTATATAATTGCATATGTTTGAAAATGGGTTGTGTGATTTGGGGGATTTTCTGTGGAGTACACTGGACTGTGTTTGGTTTTACTGTGCAGTCGGGTTTTGGGGGAGATCCTGTGCAGTGAAATACCTATGTGTGCTGTGCCAGTTTTCAGTGAACTGTGTGTATAGGATTAAGATTTCAGTGTGTATCCTAGGGTCCTACAGATTTCAGAATCTGTGTGTGAGTGATGCAGTGAGTTATGTATCAGTATGGTTAAGGATGTAAGTGCCTGTGTAGTTCAGACTGTGAACTTAGGTATATGGCTGTGTGTCCCTGTGTGAGTGAATACCAGTGTAAGAACTCAGTGATTGCCTGTGTGTGTGTCTCTTAGTATCTGTCTGTGTGAGGACTGAGTTGAGGGTTTTGGAGTGAGCCATATGTTATGAAGAAGTAAGAGAGTGTACCAGTGTCAATGTATACCAGTATCAGTAATCTGTATCTGTGTGAGTGCAGTGTGCAGATTATGCTGTGTCTGTATGTATCAGAGATGGGGAAGAGAGTGGGTGAGGCTGGTATGATCAAGTGAACACAGGCAGGGACAGGAGGAGTATAAGGAGGTATAAAAGTATAGGGGGTTAGTGAGTTCTCTAATGTATCAATGGGCATTTTACTGACACAGTGGGTTAGTATCAGTAGGATATATGCAGTGAGGTTAAGTCAGTAAGAAGTTTCAGTTCAATGTGTGCCTATATGTGTGTATCAGTACCTGTGTGTGTAGACTGTGTGTGAACCAGTGTCTCAGTAAGGAGAGTGAGTATATCTCTGTGTTTTAGGTGCAATACCTGTGTGTGAGCAATGTGAGATAACTGTGTAGTTTAGTTATCTGTGTGTTAGATAGCTAGGTGAGTGTGTTCTCAGTAAGGGGGGAAACAGAACCATATATATGTGTGTGTGTGTGTGTAATTCAGTGAGTAAGAGAGAGAGGTGTATAGCCTGTGTGTGATGTAGGCATGGGTAGGAGTGAGGTTAGTAGGTGTTCAACTTGAGCATCTTAATATATAATTGTGTTAGTGTATTAGTGAACTTGTGTTTCACTGTATAAATACATGTGTAAGTTATCTGTCTGAGTGTGTATGCAGTGAATGAACCTAAATCCCTGAGTGTCAGTGAGAACCAGTGTGACTATCGGTGAGGAGTTCAGTTTGTGTCTGTGTGTTCTCAGTGTTAGTTCTAGGGAGGTTGCCTGTGTGTCAGTTATTAACTATAGTGTGTGTGAGGTAACTGTGTAGATGTATTAGCTAGGTTCAGTGTAGCTGTGTGGGTCTGTGTGTAGGTGTTCAGTGAGTGTGTGTGGATACTTGTGTGCAGTGAGTGTAGTTCAGTGACTGTGAACATGTGTCAGTATGTCTCAGTGAGTGTGTATTAGTTAGGCAAGTTAGTACACTAGGATAAGTTATACACTTGAGTACTAACTAGTATTAGCCAATATTCACTAATACCAACTAGTATACTTAGAATTATCTAGACAACTTAGTAAAGTAAGGTAATGATCTAGTTAACCATGGGTAACCCTAGAATAGACCTAGAAATGGCCTAACACCCTCATCCTAACTAGTTAATGGCAATTATCTTTCCACACCACCATTTAACACTTATATTTCATTTATATAGGTCATTGTGATCCCCCTTTGGACATCGATCCTCACACCTTGCTCAGGACCACAGGCGAGTACATTCTCTGACAGTTTTTATTTTGTTGATTACTTCTATAATCTAGTTGTATTACATACTTGATTCCGACACTATGGATACACGAGTTAGCACCCTAGATCCCCATCATGAGGAGTCGTGATTGGAATCCATCGTGCTAGCTGGGGGATGGGGAACTATTAGTAGATTATGTGATCATATCCAACCATCTACATGCATCATAGCTCACCCCACTTCTCACGTCGGGTGCGGCCTGACCATTTACATGCATCATAGCTGTTATATATGATTAGCCTGACCACTACATGCATCATAGCTAACCATATGGTTAGCCTGACCTACAAGAATCATAGCTAATCATATATAACCAGCCTGATCTAGTCCCAAGCCGATCACATAATAAACTGATATTTCAAACACTTAGCTAGATGTCTATTCTTTATTCAGTTTCACTTGTTCTAGCATTCACTGTTTACTGTTCATTGCTAGATGCTCTATTGCCTATTTCTTTTCTCCAGTACTTTACACTTCCAGCATTTATTCTCATCATGTATTTCTTACACTGTTATAGTTTTTGTCAATTTAATGAAACTGCTGTTAGTGCTTGTGCTTCGCTCCAATCCTGACTGGATAACATTTTTCAGATGACCTGGAGAACTATTGCCCCACTCATTACGGCCCAGGATTAGAGGGAGATTTTACTCCGGGAATCTCAGAGGAGTTGCCTATCCTAGAGGAGATATTGCCTGCCAATACTTAGATTACTTTTTCTGTATTTATTGTTTCAGACTGAGACTGAGTTGTATTTATTATTTTGTGACTTGTGGGTTCATCTAGACCCAGGACTTGTGTTACACTTTTGTGGTTGGTTTATATCAGAACTCTTTCTATTCTCATCATGCCATTATTTCTTATAGCTTGTGATTGAGTATACTATAGAACTGTAGATTTTTATCATTGTCTTCCGTACGGAGTTGAGACGATTGACAGGATATATGTTGTGTTGAGACCTAGACAGCGTTCTACCGCCGATGCTGCGGCGTAGGCTGGACGTACCCACGACTCATGCCCAAATTTCGGGTGCGGGTCGTGACACATTTTTAGTGGTGGCCCATGCAGGTCAGACTTCGCAAGTTGTGCGATATCGTAGTAGTGTGACGTCTTAGTTGTACTACTGCTTGCCTGCTATAGAATATAGGACATAGGATACTAGGATGAGAGAGGATACTCAATCACAAAAAAAAAATTTCTTGAGAGATTCCTGGGACGACCCTTGAGAATCTCATTATGAATTCCAATTTAATTCCTTTCCCCTTGTTTTCGTCTGTTCTCGCTTGTTGATATTGAGTTTGATTCTTGTTGATCAGTTGTTAAATTTCTGGTATCATTGTTGAGTGGATTTTATATCAAGATGAATTTTACGGGCTAAAATTTACGGTATCATCTAATGACATATATTGATGAGGACAGTGAGAAAGGTAAAACGTCTACTTTGGTTATGGAACCTAGAGTTTATCGCATCCATACTAGTTATCGTGACGAGAACGTAGGAACCTGACTAGGATGTACACATTATAGTTATGAAACTTAGAGTCTCTCGCAGCCATACCGGTTGGCGTGGCGAAGATTCTAGATGACATGATTATATAGTTGCATACCTTAGTTACGGAACCTGTCGTTTATCGTATTTATGCTTACTGGCGTGGCGAGGATTCTGAGTGTCATGATTTCGGATAGACATGTATGATTATCAGGTCGTATCTTAAATTGGTTCTTAAAGTATCATCTCAAGACTTATCTATTTCTGTTATTCTAGGACTTTGTTCCATCGCTTTTTTTTCTTTACTAGCAGTAAAGATACCTTCAGTCCTTGATCTAGTTCCTTTTTGAGCTTATTTTCTTTGAGAATTCCTTGTTAGTGTGATAATTAGTGACTTGTAATTTTGTTTGTGTCTTGTATTAATGTTGACTGAGTGTGACTTGTGAGTTTGTAAGTATTTCTTAGTTGGACATGTGAGCAGTAGACATTAATCTAGAGATACCCATAGCATAGTACCTTGTAGCAATAGTTCTATGATAGGTGTTATTATAGTCAATACTGGTACTATAGGTAGAAGAAGGAGAGTATAGAGTATCAGTGATAGTTCCAAGAATTAGTATCAGAGCCAACATACCTGCCCTGGATAATCATAATTATGCACTTGAGTGATCTATGTAAACAATTAGGTATCGAGGAATAGTGTTAAGGATTAATGGATCATGATTCAATTTGATGATTGATATCAGATATGTTAAAAGTAAAGAAATTTATATGCATGAGGAGTTATAATGAGGTGTCATGAGTAGAAAAATATCGGAATTAGTAATAAAAATGGTGAGGCGTATCACAGATTTGTTTAACAGGCTATAAAAGGTTAAAGGGAAATACCTATGCAACCATCGAGATGAGGAACCATATACATGCCCATGAGAGTAAAGAAACTTGAGTGTTATAGAAGATACATGTGATCATGAGTTCTAATGAGCTTGATGAGATAATCCATCAATGAAGCTAGTGATATAATACCAAGAGTGCTAATGGTTCTATATCGAAGATTAGTCGAGAATGACGCTAATAATAGTAAGCACTCTGCGTGATGATAATTGAATGATATACCAGTTAATATAGATAGAAAATTATTGGAGAAAATACATGTGATGATAACTTTGATCATTGGAGGTAATAGTGCAAGCGATTCGGACAGTACAATTTTAGTACACAGTTGTAGACAATAGATGTATTGAGTGCACCTCGAGTATTAGAGACTGTGAGCACTTATATGTATATTTGTGGATTTATAAAATTAAAGAGTGAAAATGAATTTTAACTTTGAGAATTATTGAGGAGTTGAGATTTATGTCATTAAATTTTTGAGGGTTCAAATTTTGATTCCATAAACATGGTCAAGGCTACAAAGATTTTAGAAGTGATTAAAAATTTTATTTCGATGTTGAGTATCTGACTTTGAGGAGGTATATGCAAATTATTTTTAAGTTGATCGAGAAGTTAAACCTTGACGATTATTTTGAGGATTAATTTTATGGTAGATGAGGAATATGAATATTAAATATAGGAGTAGATGATATACAGGTGTAAGGATCTGATGACTTGAGCATGATTGAGATGGCACCGCAGACTGACTTGGATGTCTATCTAGAGTTGTATTGGGAAGAGCAGTACTTAGTATGGTGTTACACTTGGTGTGCACTGGAGTGATGGGAACAATAGTATGGACAATTGTAGTAGGAACGAGAACTGACAGAGAATGTGGTACTAAAGAGATAGAGGTATCAAACTTGGATGCATTATTGAACCATGGTTATATTAGAGAATCTTGGTATCAGATTTAAGTATTAATAAGCAGGTGTATGCAATAATGATGTAATCATGGATGTTGTGGACTAAAGGTTAGTTGATAGGGATATCAGTGTACAGGAATAGGAATTAGTTAGTATATGTGCCAGAGTTAAGAGTATGTTAGAGATAGGAGGTACCGCAAGAAATATGTTAGCAGGTTTCTTCTTTTTCTCATGTTATTTTCGTCTTCTGATGATTGATTCCCTAGTACCGTGGCTTGTATTCGTAATTTTCTTGTTAGAATATAGTTAGTAGTACACCCTGATACAGAGACTGTAATACCATGACAAAAGACATCATGACCGTACATATTTCCCCTCAGGTTGCATGTTGTATGATTGTAGGAAAGATTTTTGGACCATGAGTATTGGGGTTTGACCCTGACGAAGATTCATAAAAGGGTTATGACTTGACAAGAGAGGCAAGACGATTAAAATTCGAGGATAAATATTGATTAAATAAAGGATTAAAAATATAACATGGCCGAATTGAGGATTTATTAATCTTAGGAAGTTTGTTTATGATATAATTTATGAATTTTTTTTTTTTGAAAATTTAGGAGATTGTCATTATATTTATTTGACCGCAAGTTATGAAATTTTTGGACGTTGCATTAGGAGGATCTCTAAGTGTTGCACTGGTGAGTATTGTGAGGAAATGGAAACTGATTTTTATTTTTGAGGATATTTCAGGAATATAGTAATTTTGAAAATTTTTGAAAATTGCGAAACGACAAGGTAGATTATTTCAGGATTATGTGGGTTGTTGAATTTCACTATTTATGGAAAATAATAATGTGTATGAGTAAACACTACTATGAGGACTTTAAATTTCGAGGACGAAATTCTTTTAAGGTGGGTAGACTTGTCACTACCACATTCCAGATTAGGGCATTTGTGTAATTTTACTATTTTGAATAATTATGTATTTAATTAATCTGCTAAGTTTTTAAAACTATTTATATGTTGTTGGTTGTGTTCGGTTTAGGTTAAACCCTAGAACTCATTAGGACTATAACCCTAAGGACTAAACCCTAGTTTGAAACCCAAATTCTAGACAAACCCTAGAATTCCAACTTTAGGGTTGCACCTCAAACCCTAGAAAACCCTAACCAGAGTTATTTGAGTTCTGCATGACCTAACCTGGGGGTTTAACCTAAAACTATGCATTAGAAACCCTAACCTAGTTTTAATATAAAAGGGAACCCTCTTTTCCTTCATGAAGAGAGAAACCCTAGCCTCCATTAGAAAAGCCTTTTTCCCCCACCCCAAAACTCAGAAGCAAACCCTAGGGATTCCATTTTTTCTCTTTCAAAGCAAGGAGAACAAGGAGCTTGGGTCAAGAATACTTAGAGAAGGAGAACCTCCATTAAAGAAACCATCTCCCTAGGTAAAACCCTATTTTAATTCTTTTATTTCTGTTTTTCTGATGTTAATGCCCATTAGGAACCCACCCTGAGGTTTAGATTTTGATTTAGGGTTTTGATTTGGGTTTTGGTGACCTACATTGGATTTCCCCTAATTTTCGTGAACCCTAACCTTAGGGGTTTGTATGTAGACTGATTTCCTCCTCCAACGTTAGGGTTGGATCTCGTTTAGGGTTTCGTTTGGGGATTTTTTTATAAGTTCTTATTATGAGTTCAATTTCAACACTCTAGGTGTTGGTGATAGGTTTATTAGAGTTTTACCTATCTAATGAATTTGAATTTCTGCCTATTTGATATATATTTACACTTATATAATTGCATATGTTTGAAAATGGGTTGTGTGATTTGGGGGATTTTCTGTGGAGTACACTGGACTGTGTTTGGTTTTACTGTGCAGTCGGGTTTTGGGGAAGATCCTGTGCAGTGAAATACCTATGTGTGCTGTGCCTATTTTCAGTGAACTGTGTGTATAGGATTAAGATTTCAGTGTGTATCCTAGGGTCCTACAGATTTCAGAATCTGTGCGTGAGTGATGCAGTGAGTTATGTATCAGTATGGTTAATGATGTAAGTGCCTGTGTAGTTCAGACTGTGAACTTGGGTATATGGCTGTGTGTCCCTGTGTGAGTGAATACCAGTGTAAGAACTCAGTGATTGCCTATGTGTGTGTCTTTCAGTATCTGTCTGTGTGAGGACTGAGTTGAGGGTTTTGGAGTGAGCCATATGTTATGAAGAAGTAAGAGAGTGTACCAGTGTCAATGTATACCAGTATCAGTAATCTGTATCTGTGTGAGTGCAGTGTGCAGATTATGCTGTGTTTGTGTGTATCAGAGATGGGGAAGAGAGTGGGTGAGGCTGGTATGATCAAGTGAACACAGGCAGGGACAGGAGGAGTATAAGGAGGTATACAAGTATAGGGGGTTAGTGAGTTCTCTAATGTATCCGTGGGCATTTTACTGACACAGTGGGTTAGTATCAGTAGGATATATGCAGTGAGGTTAAGTCAGTGAGAAGTTTCAGTTTAATGTGTGCCTATATGTGTGTATCAGTACCTGTGTGTGAACCAGTGTCTCAGTGAGGAGAGTGAGTATATCTCTGTATTTTAGGTGCAATACCTGTGTGTGAGCAATGTGAGATAACTGTGTAGTTTAGTTATCTGTGTGTTAGATAGCTAGGTGAGTGTGTTCTCAGTAAGGGGGGAAACAGAACCATATATGTGTGTGTGTGTGTAATTCAGTGAGTAAGAGAGAGAGGTGTATAGCCTGTGTGTGATGTAGGCATGGGTAGGAGTGAGGTTAGTAGGTGTTCAACTTGAGCATCTTAATATTTAATTGTGTTAGTGTATCAGTGAACTTGTGTTTCACTGTATAAATACATGTGTAAGTTATCTGTCTGAGTGTGTATGCAGTGAATGAACCTAAATCCCTGAGTATCAGTGAGAACAGTGTGACTATCGGTGAGGAGTTCAGTTTGTGTCTGTGTGTTCTCAGTGTTAGTTCTAGGGAGGTTGCCTGTGTGTCAGTTATTAACTATAGTGTGTGTGAGGTAACTGTGTAGATGTATTAGCTAGGTTCAGTGTAGCTGTGTGGGTCTGTGTGTAGGTGTTCAGTGAGTGTGTGTGGATACTTGTGTGCAGTGAGTGTAGTTCAGTGACTGTGAACATGTGTCAGTGTGTCTCAGTGAGTGTGTATTAGTTAGGCAAGTTAGTACACTAGGATAAGTTATACACTTGAGTACTAACTAGTATTAGCCAGTCTAGTATACTTAGAATTATCTAGACAACTTAGTAAAGTAAGGTAATGATCTAGTTAACCATCGGTAACCCTAGAATAGACCTAGAAATGGCCTAACACCCTCATCCAAACTAGTTAATGGCAATTATCTTTCCACACCACCATTTAACACTTATATTTCATTTATATAGGTCATTGTGATCCACCTTTGGACATCGATCCTCACACCTTGCTCAGGACCACAGGCGAGTACATTCTCTGACAGTTTTCATTTTGTTGATTACTTCTATAATCTAGTTGTATTACATACTTGATTCCGACACTATGGATACACGAGTTAGCACCCTAGATCCCCATCATGAGGAGTCGTGATTGGAATCCATCGTGCTAGCTGGGGGATGGGGAACTATTAGTAGATTATGTGATCATATCCAACCATCTACATGCATCATAGCTCACCCCACTACTCACGTCGGGTGCGGCCTGACCATTTACATGCATCATAGCTGTTATATATGATTAGCCTGACCACTACATGCATCATAGCTAACCATATGGTTAGCCTGACCTACAAGAATCATAGCTAATCATATATAACCAGGCTGATCTAGTCCCAAGCCGATCACATAATAAACTGATATTTCAAACACTTAGCTAGATGTCTATTCTTTATTCAATTTCACTTGTTCTAGCATTCACTGTTTACTGTTCATTGCTAGATACTCTATTGCCTATTTCTTTTCTCCAGTACTTTATACTTCCAGCATTTATTCTCATCATGTATTTCTTACACTGTTATAGTTTTTGTCAATTTAATAAAACTGCTGTTATTGCTTGTGCTTCGCTCCAATCCTGACTGGATAACATTTTTCAGAGGACCTGGAGAACTATTGCCCCACTCATTACGGCCCAGGATTAGAGGGAGATTTCACTCCGGGAATCCCAGAGGAGTTGCCTATCCTAGAGGAGATATTGCCTGCCAATACTTAGATTACTTTTTCTGTATTTATTGTTTCAGACTGAGACTGAGTTGTATTTATTATTTTGTGACTTGTGGGGTCATCTAGACCCAGGACTTGTGTTGCACTTTTGTGGTTGGTTTATATCAGAACTCTTTCTATTCTCATCGTGCCATTATTTCTTATAGCTTGTGATTGAGTATACTATAGAACTGTGGATTTTTATCATTGTCCTCCGTACGAAGTTGAGACGATTGACAGGATATATGTTGTGTTGAGATCTAGACAACGTTCTACCGCCGATGCTACGGCGTAGGCTGGACATACCCACGACTCATGCCTAAATTTTGGGTGCGGGTCGTGACAGTCGGGAAGTCGATATCTGGGTCACGGAGGAGGATCTGCCTAATGGTCTTGATGTTGGCAGTCTTGACACCACCCAAAGAAGAATTCTTCAGAATCAAAGAAGGTCCAAATGGATTTGTTCTTGCTATGGAAATGGTAGGGGCTTCCATCTCATTACTCAACACCAATAAACGTATAGTTTTTTACATAGATTCTATACACATATCCCTTTATAAGGAGAGAATACTCATCTGTTGTTGCTGCTTTGGATTGTGGGAGAAGAGTAATGGAGAAGTGTTGGGAGTGACAAGAAGATGATGAGAAGAACTAAAAACAGGAAGAAAAGCGTTGGTGTTAATGGAGGAAGACGTCGACGGTGGTTCAGACGCTCCGGGGAGGAGATCGGGGAGAGGTCGGCTGCTCGTGGATGATACGTCGAGGTGTGCAGAGGCGGGGGAAAGTCGGCTCCGGCGAGGTTGGCGAGTGGCAGAGGAAGAGGAAGAAGAGAGGGAGGAGGTCTGGTGTTGGTGGTCGTGGCTCCGTTCTCCGGTGAGGGGAGGAGGCGGCTCGGGAAGTTTAGGGAAGAAGGTGAACAGTAGGGTGGGGGAGAAGGGTCGGCTGCCTATTAATTTTAGGGTTTGAGGTTTTTAATTTAGGTGGAGGAAAAAGGAAAAGTATTTTTATGCATGTGGGATTGGGTTTTGGGTTTGACCTAGGAGTGGGCTTGGTCAACTCCTCTTGGGTTGGGCCTTGGTCTACAATCCTTGGAGTGGGTCTTGGCCTCACATGAAGATGTTGGGCTATAAATTTATATTTGTTTAAAGCAAGGGTAGGTCTAATATACGAGGTCATTGTGCGCGCATTGCACATGCTAAAAATTACAAAAAAATCTACGTGAAGGGAAAATTGAGTTTCTTCATGAATTGTCCAATGGTGGGGACACCTAAATACATTTTTGCATAAAAACCCTCTAACAATTAGAAAAGTGCACAAAGGCAGAAATTGGATTTAATTAATTAAATCGGGATGCGCACGATGTTCTAGAATTAATTAGGAGCACAGGAAAATAAAAATAGGCGGAACAAAGGGTCTGGGATGTAGAGGGGACAGTGTAGAATATTAATAAGATTTGAGATGCACAAGACGGGCAAGATTGTGTCTCCAATTATCGTAGCATCGGTAATGTGTGCTATGCGATATAAATTAATGCATAATTAAATAAATGTCGTGTTCTAAATCAAGTTGGCTCAAACTAGCCCTAATTTTACTATCTAATCCAAGTAGCCCTAATTTTGGGTGAGGGGGTTTACAATCTACCCAACTTAAAACAATTTCGTCCTCGAAATTAAACTAGGGTAGGGTTTCTCTATCTAACCTCACTTGATTGCAGTATAAGAATTCTTCTTAAGTTAACATGGTAGTTTCTACCCAACTTAGAATTTACCCATCTATCATCTAAGGCTATACACCTAAGAAGGCTAAGTCCCAAATTTATTTGATCATGTTATTTAATCCTCAAAGTCTTTTAACACCAAATATATCCTTTATGATATGCCCTTAATCACTTATAAAAGGTAGTCACCAAACAATGTGATTGGCCTATGGGGGATATCTAGTACTATTTATATATCAATCTTATACCAAGCAAGATGTTTCGTCTTTTCGAAATAAATAAAGACGTAGATCAATAAATAAGAGTTCAAGGGAGAAGTAATAGAATGCAAGTATAGGGATCAAGGCGTTTCAAGGAATCCAATGGGAATTATCAAGGCAGTTGTGGACTGAAATCCTATTTGGTAAATCCATATTCGTATGCTCATATTAGTACAGTTTTGTAACCGATACGACCCGCTCAGACATATCTAGAGGGCATGTACAGGTGTCTACTAGTCAATTATATATTTCAATCCACGTAAGGTATTATTGCGAAGGACGAATCAAGCGCACTATGGTTGATCAGACCGTAATACACTGATTCTGAAATATATTAGTGTGTCGATCCACTAATACATATATCAGGAACAAGCTCGATAAGGAATAAGCTTACAAAAACTAGGCTATAATAGCAGCATAAGTCAAGGGGGTACAACAAATTTAAGTACGCTAGATGATGATGAAAGGAAGTACAAGTCAATTCAAGTTCACAAAACAAAACAAAATATTCAATAATAATAAAGACTCTACAATCTCTACAGTTATCATACAACCTCCTTGTCTAAGTCGCTAGTCGTCCAAATAGGTCATGGACCTCTAAATTCTATCGTCTGAATAAACGTTGTCGTCTAATGCTAGCATACAATTAATGTTATTCAGTTACACTGCCTCGATGGATCAAGTGGACTATGTGATACTAGGTTGTGAGACATACTACCCAACTTAAAAGAATTAAACTAGTACTGTGACAGTCTTAAGAGGATCCTACGAAAAAATAACCTTGCACATGTACATAGAACATAAACTCTTATTAGGGTATATGAGAAAAGGTTTTTAGTACTTATTAGGGTCTCCTATTGCATTATATAGGTAAGGGTCACCTTATGTCTTTATCATAGTGCTCATAGAACAGGTGTCAATCATGGGAATAGAAGTGTTACTAGCCGTTAAGGGGAAAGGGATCTAACTTGTATCGAGGTGGAGTACAAATTATGTGGTCTACAACTAGGGGTAATTATCACAATCTAATTGAACAACTCAACTATCAGGTTCTAGCTACGAGGTACACAGTTCAAAATTCAAGATTACAACTATGACTATAGCAAACTATATATCCTATCGTAGAGTATAATCACTTGGTCTATGATCAGAGGTGGCAGGTGGCACGAGTTTTAAAAGATGAAGAAGAGAAACATGATTAGTCGTCGTACAAATAGCAAGTGCTAGGGTTTCAGAGGAACAATTATATGAAATTAAATGGAGGACTCTAGATAGCATTATGGTTTTCCAAGGGGTATGCTAGTCTCTGTGTTTGAGGTATGATTAGGTAAATATTCTATGCATTGCTCTTGGCTTTCTAAGGTACTGTCTGCTTATCTCTAGACAAGAATCTAAATTTATATCTCTCCAATACTTATCTAACTGTGAAGGTTAGGTTCAGTCCTAATATTCAATTTTGGTTTTCTATTGGTTCCTCAATGCTAGTGGCAAACATTATGGTAAAACTTCTAGCTAACTCTAGTAGTGTCTATACTACTCTCAAGTCTTCATAATACATCAAGGGGTAATGGTAAACCAATCTAAAGATAAGGAATTCTAGGGTTCACTAGATATTCTAAACTTAGTGGTGTGTCTATATTCTCGTTGTATTCTTAATAGGTATGCTACTCTAATTATTATCTAACAACAGGAACTTCTATATTCTAGGAGAAGGCTATACTTAAAGAACTATTAGGGAAGCACATGAATCAAGAATGATGCAATTGTTCAAATAGAACAGATAGGAGGAAGGTGAATCATAGTCAATGTGGATGAGATCCTACATTCTAGTCCTAGGTGCAGGCTTGTTCGGTACAGTAATGTAACCGAGACAATATGCTCTGACTAGCATGGGCCACCACAAGTTCGTGTTGCATGGAGACATCATGCACCAGGTGAATCCACCTGGGAACGAAAAGAGGATATTCGACAATGTTATCCCCATCTATTTCCAGACCAGGGTATGTCCAAATATTTCAAACTCAATCTTCAGTAATCATTTTATGTCCTAAATCAATCTTTCATTCTCATTATATGTTTATTTTATTTCGAGGACAAAATATTCTAAGGAGGGTAGATTGTAAACTCCCTCAACCAGATTTTAGTAATTTAGGATTAATTTTAGCTAATTAGAATTATTGCAACTTTTTAAAATTTATTATGTTTATATATCCTATTTAATTGTGCACCTGTACTTTACACAATTAATTAGGGCATTACACTAGCTGTTAACCCTAAACAAAATTCACATACCTTCCCTAGACTTGTTAAACTATTTTTCTGAATTTTGTGCAACTCTCAGATGTTTTATTTTGAGCCTCGTTTGAGATGCACAAATATCGTTACAAAAGTCCGTATTTATTTCCTATTTAATTTTTTGCTCTTTACCCATCTTTGTACCCCTAGAGATTTGAGGCCCAACCTGCACCTGTTTTGCCCAAACAAAAATACGATAATATTCTACTCTAATTATACTACAATTAGTGTATTGACACCGTAGAAAAATTATGATCCTAACTGCCCCTAAATAATTAGTGAACATCGTGTGCAGTATTTATTAATTAATAAATACGGTGATCTGTATCACTCAGAAACCAGGCCCAACACCTGGCCAAGTTCACCCCCACACTTCCCAAAACATTTCCCCAACTTTCCCCCTTATTTCTGTACAATTCTGTACTTTTAGGAACCAGGTGTTTTTTCCAGACAAATTGCGTAATTGCGCAAAATACCAATTTTAGGACTTTTATGCAAATTATGGAATTACAAGGGTTTTTATGCACAATGCATGTGAGGTGGCATAACTTCATTGGCTATTAACCCTAACACCTACATGTGGCATTAAGTATCCAAAAAAATCTGTTAAAAACATCCTGAAATGCAAAATTACCCAAATGCCCTTAAAGTTACAATTAATTACAACTTTGCCATTGGGAAACAAAACCTATATAAACCACACCCCCTCTCTTCAAACCCCCACAGCCACCTCCCTCCGCCACCACCGGCCACCCAACTCCGGCAAGACCCTCGCCCCTACCCCACATCCCCTCCGGCCAAGCCACCTCCCCTCCGGCCGCCTGCTCCGCCGTGGGCAGCCCCCGCAAGCCAACTTCCCCAACACCATCACCCACAGCCACCACCACCCGAACCACTCCCACCACCGCCTTCGGCCACCGTGCACCGTCACCACCCCCACCTTTCGACTCGCCCCGACCCCCTCCACCCGACGACCACCCCATCACCGCCCCACGACCCTTCTTCCGGCCGCCCTCGCCCCCGCAACAGCTCCCACTCCCTAACCCTAGCTACTGCCACCCCATCTCCGACCGCCTCCAGCCACCACCACCGCCGTCATGGACCACCGCCACCACCACTAACCTGACCGCCATCCTCCCCTCCTTCGATCCATCACCCTGCACCGCCACCTCCGCCACTGCTCCGCCGCCGGCAGCCCCCGCAAGCAGCAGCAGCAGCAGCTGCTGCTGCTGCTAGCAGCCACTGCTGCTGTTGCTGCTCCTCCGGCCGCCTCCGCCGCCGTCCTCCCGCCGTCGACGACGTGGGGGTCCTACCTGTCAGTAGGTATACCCCCCCCCCACTTGTTTATACGTATATACGCATAAATTTATATATGTATGTAAATATGTATATATATATATGTATACAAATACTTATATATATATATATATTAATATATAATGTTATATTAATTATATACTATATAAATATAGTATATGTATACTATATACTATATTATTATTATTATATATTATGTATATATATGTATATATATATACATGTGTATATAATTATATATATATAACATATTATTTTATATGTTATATATTATGTAATAATAAGTATATATATATATATGCATTTATTTATGTTTTATATATATATATATATATATATATATATATATGTAGTATATATAAATATGTGTATTCATATATTTATATATATACATAGTTATATATATTATATGTATATAATATTATATAACATATTATTTATATGTTATATATATTATATTATTACTAATAATTATTGCTGGATAATACAGCATATGTATATATATATATATATATATATATATATATATATATATATATATATATATATATATATATATATATATATATATATATATATATATGTATATATTTATGCACTGTCATTTCATTTATTGCCTATATATATAATATATACTACATAGTACTGGATAATACAGTACGTATTTATATTCCTGCACTGCCATTTCTTTTTATATATATATATCTATATATATAATATATAATATTATATATAATATTGAGCTGGATAATACAGCCTATATATGTATGTATATTTACATTTCTCGCACTGTCTTTCAATTTATTATATATATGTATATATATATCTATATATATATTATCTACATATATTATATATAAGATATTGCTGGATAATACAACATATATATATATATATATATATATATATATATATATATATATATATATTTACATTTCTTGCACTGTCATTTCATTTATATCTATATATATATATATTATCTATATATAATATATATTATATAGTACTGTATAATACAGTACATATATATATATATATTTACATTTCCCCGTACTGTCATTTCATTTATATCTATATATATATATATACTATCTGTATATAATATATACTATATAGTACTGTATAATACAGTACATATATATATATATATATTTACATTTTCTGTACTGTTATTTCATTTTATATATATATATATATATATATATATATATATATATAAATATATACTATATAATATAGTGCTGGATAATACAGCATATATATATATGTATATTTATATTTCCTGCACTGTCTTTCAATTTATTATATATATATATATATATATGTATATATGTATATATCTATGTATATGTATATACTATCTATATATAATATTATATATATTATATACTATATCTATATGTATATATATACTCTATATATATATGTGTATCCTATATTATATATATATTGTCATATATGTATATAAGTATATATATGAATATGCTTTTATATTATCCCCATGATATTCACGAACCCTGTATATTTTAACAGAAAACAACTCCAGCACAGCCAGCGACCCCCTGTCACAAGCACCCTCAAACCTGACTGTGAGATCAGGGTTTCAATACTATCAGGGAGCAGACAAGTATACCTTGCCAAGTTACTGTTTAATTTCCAATATTGTTATATGCTCTTGTTTCTGAATTTCAT
Source organism: Iris macrosiphon (assembly GCA_036927795.1). Lineage (NCBI taxonomy): Eukaryota > Viridiplantae > Streptophyta > Magnoliopsida > Asparagales > Iridaceae > Iris > Iris macrosiphon. The sequence goes on from JAYESA010000003.1 coordinate 8,914,122, forward strand.
ATAACTATGTGTACCTGAGACTGCCTTGGGTACAGTCAACTGATACGTTGACATTTAGTATAATTAACATAGTCTTACAGACTCACCAACAATTGTGAGGGTATCCTAATATCTTCCTAGACCCTATCACGGGAACACGCAACAAGGTTGCAATACATATTGGGATGCGAGCTGCGTATTTGATTAGCTACCAGTACGTGTGACCCGCATCACGGATTAGCATAAAATTAGGAAAAATTACGCCTTGACCTTTAGTTACATTGGGTGGGAAAGATAACCAGTAGACGTATGGGACACCCCCTCCTAAAATATTTTTATACCTTAGTACCATGCTCCTCGGAGATGGTCGATTGCAGAGTGCCCTTGAGTCAGGGGGCATATGACACATATACTAGCCAGTCACCACGATTGGTGAATTAAGTCAGCATATGTCTAACCTACACATTCCCATGCGTACTACAAGGTCTTTACTTGCATTTCACTTAGATGGTTAGCACCCTGTATTTATTTATTTAATTCAGTATTTTCATACCTGGCATGTTATTTTCTTGTATCTTGTTATGTCCCTCTGAAGACCTGTGTCACTACCACATTCCGAAAATAGGGGTATTTTCGACTTTTTACAATATTTGATATTATGGTATTTATAATTAAGTAATTGCATGATAGTATATTTAATTTAAATAATTATGTATGATGTGTCGTTAAATATAGTATTAGATGCAGTGTTTATTTTTTTTTTTGCTAGCAGAATTTACCTAGAAGGCCAGTAGATGACATCTGTCCGAATTATAGAATTATGTATTTAATTATTTTATCTAGAATTTAATTCTTGGAGTTTGTAATTAATTACCGTATTTTTATTAATTATTGCGCTTTGCCTTTGCTTCGATATTTGGAGCGCTATCCTGACTTTTGTCTTCCAACAAATTTCACAATCTTGACCTAGACCTGCCCGCCTTCCATTCTGCTTTTTTCGCAACTCATAATTATGCTCTCTGTATATTATTTCTGGCCGCACAAAAATCGTTGCGGACATTATTTAATAAATTCCTATTTTTGTATCGTTGTGCGTTCCAATCGAAATTGGAGGCAATCTTGACCTAATTTTCGTGCGGCCCAAATTAGGGTAATATCCTGTTCTGAGTCTACTTCATTATTGGTATGGATGACCTGACCTGATTTTAGCCCCATGTACTCCTAATTAATTTTAGAACACAACTTACATTTATTTCTAATTAAATTGAGGATACTATTTTAACCAATTCTGAAAATCCCAATTTAATTCCAGCGCCCTGCTAATTGAGCCCGCACCGAACTTACAGCGCCCCCTGACCATACAAAACACCGGACACCGAATCGCCCGCCAAATTTTCGTCATTTCATGTGTCTGTGCAAATATCCAAATTTAAGGGGGCTAATTTGCAAATTTGCATTTTTGGTGTCAACACCCATTTGTTTAAACCAATGAGGGAGCCCTATTAATTTTTAATTAAACCTCACCCTCATTCCTCCATGAATTATATTTCCATGATCCATCTGGACCACCCATTTAATTGGGTCCATCCTCACCATTAGATTCAACACCCTCTTACTATTTAAAGCCCCATCAACACATTTCCCTAGAAAACCCTAATCCCCAAGCAAGCCCCCACCTCTCTCTCTCCTCCATCCTCAACTCCAACGTAGGAAACCTCTTTCTTTTCTTTTTCTCCTTCTTCCTTTCTTCTTCTCTTTCCTTTCTTCTTCTTCTTCTTCTTCTTCTCTTCTTCTCCTCCTTTATTTTGAATTTTGAAATAAAGGAAAAGGGGGGGGGAAGCATTCATCATCACCACCCTCACAACTGTTCCCGGCCATCCCCTGTGCACCGGCCGGCGACTGAGCCCGATCCCGGCCGCGCCTGCACCCAGGCGACCCCGCCTCCGGCGAGCGGCCCAGCCAGGCCACCGACCCGCCGGAGGAGCCCCTCCTCCATCGCCCTCGCGTCAGCCGACCCCGGAGCATCCTCCCCTCGCGCCACCGACCGGCCAGGCACCCAAGCCCCTTCGGCGCGGTCCGGCCATCTTCGTTGAGCCCGGGCCACTGCTGTTCTTCCCCTCCTCCTCGTAGCACCCTCCAGCGGCCATCAGTCCGGCGCTGCCACCACCACTCCCATCTCCACCCATCAGCCCGACGGCTAACCCCCGCACCTACTGTTCCCTGGCCGAGTCCCCCGCAGCCCTTCACCTCTGTACTCCGGCACCGCCCCAGACGAGCCCCTCCCGCTGGCCATCAGTCCGGCCACCCTACTGGCCTCCCCGCGGCTTCACGAGCCGAGCCCGACCCCGGCGTTCAGCCGGCCATCAGTTCAGCCGGCCCCCATCTTCTCTACTCCACCTCCATCTACAACCACCCCCTCGATCACCACCACCACCATCAAGCTCCAGCCGATCCCCATTCCAGCCCCGCTGTTCCTCCTCCCTGCTGCTCCTCCCTGTCGTGACCCCGCCGCCTGAGCTCCGGCGAGCCTCCGCCGACCATCCTCTGTAAGCTTTCTCTCCCTTTTCTTTCTTCACATATATATATATATATATATATATATATGTATATATATACATACGTATATACGTTTATGTATATACTAATATGTATATGTATAGTAATTATTAGTGAATGTTTAACACATATATGTATAGTGTATATACTTAGTATATGTATGTATTAATGTATAAATATTGTGTATTAGTATATATAGTATATTTTAAATTAGTATATGTATATGTATAGCATTTAATTGATTAATATTTAATATGCATATATGTATATAAATACGTATACGTGTATTTGTGTGTGTATATGTGTATATATATATATCTATAAATATATAGTGTATTTTCTCTAATTGTATATAGTGTACGTACTATTTGGTATATGTACAAACACATATATGTATGTATTTGGTATAATTATATATTGGTAAAATATATTAATTTAATACATTTTGGTATAAATATGTGTACCTATATATATATATGTATAAACATATTTTTGGTATGTAAAAATATATAGTATATATATAAAACTTTATTGATATATATGTACTTATAGAACACATTTTGGTATATTCACCTGTATATAGTATTGTATTATTTTGGTATGTATGCATATATATATATATAATATAAGTTAAAATGTATTTTGGTACATGTATATTAGTTTATGTATATGAGTGATGTATAATTTTCACATAAATAAAATATATTTCCACTTATGTTCATACAGTTATACCTATTTTGTATATACTTTGGAATAACCATATATATGTATTATATTTGATTATTAATAATACGTTTAATTGGTGAATGTACTAGATGACCCTAGTTGACTAGTGCCCTGCCTGACATGGCCCTGAGGCCAGTGTTTATAGACTGTGTGTTAGGGTAGTATCTGATACAAGTGTTATATTGTGATATATTTGTAGGACTGTTGGTTTACCCAGGGGATACTCTGGAACAGGACATCCATAAATACCAGCTAAGGACCCAAGGCAAGTACATTCTCTGATAATTTCCAATTCCTTGATAATTTCTATAAATTAAATAATCATGAAATGTTACATCTGAATCCTTGACACTGTGTTACACGGACTAGTATAGCTTGGATCTGCAGTCATGAGATGTTATCTTAATTATCGTATTGATATTGTACACGACATGTATATTAGACATCGTACATGATAGATTGGACTTGCTCGTGTATCGTGACGTGTCATGGTTGGATCCACAGTACAAGTTGGGGGCGGGGAAGTAGTTAGTAAGAAATATGATCATAACCTCTTATTGTAGTGTAGAACAATGTAAGTGTTAATCATGCTCTTCACCCATGATTAGCCAGGCCCTGTAGCTATCGTACATGTTCCCAAGCCGATCACATTTTGAAACTACTATTTCAAACACTTATAATAGATTACAGTTCCCTATTTAAATCATATACTACATCACCCGTATATGATATTGTTCCTTGTTCTTTTTATTTTCATACATGCACTGACTGTATCATATTGCCTATTGTCTGTCTCTTTACATTGCTTGTCTCTCTTTTATTGCCATTGCATTTATTTTAATGTCTTTTCAGTAGCTAGCATCACATGTTTATTGCTTTATAGTCCTTATCAATTTAATGGAACTTTATTTGAGATTGTACTCTGCTCCTTCCTGACTGGAAACATTTTTCCAGACTATGCCTTAGAGGACCGCTGTCCGACACTTTATGGACCATATGGTGAGTAGCTGCGGACTTGGTAGATTAGTTGTGATTCCGGGAGGTCTAGCCGAAATTGCTATTTTGTTAGTTCTTTAAGTAGACTATTTTGGTACCGGATTTGTCTCCGGCATTTTTTATGACTTGGATATTGTTGAGTTATTACTTTTTGACTTGTGTTGTATTTAATTTTGTTCACTATCTTATCGTGCTGTAATCCTGTGATTGAGTATGTGATCGTCTTATTTGTGTCATCCGTGCCTCCTTATGGAGATTGGATGTTGTGTGAGATTGGCTAGATAGTATCAAGACCTTGACAGCGTTCTACCGCCGATGCTGCGGCGTAGGCTGGACGTACTCAAGTACGCGTGCCCCAATTCCGGGTGCGGGTCGTGACACGTTTTTAGTGGTGGCCCATGCAGGTCAGACTTCGCGAGTTATGCGATATCGTAGTAGTGTGGCATCTTTGTTACACTATTGCGTGCCTGCGATAGGATCTAGGACATAGGATACTAGGACGAGAGCGAATACTCAATCATAATTCCTTGAGAGATTCCTGGGATGACCCTTGAGAATCTCATTATAAATTCTAATTTTAAATCCTTCGCCTTGTTTCCGTCTGTCCTTACTCATTGATATTGAATTTGATTATTGTTGATCAATTATTAAAATTAAAATCTTGGTACCATTGTTGGGTTTGATTCTTGTTGACCAGTGGTTAAATTTAACTCTTGGTGTCGTTATTGAGTTTAATTTTTATTTTTATTTTTTCATATCGAGATGAAGTTTTACGGGCTAAAATTTATGGTATCATCTGATGACATATGTTGATGAGGACAGTGAGAAAGGTAAAACATCTACTTTGGTTATGGAACCTAGAGTTTATCGCAGCCATATTAGCTGTCATGACGAGAACGAAGGAACCTGACTTGGATGTACATACTTTAGTTATGAAATTTAGAATTTTTCGCAGCCATACCGGTTGGCGTGGCGAAGATTCTAGATGACATAATTATAGAGTGGCATACCTTAGTTACGGAACCTGTCGTTTATCGCATCTATGCTTACTGGCGTGGCGAGGATTCTGAGTGTCATGATTTCTGATAGACGTGTATGATTATCAGGTTGTATCTTAAATTGGTTCTTAAAGTATTATCTCAAGACTTATCTATTTCTGTTATTCCATGACTTTGTTCCATCGCTTCTTTTCTTTACTAGTAGTAAAGATACCTTCAGTCCTCAATCCAGACTTTTTGAGCTCCTATTCTTTGAGGATTCCTTATTAAGTATGATAATTAGTGACCTATAATTATGTCTGTGTCTTGAGTATTAGTATTGACTTAGTGTTGCTAGTAAGTTGTAAGTGTTTCCTAGTTGGACATGTGAGCAGTAGGCTTTAATCTAGAGTTAGCCCTTAGCATAGTACCTTGTAACAATGGTTCTGGGATAAGTGTCATTAGAGACTGAGAGTAGAAGGAGAGTATTGAGTATCAGTGATAGTTCTCAGAATTAGTATCAGAGCCAGTATACCCGTCCTGGATAATCGTGATTATGTAATTAAGTGATCTATGTAAACAATTAAGTATCAAAGAATTGTATTAAAGATTAATGGAGCATGATGTTCAATTTGATGATTGATTACTTGGGTGTGTCAAGGGTAAAGAAATATATATACATAAAGGGTATTAATGAGTGTGCCATGGGTAGAGGAATATCAAGATTAATCATGAAAGGTATGAAGTGTATCACAGATTAGTGTAACAGTCTGTAAAAGATTAAAAGGAGAATACATATACATCAATCTAGATGAGGAGCCATATACTTGCCCATGAGAGTAAAGAGAAATAGGTGTATTATAAAAGGTGTGAATAAGTGTGAGCTCTAATAAGTTTGATGAGATAATTTAATGATGAAGCTAGAGTTACCAGACCAATAGTGCTAGTGATTCTATATCAAAGATTTGTTGAGCAATGTGCTAATGACAGTAAGAACTTCGTGTGATGATAATTAGAATGGTGTACCAGTTAATATAGTTAGAAAGTCATTGGAGAAAATATGTGTGATGATAACTTTAATTATTGAAAGTAATATTGCAAGTAATCCGGGCAGTACAAATTTAAGAACACAGTTGAGAATTGTAGACCATTGGTATATTGTGTGCACCTTGAGTATTAGAGACTGTGAGTATTATATGTATACTTGTGGATTTAAATTTATAATTTGAAGAGTGGAAATGAATTTCAATTTTTAAAGTTTTTGAGGAGTTAAGATTTTATGTTATTAAAGTTTTGAGGATTAAAATTTAATTCAATAAACATAGTCAAAGCTATGAAGATTTTTGGAAGTGAAAAAAAAAAAATTTATTTCAATGTTGAATATTTGACTTTTGAGGAAAGTATATGCATTTTATTTTAAATCATTCGAGAAGTAAATTTTGATAATTTTATTCTGAGGATAACTAGTATCAGCGATTGCAGTAGGTAAGGAGCTAGCAGTGAGTATGTTTCAAGTAGAATAGTGGTTCCTAAAAGGATAAGGGTATCAAATTTTGGATGCATCATTAAACCTATGGTTGTGTTAGAAGGCTATGTTCTGTTCTTTCCTTCCTTCTGTCCCTCTCTATTTGATTGATTGATTGATTCCTTAGTACAAGTTGTATGCATGATTTCTTGTTATAATGTAGTTAGTAGTACACCCTGATACAGAGACTGCAATACCATGACAAAAGACACTATGACCGTACCTATTTCCCCTTAGGTTGCATGTTGTATGATTGTAGGAAGATTTTTCTTGGACCATGATTATTGGGGTTTTATCATGACGAAGATTCACGAAGGGGTTATGACTTGACAAGAGAGGCAAGATGATTAAATTCGAGGATGACCATTGATTTAAATAGAGGGTTAAGAAATTAACATTTCATAATTGGTGGTTTAATTAATTCCAGGAAAGATTATAATATGTTTAAATTGGTTATTAAAATTTGGAAATTTTGGGAGACTATCATTATATCTAATTGGTTGCAAGTTATGAAATTTAAAATGTTATATTTGGATGTTGCATTTGGAGAATCCTTAAGTATCGCATTGTTGAGTATCTTGAGAAAAGAGGAAATCGAGGAATAAAAAAAAAATTTGATGGATAAATGTTTGAATTTAAACTTTTTGGACGAGATTACATTTTATATATGTGCATTGATTAAAATCAAAGTTAGAGGAGTAGATATTAAATTTCGAGTATTGAATTGTTAACTAAAAAAAAAAAAAAAATTCGGGAAATTTTTGATAAAAATGGACCTTGATTTTATTCGAGGAATTTTTTTTTTTTCGGAATGCAAGAATTTCAGAATTTTTGACAAATTGTGAAAAGACCTTGTGGATTATTAACTGATTTCGTGATTGATGAATTTAAATTGGGGGAAATAATAATGTGTATGAATAAACGCTACTTTGAGAATTTTGAATTTCGAGGACGAAATTCTTTTAAGGTGGGTAGACTTGTCACTACCACATTCCGAAAACAGGGGTATTTTCGACTTTTTACAATATTTGATATTATGGTATTTACAATTAAGTAATTGCATGATAGTATATTTAATTTAAATAATTATGTGTGATGTGTAGTTAAATATAGTATTAGATGCAGTATTCATTTATTTATTTTTTGCTAGCAGAATTGACCTAGAAGGCCAGTAGATGACATCTGTCCGAATTATAGAATTATGTATTTAATTATTTTATCTAGAATTTAATTCTTGGAGTTTGTAATTAATTACCGTATTTTTATTAATTATTGCGCTTTGCCTTTGCTTCGATATTTGGAGCGCTATCCTGACTTTTGTCTTCCAACAAATTTCACAATCTTGACCTAGACCTGCCCGCCTTCCATTCTGCTATTTTCGTAACTCATAATTATGCTCTCTGTATATTATTTCTGGCCGCACAAAAATCGTTGCGGACGTTATTTAATAAATTCCTATTTTTGTATCGTTGTGCGTTCCAATCGAAATTGGAGGCAATCTTGACCTATTTTTTGTACGGCCCAAATTAGGGTAATATCCTGTTCTGAGTCTACTTCATTATTGGTATTAATAACCTGACCTGATTTTGGCCCCATGTACTCCTAATTAATTTTAGAACACAACTTGTATTTATTTCTAATTAAATTGAGGATACTATTTTAACCAATTCTGAAAATCCCAATTTAATTCCAGCGCCCTGCTAATTGAGCCCGCACCGAACTTATAGCGCCCCCTGACCCTACAAAACACCGGACACCGAATCGCCCGCCAAATTTTCGTCATTTCATATGTCTGTGCAAATACCCAAATTTAAGGGGGCTAATTTGCAAATTTGCATTTTTGGTGTCAACACCCATTTGTTTAAACCAATGAGGGAGCCCTATTAATTTTTAATTAAACCTCACCCTCATTCCTCCATGAATTATATTTCCATGACCCATCTAGACCACCCATTTAATTGGGTCCATCCTCACCATTAGATTCAACACCCTCTTACTATTTAAAGCCCCATCAACACATTTCCCTAGAAAACCCTAATCCCCAAGCAAGCCCCCACCTCTCTCTCTCCTCCATCCTCAACTCCAACGTAGGAAACCTCTTTCTTTTCTTTTTCTCCTTCTTCCTTTCTTCTTCTTCTTCTTCTTCTTCTTCTTCTTTTCTTCTTCTTCTCCTTTATTTTGAATTTTGAAATAAAGGAAAAGGGGGGGGGGGGGAAGCATTCATCATCACCACCCTCACAACTGTTCCCGGCCATCCCCTGTGCACCGACCGGCGACTGAGCCCGATCCCTGCCGCGCCTACACCCAGGCGACCCCGCCTCCGGCGAGCGGCCCAGCCAGGCCACCGACCCGCCGGAGGAGCCCCTCCTCCATCTCCCTCGCGTCAGCCGACCCCGGAGCATCCTCCCCTCGCGCCACCGACCGGCCAGGCACCCGAGCCTCTTCGGTGCGGTCCGGCCATCTTCGTTGAGCCCGGCCTGCTGCTGTTCTTCCCCTCCTCCTCGTAGCACCCTCCGGCGGCCATCAGTCCGGCGCTGCCACCACCACTCCCATCTCCACCCATCAGCCCGGCGGCCAACCCCCGCACCTACTGTTCCCAGGCCGAGTCCCCCGCAGCCCTTCACCTCTGTACTCTGGCACCACCCCAGACGAGTTTCTCCCATTGGCCATCAGTCCGGCCACCCTACTGGCCTCCCCGCGGCTTCACAAGCCGAGCCCGACCCCGGCGTTCAGCCGGCCATCAGTTCAGTCGGCCCCCATCTTCTCTACACCACCTCCACCTCCATCTACAACCACCCCCTCGATCACCACCACCACCATCAAGCTCCAGCCGATCCCCATTCCAGCCCCGCTGTTCCTCCTCCCTGCTGCTCCTCCCTGTCGTGACCCCGCCGCCTGAGCTCCGGTGAGCCTTCGCCGACCATCCTCTGTAAGCTTCATCTCCCTTTTCTTTCTTCATATATATATATATATATATATATATATATATATATGTATATATATATATACATACGTATATACGTTTATGTATATACTAATATGGATATATATAGTAATTATTAGTGAATGTTTAACACATATATGTATAGTGTATATACTTAGTATATGTATGTATTAATATATAAATATTGTGTATTAGTATATATAGTATATTTTAAATTAGTATATGTATATGTATAGCATTTAATTGATTAATATTTAATATGCATATATGTATATAAATACGTATACGTGTATTTGTGTGTGTATATGTGTATATATATATATCTATAAATATATAGTGTATTTTCTCTAATTGTATATAGTGTACGTACTATTTGGTATATGTACAAACACATATATGTATGTATTTGGTATAATTATATATTGGTAAAATATATTAATTTAATACATTTTGGTATAAATATGTGTACCTATATATATATATATGTATAAACATATTTTTGGTATGTAAAAATATATAGTATATATATAAAACTTTATTGATATATATGTACTTATAGAACACATTTTGGTATATTCACCTGTATATAGTATTGTATTATTTTGGTATGTATGCATATATATATATATAATATAAGTTAAAATGTATTTTGGTACATGTATATTAGTTTATATATATGAGTGATGTATAATTTTCACATAAATAAAATATATTTCCACTTATGTACATACAGTTATACCTATTTTGTATATACTTTGGAATAACCATATATATGTATTATATTTGATTATTAATAATACGTTTAATTGGTGAATGTACTAGATGACCCTAGTTGACTAGTGCCCTGCCTGACATGGCCCTGAGGCCAGTGTTTATAGATTGTGTGTTAGGGTAGCATCTGATACAAGTGTTATATTGTGATATGTTTATAGGACTGTTGGTTTACCCAGGGGATACTCTGGAACAGGACATCCATAAATATCAGCTAAGGACCCAAGGCAAGTACATTCTCTGATAATTTCCAATTCCTTGATAATTTCTATAAATTAAATAATCATAAAATGTTACATCTGAATCCTTGACACTGTGTTACACGAACTAGTATAGCTTGGATCTGCAGTCATGAGATGTTACCTTGATTATCGTATTGACATTGTACACGACATGTATATTAGACATCGTACATGATAGATTGGACTTGCTTGTGTATCGTGACGTGTCATGGTTGGATCCACAGTACTAGTTGGGGGTGGGGAAGTAGTTAGTAAGAAATATGATCATAACCTCTTATTGTAGTGTAGAACAATGTAAGTGTTAATCATGCTCTTCACCCATGATTAGCCAGGCCCTGTAGCTATCGTACATGTTCCCAAGCCGATCACATTTTGAAACTACTATTTCAAACACTTAGAATAGATTACAGTTCCCTATTTAAATCATATACTACATCACCCGTATATGATATTGTTCCTTGTTCTTTTCATTTTTATACATGCACTGACTGTATCATATTGCCTATTGTCTGTCTCTTTACATTGCCTATCTCTCTTTTATTGCCATTGCATTTATTTTAATGTCTTTTCAGTAGCTAGCATCACATGTTTATTGCTTTATAGTCCTTATCAATTTAATGGAACTATTATTTGAGATTGTACTCTGCTCCTTCCTGACTGGAAACATTTTTCCAGACTACGCCTTAGAGGACCGCTGTCCGACACTTTATGGACCATATGGTGAGTAGCTCCGGACTTGGTAGATTAGTTGTGATTCCGGGAGGTCTAGCCGGAATTACTATTTTGTTAGTTCTTTAAGTAAACTATTTTGTACCGGATTTGTCTCCGGCATTTTTGATGACTTGGATATTGTTGAGTTATTACTTTTTGACTTGCGTTGTATTTAATTTTGTTCACTATCTTATCGTGCTATAATCCTGTGATTGAGTATGTGATCGTCTTATTTGTGTCATCCGTGCCTCCTTATGGAGATTGGATGCTGTGTGAGATTGGCTAGATAGTATCAAGACCTTGACAGCGTTCTACCGCCGATGCTGCGGCGTAGGCTGGACGTACTCGCGTACTCGTGCCCCAATTCCGGGTGCGGGTCATGACAACCTGGTTCCCTGCCAGATTTAGACGAGGCTTTCTACCCCACGGTGTACGGACCAGATCAGGAGACTAGGTGAGCTACCGAGGAGGAGCTAGAGGAGACACCCTCAGAGTATGCCTGACCCTAGAGGCTTGCCCACCTGGAGATGGAGCTGTTTCCCAGATAGATGCTACTTAGTCTATCTTATTTTTCTGTGCTACTACTAGCTTTTGTAGTGGGCTCGTCCCCACCAGATGTGTACTATATCAGACTCAGCTTTTATATATATTCAGCACTTATTTTCCTGACATTTTGTTGTGGATGAGATAGAATTACCTGTATTAGACTTGTAGTATTTTAGGACAGCGTAGCACGTTTCTTTGGGTCCATTATATTGGATTAAACCCTTAGTGACGTGTCAGCTGGCCAGTGACACGTGGCCTAGTTCCTGACATTTTGGGACTGGGGCGTGACAATATGTCTATGCTCGTACATGCGTCACGCACGGTTTAGGATGATTATCTAGCTGGAGCGTTGGCTTGGTGATCTCACGTCCTACGAGGGTGATCAAACTTGTGGGATACCAGAGCGTGACAAACTAATGGATCGTCTTGACTTTTGGTTTGATACGATAAGACGAATTTGGAATACAAGTGATTAGAAATATTCGATTGATAAGTTAGCCTAGAACCTAGAATAATCATGCTTGATGGTTTCATGACCGGATACATGAATCAGGTTGGATGACTTAGAATATAATCTAAGGTTTAGAAATGAATCTTGGTTTGATGGTTTAGACTTGGAATGGATAGGGATTCTATCAAAAAATATTTGGAGAGATAGACTATGCAAATCACTAGGCTTGTCCTGCAACTTGAATATATCATGGATTTTACTGAACGGACTCGTCCGTTGTGCAAACGAACTATCATTGAGAGTAGGAAAATCTGTGCTCGATATTTAGAAATCTGAGTGAAATGAGGTTGGGTAGAATACCCTGTGCAAATAAACAATGGTTTGACCCTAAGAAATTGTGGTGAGCTTTGTGCGACGAATTTGTACGATGAATCGTGTGCTTAAACTTGTACCTATACCTTGTGAGCTGACCTAGTAATTAGGCAAAGGACCATGTGCTGAGTGAATGAACCTGTGTGACCAACTTTATCATATTTCTGGAACAAGCTATATAACTGGGGCAACAAGACTTAGGATTAGACTTGGGAACGATAACGTGTGCTATGTTTAACTCGAACGGATGGACGTTAGTCGGTTGATCGGATAAATCGTGCTTAACGGTAGTGAAAATGCTTAAATTGGGTTGGAAAGAAAAATAACTTTGGATTTTGATTGACCCTGTCGAAGGTATCATTGTGATTCATAAAACGAGAACCCTTGAGATTTTTGCAAGTAGCTTGTCCGATTTTACTATCTCTAAGTTTGGTTGAATGCATATGTTTGAGGGACGCCTTTAACGTGTGCATGATCCAAGACTAAATGAGATGGGAAACTCGAGTGCTAAGAGTTCGCTATCACTGAGTTGGTTGACATGCATATGTTTGAGGGGCACTTCGAATATGTGAATGATCCAGACTTGCGATATGCTAATCTCAATTGCTAGTGAAAGTGAATATCCACACAAACAAGTATAACAATTTGTATAAGTTTGCCTCAGGCTTAGATCGTCATTCAAGATGGATTAAAATATTCCCCGCGTTAAGCAATACGTCCCGCGCTAAGGCGCAAATGAGACCGACTCGTCATACATGCAACACAGCGTAAAGATCGAGTAGGAGATTATGTTCGAACAAAATTGGTTCTAGTGGTACCGATTGCTATGCTTGGGATAGGTTCGATAGTGTGGTAGAACAGCCTGCGCTCAGAAAGTCTCGAGGATGAGACTTTTTTTGAGTGGTGTATAATGTGATGACCCGTTTCGCTCAAGCGGACTGCCGATTCAAACGAAAAAAGTGAGATGTCCCGACCCGCTTTACTTCGACGAGAATACTCATTTGAGGCAAAAGAATTCCCAGACTTGGCTCTTCAAGAGTTCCGTCTTAGGCTTTCAGAAGCTCGCTCGGAGTATCGCTCGACCGAGGCGAATCATCGCTAAGGTGGGTGGCTACGATGAACTTGTCTTTGCTTAGCCAGCACACTTAAAATATAGAACGATACATGCTAGTCGCTAGGTGAATCACCCCCTGCATGCTAATAAGAATCCAACGCACCTAGCTAAGGAAATAATCCCAACTTGTATTGCTTGTGTTAGAACATGGAAATGAAACTTTGCTTATATACAGACCCTCGCATGCTACCTTTGCCTTGTGCAACTAGACCCGCTATGCCTCGAGTTGAACGATATGTATATGCTCTTCTTAGTGCACTGTTCACTGATTTATACTACACAACCCTAGATTATGTCGCTCGGTAAGTCCCTTTACGGTTTTACTCCTCATCTTACCTTTGGGCCCGAGCCAACGTGAATGCTTCAGTTTTCTTATGAATGAATGATTTCTTGCAATATGTTAACTTATAATGTTGCCTTAATTCAATGCTTGTCACATAGTTTATGCCACAATCAAGTAAACAATGTCTTGTATTGCATTCATCTAAGTTCCTCGAAAGACTATCTAATAGTCGTTCCGTGCAAGTATGCACCTAAAAGTATCCGGGACCGTTAGTTCGCCAAGGCAGTTCCCGAACCAGGGGATTTACGCCTAGTTAATCACCCAATAACTATAGCTCATGGAGCAAAATCTATCCCATACTGAACTGAAGAGCTTGGGAATCGATATACAATTGTGAACAATCATGCCTCAAACTTGTACTTGATGTATATCCTGTCTTGAACTTGATCATGTACCTGATGAGAGGCCCAAAGATTAGAGACTTCCTATCGCGGAAATTTTTTTAACAAGTAGGTCTTCGAATCCTAGTTCCACGGACGGTCTCCGGGGCATCAAGGCTGATCCAATCCGGAATGGAACTCCCTGTTTAGTCTTCCTGTACATTGGACGGGATGGTTTGCAGCACCTCCTGTACTCTCATTGCATTCCTTCCTTGTCATGACTAAAATTGGTCCTTTATGGCTATGCCAGCGACCCTGTTCATATAGATAAGTCATCTTCGCTTAGCGGCTATCCGCATGCGAGTCATTGCATCGCATCGAGAATAACTGAACACCTGAATGATCTTGAGTATAATAACTTGTACATATGGAATACTTTAACATCTTCTGCAAACACCTGATAAATCGAGTAACTCGTGCACACGATATATAATCTCGTAATGAAACACTTTTGTTTGCATATGCTTTTGCCCTGGATTCATATAAATATGCTCGTGCTTGAATTAACTTGGTTTGCCTTGGACAGGAAAAGACAAATGGTAAGTTGGTAAGTCTCATTGTGTTTTATCTTATATTGCACGGCGTACTGCCACACGAGTTAGGTTATTCATCTTTGCCATAAAACTGATCCTAAGACAATATTAGAAACATAACTTAAAAGATGGTGCACGAAATCTATATTACGTGTTTGGATTTGTCGAACGGGAGAGTAGCCTCCCCACCAGTGCATTTATGTACTGATAACCCACCAGATTGTTTACAGAATACGGGAGAATCTCGTTCGGTGCGGATGCCTCCTTTGTGCGTGCTAAGGCGTGGAGTTCACTCTGAAGCTTTGGAGCATTACGTCCGGGACTGAATCACATATACAAGACATAATGTTGGAACATTGCCTATATCATTCCATAAATGTAGGCACTTGGCACGCTTTTACTATTTCAGAGAGAGAGGCTTGAGCGACTTGTAATCTCGGCCTATCGCCGACTGTAACACTTACGCAATATAAATAAAAAGTTTGTTTTACTTCTACTTGTGTTACTCAATGCTTCTGTTATTGATGACTCAGTGAACTTGTTACCAATCGCCTATGCGTTTATTATTCTGCTGCACTCGAACAATCTGTGCTACTCTGTGGCTTAGATCTTTTACCGCAAGCATGAACCTCGGCCTTGCACGTTTAGTGCCCTGCTCTGCATAGGCACTATGTACAAGTGATATCGTTTTGCTTGCTCGAGCGGAAGTTTTATCCGAGAGTTTTCGACTGAACCAAAATGATTGATCTAAATGAGTGGACAGAACTGCATTCTCTGATTCTCGCATGCCTTAATAATGAATCTGAGTTTTTGAATGCTTATTCTAAAGAAGTTAGTTTCATAAGAAGAGAGATAGAACCTGACTCTGCATGCTAGATAAGTGAACTTGTATTGCTTGTCATCGAAATGATTATGCTTGCCTAACTAAGAGAACCTATATGCTTGTCTGAAAAGAGTTAGAAACTTGCCACTCTAAGTCAAGAAATATAAGAATATTGCATGCTTAGTTACATCGACACAGCTTTTGAACGAACCCTTGCTATGCTAAAGATAAGTAAAAGAATAGCTTGAATAAGTCCCTTTGAATTATGCTAAGAAAGAGATAGATGTTGCATGTTAGATACGGAATCGAAATTGTGCTTGAAAAATATATATTTCGCTTATCTGTTTTGCTAAACCAAATCTGCTATAAGTCTTTGATTCGTATAAGAAGAGACTAATAGTGATCCCTGGGGATACGGCCTGTTGAAGGTCTAGTGGGGTGTATAATTAGATATGTGTGATGTGCTTTGTTTGATAAGTTGTGTTTTGCTAGACCGTATATGTTTTGCTTGATCGTTTATTTTGCTTGCATTATAGATGCTTCATATTATTGCATTGGTCTCGGACAACTTGTGCACAAGGTCTTGTCTCTCGAACGGTTCCTGGGACACTAGGAATCGCTCGGTCTGGAAGAGATTTTTGTTTTGCCTTAAGGATACGGATCGTAAGGGGTCTAGTGGGGTGATGTGTCTATTAGTTTTGTGCGGAACCCATGATGTCATAGCTGCTAGTACTCGGGTGTGTTGGTGAATAGCTGAACCTTGGGTCACAACTGCCTACACCCATGCGTGCTAGTGAAGAGATGAACCTTGGCCAACCGCTGCTAATCATGGGGCTACCCATGGACCCTCATATAGTTAGGACGCATGCTAGGCTAGCTTTCTTGCATACCTAACTGTTCGATGTAGAGACGAACAGAAAACTAGAGAACTTAAACATTTATGTTATGTAAATTGTTTCTAACTTGTATGTTTGCTACATGGATAGTCGTTCGACCATGGGTAAAAAATACAATGAGTTTATCTATAGCCTGCTTGTTCATTTAGTCTGCATCGTAGAGTTTATTTGATTAGTGCTTTATGCATTCGTATTGGTTGGACAATGGCTATTAGTGTAGACCTAAATAGCTGCTAATAGTACCAGAATATGAGTCATTGGTTAACTTGATTACCGCTATCGATCCTGAGTTTCTCGGGGACCAAAATCATATAGATATGTTATCTTGTATTACTTGAAATGAATGATAGTCCACTTGATATGCTTGCTTTGATTCGATATGATCAGTCTGCTAGAGATAACCTTTGTTCATAAGAGATGATTTATGTTGCACAATACATGCCGCACATTGCACGATAGAACACTGCCCCTATAGTTGCTTGGATGCTTATAAGTATAGAATATGCAAACTGGTTTCAAAGCTATGTTTTTAAAAGATTAAGCTGACTATATTCCTAAGCTGCATGAAAAGAACTTAGATAAAAGTAGCAAGATCACTAGTAATGTAATATTTTGCCATATGCTTACTTAGTGTGGTAAGGGGTGCAACTTCTGTTCAGTTGATTTATACTCACCAGTACTTATAAAAGTGCTGACCCACCAACAATTTGCATCGTTGCAGGTGTTGGATCGTCCGAGGAAGCGATAGTCGTGCCTCATCCCCAGGACTCGGAAATCTGGAGATCGATGCCTTGAGCCGTATCGAGTTTTGCTTTGAGCTGCTTTTGTATAGAGTGACATAATGTATGGAACAGTGTCATTGTAAGCGAGAGAGAGTACTTGAGCAATTTGTAACCTCGACCAAGCGCTGCTTGTAATACTTTTGATATCAATAAAAGAGTTTGCTTCCTTATGCAATTGTGTTCTTTACTTTTCAGCAATTTGTACCGCTGTTTCCATTTGGATTAGCTTACTTGCCCTTGTTTAAGCTTTGGCCTTGTGCAAGCGCATTTTAGGCTTGTACGGCATCGCGCCCAAGAGAGGACGATCGGTTCCGTAGGGACCAAAGCGAGGACGAACGGCCCTACGGAACCAGGGCGTGACATAATTGTATCAGAGCGACTCGATTCTTTTCCCATTCCGTTGCCTCTGACTCTGAGATGATCCGTATTGTGCTGCAATGAACGTTTTATTCAATAAGTTCATAGATTATCTCAAAGATGCGCACACAAGTTTTTTGGATTTAATTTTTGTTGTTGCTTGAGAGTTGTGCTTTTGTGCTTGTGTTTTGCTCGTGTTTTCGATTAAGGATGGTGAGGGATGAGGACTATCGCTGCTCTGGATTCTATGAGTTCTCCATAAGTTTCGGGGATGAAACTCTTTATTGGTGGGTAAGTTTGTAGTGCCTCGCTCTGCGTAGGCACTATGTACAAGTGATATCGCTTTTCTTGCTCGAGCGAAAGTCTTCTCGGAGAGTTCCCGACCAAACCAAAATGATTGATCTAAGTGAGTGGGCAGAACTGCATTCTCTGATTCTCGCATGCCTTAATAATGAATATGAGTTTTTGAATGCTTGTTCTAAAGAAGTTAGTTTCATTAGAAGAGAGATAGAACCTGACTCTGCATGTTAGATAAGTGAACTTGTATTACTTGTCATCGAAACGATTATGCTTGCCTAACTAAGAGAACTTGTATGCTTGTCTGAAAATAGTTAGAACCTTGCCACGCTAAGTCAAGAAATGTAAGAATGTTGCATGCTTAGTTATACCGACACAGCTATTGGACGAACCCTTGCTATGCTAAAGATAAGTAAAAGAATAGCTTGAATAAGTCCTTTTAAATTATGCTAAGAAAGAGATAGATGTTGCATGTTAGATATGGAATCGAAACCGTGCTTGCAAAATATATGTTTTGCTTGTCTGTTTTGCTAAACCAAATCTACTATAAGTCTTTGATTCGTATAAGAAGAGACTAATAGTATGCCCTGAGGATACGGCCCATTGAAGGTCTAGTGGGGTGTACTATTAGATATGTGTGTGATGTGCTTTGTTTGATAAGTTGTGTTTTGCTAGACCATATATGTTTTGCTTGATCGTTTGTTTTGCTTGAATTATAGATGCTTCATGTCATTGCATTGGTCTCGGACAACTTTTGCACAAGGTCTTGTCTTTCGAACGGTTCCTGGGGCACTGGGAATCGCTCGGTCCGGAAGAGATTTTTGTTTTGCCTTGAGGATACGGCTTGTAAGGGGGTCTAGTGGGACGATGTGTCTATTAGTGTTGTATGGAACCCATGATGTCATTGTTGCTAGTACTCGGGTGTGTTGGTGAATACCTGAACCTTGGGTCACAACTGCCAACACCCATGCGTGCTAGTGAAGAGTTGAACAATAGGCAACCGCTGCTACTCATAGGGCTACCCATGGACCATCATATAGTTAGGGGGCATGCTAGGCTAGCCTTCTTGCATACCTAACCGTTTGATGTAGAGACGGATAGGAAACTAGAGAACTTAAACATTTATGTTATGCAAATTGTTTCTAACTTGTATGTTTGCTACAAGGATAGCCGTTCGGCCGTGGGTAAGAAATATAATAAGTTTATCTATAGCCTGCTTGTTCATTTAGTCTGCATCATAGAGTTTATTTGATTAGTGCTTCATGCATTCGCATCGGTTGGACAATGGCTATTAGTGCAGAGCTGAACAGCTGCTAATAGTAACATAATGTGAGTCATTGGTTAGCTAGATTATCGCTACCGATCCTGAGTTTCTCGGGGACAAAAATCATATAGATATGTTATCTTGTATTGCTTGAAATGAATGATAGTCCACTTGATATGCTTGCTTTGATTCGAGATGATCAGTCCGCTAGAGATAACCTTTGTTCATAAGAGATGATTTATGTTGCACAATACATGTCGCACATTGTACGATAGAACACTGCCGCAATAGTTGCTTGGATGCTTATAAGTATAGAATATGCAAACTGGTTTCAAAGCTATGTTTTCAAAACATGTTAATTGACTATATTCCTAAGCTGCATGGAAAGAACTTAGGTAAAAGTAGCAAGATCACCAGTAATGTAATGTTTAGCCACATGCTTACTTAGTGTGGTAGTGGGTGTAGATTTTGTTCAGTTGATTTATACTCACCAGTACTTATAAAAGTGCTGACCCACCAACAGTTTGCATGGTTGCAGGTGTTGGATCGTCCGAGGAAGCGATAGCCGTGCCTCATCCCCAGGACCCGAAAATCTGGAGATCGATGCTTTAAGCCGTATCGAGTATTGCTTTGATACTTTTGTATAGAGGAACATAATGTATAGAACGGTGTCATTGTAAGGGAGAGAGAGTGCTTGAGCGATTTGTAACCTCGGCCAAGCACTGCTTGTAATACTTTTGATATCAATAAAAGAGTTTGCTTCCTTATGCTATTGTATTCTTTACTTTTCTACAATTTGTACCGCTGCTTCCGTTTGGATTAGCTTACTTATCCTTATTCAAGCCTTAGCCTTGTGCAAGCACATTTTAGTCTTACACGGCATCACGCCCAAGAGAGGACGATCAGTTCCGTAGGGACTAAAGCAAAAGAGAATGCTTCCTCCATAGCAGTCAAAGAAAGGGTGGTACTTGCTTAGCCAATCTATCCCAAGGACAACATCAAAGTTTGACATGGGAAAGACTAAGAGTCGAAACTTCATCTCTCTTCCATGAATCACTATAGAGCAAAATCTATAAACATGACTAACAGGTACAACTCCTTCCCCGGTAAGAATTCTAACATAACTAGGCAAAGGTGTAGTGGCAATATTGCACTTGGCAACAAAACTAAAAGATATGAACGAGTGTGTTTCTTCCGTATCAAATAATGTCACAGCAGGAAAAGTAGAAACAAGGGTAAGACCTTCTATAACATCAATTTCCGGCTTTGTGTCATCCATCTCAATAGCAAAAGCCTGTCCAGTCCTTCGAGGAAGTCCCTGTGGTTGGTACCTCACAAATTGGTCCTCCTGAGTGGGTAGCGGTGGTCCTCGCTAAAATCCTCCGCCTGCTGGAGGTCAAGGTGCTCCAGTTCCTGGTCTAGTCATCTGTTGAGATGGCTTCGGCTGTGGAAGCGCCAAGGCTTGCTGCACCGGACAGTCTCTGGATATATGCTTCCCAGAACCATATCTAATACACTTCCCTAAGCAAAGCCGACAATCCCTCATAATGTGTCCATGCTTCCCACAATAATTGTAGTGGAGCTTCTCCTGAATCTGGTATGATCTTGCTCCCTACTGCTGTTGTGGCTGCTGATATGCCAAAAGATGTCTTATGGGTCCTCCATATTACGTCTTTGCTGTTCGTTAATGGATTTTCTGTTGATTTCCTTTTCCCTTGCTGATGACCGCCTGAAGCCTGACATCTATCAATAACTCGGCATAAGGGATATGGGACAGTGAGCTGGTATAGTATTGGAGCTCTTGAGTCAGCTCGTTATAAAATCTCTTAGATTTCTCTAAGTCATTGGGTATCAGAACGGCGCCATATCTACGGAGGCTGCTAAACTCCACATCATACTCATCGACTATCTTATTCTCCTACTCTAGATGGAGGAACTGATTGTACAATACATCCTTTACGGAGGATCAAAATTATTTCTTCTCAAAGTATTCCAAGAACTGCTCCCAAGTCTGGCGTGTACCTAATTGATGCTCCACTGATTCCCACTAGTGATGAACATTTTCTTCAAGCTGGGTCCTCACGCCTATCATCTATAAATCCATAGGCAGCTATGATGCCTCTGATAGCTTCATGGTGCAGGTTATCTAGGTTATGGTCTCCTCTGGGATCTCTTTGTCTTTATACGGCTTGGGGCCCTTCTGCACAAAATTCTTAACTGAACCAACATGCGCTTGTGGCACTAGAACAAGTGCTTGAGCTGGTGCGGGTGCTGGTGCAGCCATCCTCTCAAGTGCTGCTAGAAATACTTGTCTCATCTCGATGGCTTCCCGCCTCTGCTCTGTTTCTTGCTGCCTCTACTCGGTAGCCAGTACAGCGGTCTGCTATCTCTGTTCCTGTATCGTCATCTGGAAGAATTAGAACTGCTATGTATGACCGTCCTGAGGTGCTGGTGGAGCTGGGGGAGATCTATTAGGCACTAAGAGCGGAACTGGTGGAACCAAATTGCTAGTCTGTCCATCCGATCCTAGAAGTCGATGAGTCATTGAGGCCTCTCCCGGTGATTGGCCATTGACCCGTAGAGGCGTATCATCTCTGACGGTGGTACATCCACTATGCAAATTCATCTATCTGCAAGAGATGGACGAAAGATTAGGAATAGTGCATGAATTAAGCCGGATGCAAGCATTTAAATAGGATAGTTTGGAAGAAAGATGAGTTATTAGTCAAGTGTGGATGAGATCCTATTCTCTAATCCTATTTGCAGGCTTATTTTGTACAGTAACGTAACCGAGACAATATACTCGGACCTGCATCGGCCACCACAAAAAAATGTCACGTTACAGTCCCAAAATATCTAGGACTAGGAATACGTAGCATGCCTGCCGTATGTATATGACAATTCCAATATATGGATACCATAATACACACGTACGTTGTAATATGAATATTAGTTCACAAGTGGTAAATATATTGTCAACACAAGTCATAGGCATCTATATCTCATCCATATCACAATTATAGAAATATCGATAAATAACTGAAGTCTCAAATATGAAGTATCAAAGAATGATAGTCGGGTAGAGACAAATTCACTACCAGTCGACTATATCAAAAACTAAATGAGAGAGAAGATCAAAACCCTAATATGAAATAATGTCAAATAAAAGAAACAACAACTAACAAATATCATTAGTTGCGAAGAAATCAGTGGTACTCAGAAGGTAAGACCTCTTCAATCGAGAGTGAAGTGTCAGGTCCCGGTCCGTACTCTTGCGGATACTTTTTATACCTAAAAATAGACCAGGTCCTCAGAGGGACGTAACAAGATACATAGAAGCAATAACTCTCTCAGAGAATCAGTGGCCTACAAAGCATAATGTCTTTTGATAGTCAGAGGCCGCTTGTAAATAATATAATATAAGGGTCATCTGACCGCGCATCTCCGGCGGAGCGTACGGGTTAAAAAAAAGTGTAAAGGAGCCCATATGCCTATTTGTTGTTCTCCCTACCCTATGCTCTATCCATGTTATATCCATGCCATGGTGGTACCTCTAATAACTACCAAGTTTTTTTGCATGCATTCCTACCAGCAGTTATTTTTTATCCATTGCACGTCCCATACGTACAGGTGGCCAACCTATCATGCAAGTCCGTGTCCTACATGAGACTCACACTCATGTAACAAATGTGTCACGATAAATAAATATAAGAATGACCAAACATCATGGGGTGGCCTCGTAAAACTAGGTCGGCATGCATAATATAAATAAGGGACAAAAGATAACGCGACCGTCGTTGCACCAAAGTTATTCTTGGATGCGCAGTTTATATAGCAGTTTAAAATAACAAAACAAAACAACAAAAAATATGCATGCTCAATAAGGCATGTAAATAATAATATAATGGCAAGGTATACTTGCTTGGCATAAAATTTACGTAATGTAAGCGTCCAGGCATCAAGCACAAAGTATCAGAAACTACTGCATCTGAATGAACGTCCCCGGATGCTAAAATTAACATCACCAACATTTCCAAAATTGGCAAAATAGTCAGAAAATCCTACCATTTTGTCCAATTTGGACACATGGGCAAAACAAAAATTTTGGGTCAAAGTGAGGTCCACTTGTGGCCCACTTTGTCCCAAAAATGTGTCAGGGATAAAGGTCTCTAAATGGGACAAATAATAGGTTAAACAATTCTTAAATGATGATACAAACATATCGGTATATCCAGTATTGAATTCCGGTGAGCCGATCATAAATTCGTCCAACAAGTCAAACCTAGGGGCCTATAAATAGGCGGCTCGGTCAACTGTCTCAGAATCATGTAAAACTTGGGTCACAGGACTAGCGTGATACCAAGAGTCCAATGGCACAATTTTTGTCTTATTTTGACAAACATGCACAAACTAATTAGGAAATATGCAAAACACAGATACGGGGAACTTTTTACTGATACAGGTTGATTCCGACACGCACAATACGTCCAAATCAATTTTTGCAAAATCTTGCACGTCAAGATATACCATACACTCCTTCCGGAATAACTGATACGTGACGTGGTGGTCCGGTTTGTCGGGACGCACGCTGTATTACAAGTTTTCAATATTTTTGAAACAAGTTTTGATCCTGGTTATATTGACTATCTATCAGAATAATAAAATCAAACTTTGTTTCAATCGTTTAAGAGAAACTGCCCTTCTAACTTGGGATGTTGCAACAGTTTCTGCTATATTTTCCCTTTATAATCAACAATTTTTCTCGAAATTTTGGTTCAATTTTTCTAAGTTTCTGGAAAGTTCAATAAAAATCTAATTGGCATGATCTAATGATGGTTATGTTGTCCATCCATTGGAACAAATGGAACTAGAATCGGTTGAGAGATGGACGAGAACACATACCTCAAAGTTGGGCACTCGGCTCGGTTTTTGCGCTGTGGTCGCACGCGAGATGTCGACGGCGGGTTCGGATGTGTGGTAGCGGGTTTAAGTGGTCGGGCTCTCAGAGAGCATTATGAGGATCGAGGGGTTGATCGCAGGAAGCTTGGCGGTTACGGGGGAAGGATTGCTAGGATTCGATACTTTGAATGTGTATGTATATATATAGTATTTGAATGGGTCGAAATAGGGAAGGCCGGGTTCCCTGTGATCCTTGGGGGAAAGGCGGTTGCCTTGTTTTTCTGCTGCTGGCCTTTTCGTGGTCTAGTGTGAATTGTGTTTTATTTTCTTTTCTATTCCTGACTTAACTTATCTTTTCTTTATTATTCTTTTCTTTATTTTCCTTTTAACAACTAAATTATTTTTTAATTATTTTATTTTATTTAATAGTACTTCCTTATTTGTTCTATAATAAAAAATTTATTTTATTTGTTACGAAATTTTTTTGACTTCTAATATACAGATGCATTAAGGGTCATTCTCATGTATCGCCATTGGTACCAAACCTAGTATTTATATATATATATATATATATATATATATATATATATATATATATATATATATATATATATATATATGTTATTATTAAATTAATTAGAAATTTTAGGGTGGTTACAAGTTGCAAGCTTTGAACAAGGGCAAGTAAGCTATTCAAGATGGGAGCAGCGACACAAAATTACAGAAAATTAAAGAACACAATGGCATAGAAAAATAAGCTCTTTTATTGGTATTCAAAAGTGTTATAAGCGGCACTTGGCCGAGATTACAAATCACTCAAGCACTCTCTCAAATACAATGATGTTGTTCCATACATTATATCCCTTTATAAAAAATAGCTCAAAATATCTCGATACAGCTAAAGGCATCGACTCCAAATTTCTGGGTCCTGGGGATGAGGCTTGGATATTGCTTTTTTGGACGATCCAGTACCTGCGAACAAGCAAACTGGTAGGGGGTCAGCACTTTGGGAAAAGTACTGGTGAGTATAAAATCAATGAACACAAGCAACACTCCCTGAAAACTAACACTAAGTAAGCAAGTAGCAAAATATTATATTACTAGTGATCTCTCTACTTTTACCTAGGTTCATTTCATGCAGCACAGGAATTCAGTCAGATTACTTCTTTCAAAAACATAGCTTTGGAAACAGTTACATATTCAATATATTCAAGTATATCATAGGGGCTGTGTTCTATCGTGTAGTGCACAGCATGTATCGTGCACCAATCTACTAACTCTTTAGGAACACAAGTTATTTCAAGTGGACTATTCATTCTTTACAAAGGGGCAGTAGTTTAATCAAGTGAAACATGTAAGTCTAGATCAATACACAATTCAAGCATATTCAGAAATTAATACATCACTTATTTAGTGATTCTTACCCTTCGTTGAACGGTTATCCCTGCAACCGACATACAAGTTAGCAATAATTTGCATAAACATATATATTTTATTCCCTGTCAGTTTCTGCATCAAAATGTTAGGTATGCAAGAAGGCTACTTGTCACTACCACATTCCAAAAATAGGGGTATTTTCGACTTTTTATATACTATTAATATTATGGTATTTATATTAAATAATTTCTCGATATATGTATTTAAATTAAATAATTGTGTGAGATGTGTAATTAAATATATTATTATATACAGTGTTCATTTAATATTTGAGCTGGTAGACTTGACCTAGAAGCCCACTAGACGAACACCTGCCCGAATTATGGGGATTATGTATTTAATCATTTTATTTAGAATTTAATTATTGGAGATAGTGATTAATTACCGTAATTTATTTAATTGTTGCGCCTTGTCGTTGTTTCGATATTTGGAGCGCTACCTAGCTTTTGCCTTCCAACAAATTTCATAACCTTGCCCTAGACATACCCGTCTTCCATTCTGACCTTTTTGCAACTCATAATTATGCCCTCTTGTGGTTCATTTTAGCCGCACAATAATCGTCGCGGACGTTTATTTAATTTCTAAATAAATTCCAACTTTGTATCGTTGTGCGTTCCAATCGAAATTGGAGGCAATCTTGACCCATTTTTCGTGCGACCCAAATTAGGATAATATTCTGTTCTGAGTATTCTTCACTATTGATATTCGTAACTCGACCTAATTTTGGCCCCATGTACTCCTAATTAATTTTAGAATGCAACTTGCATTTATTTCTAATTAAATCGAGGATACCATTTTGACTGATTCCGTAAATCCCGATTTAATTCCAGTGCCCTACTAATTAAGCCAATATCAAACACACAATGCCCCCTCACCCTAAAAAACTCCAAACACCGAATCGCCCACCAAATTTTTATCATTTTATGTGTCTGTACAAATACCCAAATTTAAGGGGGTTAATTTGCAAATTTGCATTAGGTGTCAACACCCCATTGGTTCAAACCAATGGAGAAGCCCTAATAATTGACTACTTAACCCAACCCTTTCCTTACATGAATGAATTTCCTCATGTCAGATCTGAGCCACCCATTCAAAATGGGGCTTATCATAACCCTTCATTCCCACACACACTACCCTATTTAATGTCCCATCATCACCCCTTCCAAAGAAAACCCTAAACCCCAAAACCTAGGGAAGCCCCCATTTTCTCTCACCTCACTCTTCCCTCATCTCTCCAACGTAGGAAGAAATATTTCTTCATCCTTTCTTCTTCTCTTCTTCTTCTTCCTTTCTTCTTCTCCTTCTTTTTATTTTTTTGAATTTGAAATAGGGGGGAATACACAATAATGCCTCTACTGGTCACCCGGCCATCCGGCCGAGCATCGACCCCGCAGCCCGGCCTGCACTCCGGCGCGGCTCGGCCACTCCTCCTCCATTCTCTCCGACCCGGCCGAACCAAGCCCCTCAGCCCCGGTCAACTCCCTGCACCCCGCTCGAGCCGACCCCCGTCTCCCAGCCTCCTCCTTCTCGACATCCCTTTCCGGCGGTCAGCTCCACCTCTTCCCTGCTGCAACTCCACCGGTCAGCTCCGACTCCCCTGAGTTCTTCCTCCGACGGCTATAGCTCCGCCCCTCGATCCACCATCGGCCACAGAACTACCACCACCAGTACTCACTGCCCCGGCCGACCATCCATTCAGCCCCGACCCGGCCATCCCGCAGCTTCTCCCTCGTCCCCGACTCCCTCATCCTCTCGCTGTAACTCCCTGTACTCCGGCCCAGCGCGCTCGACCACCTCCCTCTGCTCTTCCTTCCTCGACTCCACTTCCCGGCCAGCCAACTCAACCGCACAGCTGACATCTCCCCCGACCTCCTCCAGTCGAGTCCCCCTTTCCCAACTATAACCACCCTCCCGAGCCTTTCTCTCTGGCCAAGCAGACCCCGCTCCGTCATCGTAGTCCGACGTCGAGCCTCCCCCTCGACTCCACTTCTCTGTCCAGTACCCACGACGACTCCGGCGAGCTGTAGTCCGGCCATCTCCTTCACACACGAGCCTGCAACTTTTCCCCGAGCTTCGGTCAGCTGCCCATCCGACCACCCGCTGTGCACCGACTACTGTTTCATCTCCGCCGGACTCAGCCTCAAGCCCGACCACTGAACCACCCATCCGGCGAGCCCCTCGACTCCGGCTAGTGGCCGTCGAGCCCCCCCATGTGAGCCTCCTCCCCTCCTTTATTTGAGATATAATAGTATATACTATTAATAGTATATATACTATATAGTAATATATATATATATGTATTCTATGTAAATGTATATATGTATTCATACATCATATATATGTGTATTCATATAAAAATATATGTATATGCATGTATATTGGTTATTTTCATATAGTATATAATTAATAAATATATGTATATGCATGTATATTGGTTATTTTTATATATTATATAATTAATAAATATATATGTATGTATATTGGCTATTTTTTGTACATAATCAATAAAATGTATAATGGTACATATATATATATATATATATATATATATATATATATATATATATATATATATATATATATATATATATATATAGCTTTTTCTAAAACTAATAGATATATTTAAATATATTTTTGGCATACATATGAAGTGTATATATATATATTGTTCAACTAGTATATCTTAGATATGTAATTAATTGATATACATATATTGTATATGTATTTAATTTGGTGTATATACATATTGTAGGTATTAATGCTAGATAATATTATGTATATAAATGTTTTATGTATCTATCTATTAGATGACCCAAAGTATGACCACGTAGCATGTTAGCAGACGGCCATATGCACACCGACATACTGGCAGGACCGTATCACCGACTGTCTAAATTCACAGAATTACAGACGCGACGACCGTGCAACTTGACGCACTTAACCCTCGTTAACTAGTGTCATACCTGGCATAGCCCTGAGGCCAGTGTATTATGATTGTGTTAGTGTAGCATCTGATACAAATGTTATATTTGTGATATGCCTATAGGACTGTTGGTTCATCCAGGCGATACCCTAGAACAGGACATTGGTATTACCAGCTAAGAACCCAAGGTAAGTACATTCTCTGATAATTTCTAATTCTTTGATAATTTTTATAAGTTCAGTAATCTAGAAATGTTACATCTGAATCCTTGACACTGTGCTACACGGACTAGTATATAGCTTGGATCTGCAGTCATGAGATGTTACATTAATTATCGTATTGACATTGTACACGACATGTATATTAGATATCGTACATGATAGATTGGATATTGCTCGTGTATCGTGACGTGTCATGGTTGGATCCACAGTACTAGTTGGGGGCGGGGAAATAGTTAGTAAAAAATATGATCATACCCTTTATACAAGTATAGAACAATGTAAGTGTTAATCATGCTCTTCAAATATGATTAGCCAGGCCATATAGCTCTCGTACATGCTCCCAAGCCGATCACATTTCGAAAGTACTATTTCAAATACTTATAATAGATTACAGTTCTCTATTTAGATCATATACTACATCATCGTATATGATATTGTACCTTGTTTCTCTTTATTTTATATATGCACTGACTGTATCACATTGCCTATATTGCCTGTCTTTTTATATTGCCTGTCTTTTATTTTGCCATTACATTTATTCACTGTCTTCTCTCAGTATCTAGCATCATTTGTTTATTGCTTTATGGTCCTTATCAATTAAATGGAACTATTATTTGAGATTGTACTTTGCTCCTTCCTGACTGGAAATATTTTTCCAGACAATGCCTTAGAGGACCGTTGCCCGACACTTTATGGACCCTATGGTGAGTAGCTGCAGACTTGGACTTGGTAGTTCAGTTGTGATTCTGGGAGGTCTAGCCGGAATTACTATAATTGTCTAGTTAGTTCTTTTAGCGGACTATTTGGTACCGATTTGTCTCCGGCATTCTTGTTGAGACTTGGATATTTGTCGAGTTAGATTATTACATTTAGACTTGTATTGTATTTAATTTTATTTGTTCTATATCTTATCGTGTTGTAGTCATGTGATTGGGTATGTTGTTCATTTATATTGCGTCATCCGTGCCTCCTTATGGAGATTGGATGCTTGTGTGAGATTGCTTAGATAGAATCATGACCTAGACAGCATTCTACCGTCGATACTGCAGCATAGGCTGGACGTACCCGCATACTCGAATTATGTGCTTCAGTTATAACTTCTTGCTGAAAATCCCCGCTTGGAACACATAGACGATTTATAAACCTTAGCATTCCATCTTCCTGTATTATCAACTCATTCTGAACTCCTGACTCACATTCTTTTATTAGCTTTTGAATCTTCGGTCCCTCTGCCTGAGCTAGCTTGATTCTATAGACCAAAGTTGACTGAATCTGTAGGCTAGCCTGAACTCCTATACTTTGTGAAAGTACTAACTCGATACCCATCTCTCGTAAGTCTTCTAGAATGTGCATCTGAGTAGTCAACATAAATTTTTTACCTCTTCTGCTAAGTGCATCAGCTACTACATTAGCCTTGCCTAGATGGTACTGAAGTTCTACGTCATAGTCTTTCAATAACTCTAGCCACCTTCTCTGTCACTTGTTCAGGTCCTTCTGCGTGAATACATACTTCAAACTCTTATGATTTATGAATATTTCTACTCGATCGTCATATAAGTAGTGCCTCCATAGCTTAAGTACAAACACTATTACTGCCATCTTCAAATCATAAGTTAGATAGTTCTTCTCATGATCTCTGATCTGCCGAGAAGCATACGCTATCACTCTCCCTTTTTGTATCAAAATACATCCAAGTCCTTTGACAGATGCATCATAGTACACTGTGAATCCTCTTGAGCCTGCTGGAAGAGTAAGGATTGGTGCAAAGATTAACTTCGTCTTCAACTCTTCAAAGGCTATCTGACATTTCGCTGACCACACAAATTTATCTTTCTTGTACGTTAACCGAGTTAATGGTGTCGAGATCTTATCAAAATCTGACACAAATCTTTTATAGTATCATGTCAAGCTCAGGAAACTAAGCACTTCTGCTAATGTCCTTAGAATTGACCAGTTCTCTACTGCCTCTACCTTCTTGGGATCAACTGACACTCCTGCACCAGAAATAATGTGTCTAATAAAGGATATGTGATCCAGCTAAAACTCACACTTAATGAACCTTCCATATAACTGGTGCTCCCTCAAAGTTTGCAGTACTATCCTAAGATGTTCTTCATGCTTCTCCTCATTACGAGAATATACTAGGATATCATCGATGAATATTACCACAAATTGGTCTATGTAAGGCATAAAAATATGGTTCATCAAGTCCATGAATACTGCTGGAATATTAGTCAGTCCGAATAGCATAACTAAGAATTCATAATGCCCATATCGTTACCTAAATGCTGTCTTAGGTATATCCTACTCCCGGACTGGTACCTGATAATATCCTGATCGTAAATCTATCTTGGAGAAGACTCTTGTCCCAATTAACTGGTCAAACAAATTATCAATCTTTGGTAATGGGTACTTGTTCTTCACTGTTACTACATTAGGCCGCCTGTAATCCATATACAATCACGTCGATCCATCCTTCTTCTTCACTAATACCGTTGGGGCTCCCTACGGTGATGCACTAGTCTGAATAAACTTCTTTACCTTTAGTTATTCCATGTATATATATATAACTGATCAAATTTTGATAGCAACATACGGTACACCTTCTGGGATACTATTTATGCTCCTGGTATCAACTCTATATAGAACTCTACTGCTCTAACTGGGATAATCCGAAAAGATCATTGAGAAAGACATCTATGAACTCTTCAACTATCTTGGGCAGCAGGTTTGCTTCCCTTGCTACTGTTGCGACTTCTCCCTTATGCTGGTCTCTTGCTATTCTCCTAAGGAGAAACTCTTCTAGACCGGGTATTCTAGACAACACTCTACCCTCACGGAAGTCTATTGTTGCATGACTGTCTCTCAACCAGTCCATGCCTAAGATAATGTCAAAGTTACCCATAGGGAACTCGATTAACTTTATAGGTAATAAATGCCTACATACTACGACTGGACATGCTAGGCACACCCTACTAACTTCTATGATCCAATTGCGTAATTTATTCCAGGTTCTAGGCTAACTTATCCATGAATCATATCCGATCACTTGCATTCCAAATTTGTCTTATTGTGTCGAACCAAAAATCAAGACGATCCATTAGTTGTCACGCTCCGGTCTTCCGCAAGTTCAATCACCCTCGTTGGACGTAAGATCACTACGTCAATTCTCCCGCTAGATAATCGTCTTAACCCGGGAGTGACGCATGTAAGAGCATAAAGTTACGCTCGTACAAGACAAGGACGTTATGGTTTTCTTCGACACGATCGAGACACCTTATATCTTTACTTTACTCCATCCAAGTTATATATCAATCGAGTCAAGTCCGTTCATGTAGTGATTATAATTTGCCTAGCAAAATTATCTAACTTCAACGTTACCATCCGGTAAATCCATAGCCTTACTTCTAGCATTCCTCAAGCAACTATGTTCAAATATTCAAGCCCAAGTCTATTCTATTTTTGATAAGTTCCATTCATCGAGTTCGTTTGCAATAATCACCGAACATGTTCCCGTGAGTTCGATCATCCCCGCCATACATGAAATCACTACGCCGGAGCTCCCACGGATAACCGCTCTCATTGGGACTAATTTCGAGAGTTATCATTTCGAACTTGATTTCAAGATCGTTCTTCTGAACTCTAAGCCAAATCCATTATCATTCATCTCTTTCCTCGAAACACAATATTCATTTTTAGGCTAACTTTTATTCGAGCGATATTGTATTCAAGTTCAGTCTGTTTGTTTTAATCCAAAATCGCTCGCACGATCCTCCAAGTTTCCTAACCGAGATATCGATTTCCAATTTCGTGAATTCTAATTCGATACAAGCCTTATCATTTATTTATGACATTCCCAAATCCGTTGAATCTGACTATTGCACGACACCTATGAATCCGTTTGGATATTTCTAAATGATCCATACACCACTCGAAATTGAGTCATCCAATTAAATCCTCAATCGATTTATATCTTCCAACATGAAATACCATTCAAGATATTTCTCAAAATCCAAGCACGATTCTAAATATTCGCTTAGGAAAAAATCTGATAATATTCTATCGATTTGAATTCTAAGTCTAACTTGTCTTATTCCTAAACGATATCCCAAACTCGTTTGCAACTTAGCTTGCACCAAAGGGTCTTGGCGCACGATACTCTACATAACTTAGCCGAAAGGTTGTGTGCATAGCTAACTATTTGGGGAAATATTCAATTCCGTACTAACCAGTTGGGCAAACATGTATAGTCATTTCGGGTTCGCACATAAGCCGCGATTTTAGCACGAGCCTAATCCTAAAGGGTCTAGCACAAGTTGGCACAATGGCCTTAGCATCACAATTTCATACAAGCAATCAAATTTTTTATATGCACTTTTCTAAAGTATTTAGACTCATTGTTGGAACATTTCAATGGGACAATAAGAGAGAGTGTGCACATAACCCACGAACGAGCTTTCGAAACTGAGAAAATCGTAACAAAGTCCAAATGCGTATAGCCAAGCTCTGATACCAATCTGTCATGCCCCGATCTCCCACAGGCTAATCGACCGTCCCCGCTAGGCGAGAATCACCGCGCCAGTGCTCCCGTGAGACGATCGTTTGACCCATCTGGGCGTGATGTCGCATGAGCATGAAATGTGTCCGTGCATGGCCGTAGTTCTTGCAGGCGGTAAGAGGTCTAAGCCACAGAGTCGCACAGTTTGTGTAACCTCCGTATCCTGAAATTCTAGCTTAAATATTATTTTTAGGTTAATTTGGGGCTAGTGGGATTTTTTCCATAATTTTTAGTTAATTAAAAACTAGTAAACCTAATTTCCTAGGACTTTCAAGAATTTATTTTAGGTTCAAACTTAATTAAAAATATCCTAAACTTTTATTTTAGGTTCTAAATAATAAAATATATTTTCTAGAATTTTTTGGGAATTTTTTAATTATTTTTAGTATTTATTTTGAGTTAATTAGGAAAAACTGAATTAAAAACTATTTTCTGAAAATAAAAACCCAAAAAGTAACTATTTCTAACCAGTCAGCCAACAGGGGCCCACCCGTCAGCCTCCTACAGTCAACAGTGCGGGGCCCGCCTGTCAGCGATCGCGGGGTGGGTGTGGGTGCGCCTAGCCGACAGCGAGCCGAGCCGCGTCCTAGTCTGAGTCGGACTGAGCTGAGCCGAGCCGCATCGAACTCTGACCGTTCGATCTGAGCAGGCAGCGTCGGATGGCTGCCACGTGGCGCTCAGTGAGCCGCGGCTGCTCTCTCTCTCTCCCCTATATATATAATAGTTTAAGTTATTAATTTCTAGGGTTTTCCTTGAGCCGAATTTTGGAGAATTGCCATATAGGGTTCCTTCAACTTCCAGAAGCCATTGTGCATAGCTCTGGACTCCAAACGAGGCCCAGTTTCTTGTGTTAGAAATATATTGAGGTTAGATTTCTGAATATATAATTTTTTCACGAAATTATGAGAATTAAATTCTAAAAAATTCGTAGAGCACAGTATGTCCGAAAATAGATGCGTCTCGATATTTTCGTGGTTTCGGGAGAACCATAAATCAGAATCAAGAACCGTTTAAAGTTTCGGAAATCTAATGTCGAGATCATTGACATAAGTTTTTCCCAGAATTTAATTCGAAGTATTTATATATTGTTAATTCTATAGAACTTCTAGGTTAGAATTTAACCATCGGTGGATGATACGAAATTTGTATGTGCCATAATTCTCAAACAAATTTGAATTTGGATGAGCCATAAATTCTAGTATATTTTTGATGATAAATTCTACAGGAAATCATGCATGAAAGTCGAGTTTGTGTCGGTTGACTTTTCAGTCAACAGATCGCCTCGATTTGCGTGTCATGAATCTCGAGTCGATAAAAATTTAGGTTCTTTTGGGCAAAATTAGGTTTTGACATAAAAATTAGAATACTAAGATTAAAATAAGATTTTAGAGTAACTATTTTAGAATTAAATAAATTAAAATAAATTATCTTTTGACATGATAAATTTGTAATACATAGGTTATTTTGACTGTGACTTGGACTCTGATTCATACCAACAAAGGACCACTGGCGAGTATATTCTCTGATAGTTTCTTATCTATCATATCCTCTATGTTCATTGTATTTAGTATAAATATCCATATTTCATGACACGATGGTTACACGGATTGGTATATCCGTATCTCGTCATAAGATGTTATTCCTTGTATATGGTGTATCTTGTACAAGTCTTGTTTCATTGTTTATCTTGTGCATGTACAGACACTGATTCTCGGGGAGACTTGCTACCTTCCTAAAGAATCCCGTGACATAGCGTACTATGGTTGGATCTACTATACCAGTCGGGGTGGGGACTATTTTAGTGTAGATATGTGATCATACCCTTCATGTACAAGTCTTGTTCTTATGTTAGTATTGGTCATACACCGCACGTATGACTAGCCAGGCCCGTACTCGTGTACAATTTCTCAAGCCGGTCACATGTTAAAGCTAGTACTCACACACATAGTCATAGTATTCTTCTTCATTGACATATTGTTCCTTTCCGTATTTATTTACAATATTTTCCAGTATTTCCTTTATTGTGTATCTCTCTAACATATATATGCATCTTATATATTTCCATCTATTTACTGCTAAATAGTTTATATCATTGATGTAGAACTGCTGTTAGAGATGTACTTTGCTCTATCCTGACTGGAAATATTTTTCCAGACTACGCCTTAGAGGACGGGTGTCCGACATTTTATGGACCACAGGGAGAGTAGCTGCTGACTTGGATCTTGTAGCCAGGTGTGATTCCGGGAAGTCTAGCCGGGATTAATAGTTATTTAGTTAGTTTCTATTAGCAGTTTATGGTACCGGATTTGTCTCTGGCATACTTTGTTGAGACTTGGATATTATTATTGAGTTAGATTATTCTATTTAGACTTGTGTTGCTATTTGGTTTATTTATTTCTTCGATATCTTATCGTGCTTTAGCTATGTGATTGAGTATTGTTCATATGATATTGTGCTATCTGTGACTCCTTATGGAGCTAAATGCTCGTGCGAGAATGATTAGATAGCATTGTGACCTAGACAACGTTCTACCGTCGATGCTGCGGCGTAGGCTGGACGTACCCACACACTCGTGCCCCTATACCGGGTGCGGGTCGTGACACATTTTTAGTGGTGGCCCATGCAGGTCAGACTTCGCAATTAGAGCGATGTCGTGATAGTGTGACATCTTAGTTGTACTACTGCGTGCCTGCGATAGGATCTTAGATATAGCATACTAGGATGAAAGCGGATACTCAATCACAACTAGAAACACTTCCAATCTATTGCTATTGCTATTCCTTCTGAATAATGCTTCCTTTAGAATATTGTTGTCCTCCCTTGATGATATTGTATCTATTGTATAAATTGATTCTTTTTGGTCTGTCTTCAGGATGCCGCCGAAGACAAGATCTATGAGAGTGGGAGCATCAACTTCAGAGGGGTCTGCCACCTCTCCACCTGATAGACAAACATCTGGAGTTCCTTCTCCCCCACCAGTTCTGAGGGTTGCCGCAGCTGTGACGGACAACCTTCCACTTCTACCGACTCCGATTTCTGGAGGTGTGCCTATTGACGGGACACAGATGTTTACCTTAATCCAGGGCATAGTAGACGCCCAGAGAGTGATGGCAGACGCTCAGTGAGTTCAAGCTGAGGCTCAGAGGGTGCAAGTAGAGGTACACCAAGCGCAAACAAAGCTGATGAGAGAGAGCATGGAGAACGCTCATCAGGTGGCTTTCCAAGCTATGGAGAGAGTAGCACAACACCAGCAGTTCCCTGGCCAGCAGCAACAGCAGAGACCTGGCACTATAGTTGATTTCAAGAGGATGATGCCTCGAGAGTTCAAAGGCACCGAGGGAATACTCTACGCAGACGACTGGATAGAGGATATAGAAAGGAACTTGCGTTTGGCGCAGATTCTGGAGATTCTTCAGATCGAGGCCGCTGGAAGTCAGATGTTTGATATCGTGCTAACGTGGTATCGTACTGAACCAAGACTCAATAACGAAGGACTTACTTGGGAGACTTTCAAGGAGCTTTTTAAGGAGAAGTTCTTTCCCGACGTGGCCCTGGGATCTTTGGAGAGTCAGTTTCATGACTTGGTCCAAGGAACCATGTCGCTCGACGATTACGCTGCAGAATTCTGTCGATTGAGCCGTATTGCATCGTCTATGATTCGAGACCTGGGAGACAGAGCCCGTAAGTTTAGAAAGGGGCTAACGAGAGAGATTAGGTCGTGCACTTCTGTTTGTCGTACCGCTACCTTTGGAGATACCCTGATGGATGCCCAGATTGCAGAAGATGATCTAGGTCTCAGGCCTAAGAGGAGTCACAACATTTCTGAAGATACGAGTGGTAGCACGAGACCGATCAAGTGTCCCTATATCCAGCAGCAGCCGAGGATATTTCATTATAACCACCAGTAGTACCAGGCACCAGTTCGTGTTCAGCAAGATTAACAGACTTGTCATTTCTGTAAGAAACCAGGTCACCTTTGGGAGAGCTGTAGATTGAGGTTAGGAGTTTGTTTGCACTGTAGCGATGCAGGACATCAAATGAGAGATTGTCCTCAAGTTCAATATCTTCCCGAACAGCATGCATCTCCAAATTATAGAGATCCAGTTAGGCCACCTGTGGAACCGCAGATTGCTCAGCACCCGCGGAGGGAGCCACCCCAGCAGGACGGAGCATTTGCGATGACGGTCGAGGAGACCGATACTACAGGTGATGTGTTAACAGGTTCTGTTCTTTTCCTTCATTCTGTTCCTTTTCTCGTCTTTTGATTGATTAATTTCTTAGTATCGTAGCTTATATCAGTGATTTTGCTAGAATGTAGTTAGTAATACCACCTGACAGAGACTACAATACCATGACAAAATAGACCACAAACCATATATATATTTTTCTAGATTGCATGTTGTATGACTGTAGGTAGGATTTTTCCAAAGACTCTTATTGTTGGGGTTTGACCGTAGTGAAAAGTAGTGAAGAGGTTATGACTTGACAAAGAGAGACAAGGTACCTTAAATTTTGAGGATAAACATTAATGAAGAGTTGAGAACTTAATATGGCAGAATTGACGATTTGTTAAAATCATATATTTTATGAAGATTAGGATATGATTGAAAGTGTCATTAAAATATGAGGAATTTAAGAAGAATATCATTGTATTTATTTGACTGCAAGATATAAATTTAAGATGTAAATTGAATACGGTATTTGAAGATTTTATAAGTATTACATTGATGAGTGTTGTGTGGAAAAATAATAGTGGAGTAAATCATTAATAGATTAGTGTTTGAATTCAAATTTTGGGATGAGACCTTATATTTTATAAATATACACCGATTGGATTTAAATTAGAGGATTGGATATTAATTTTTCGAGTATTTAATTATTAACTTAAAATTTTGAAGGAGATTGTAATAAGAATGGAATTTAATTTTTATTTTAAGGATTTTCAGGAATATGATATTTTAAAATTACTGTGAAATAACAATGTGGATTTACTTCATGATTATTTGGTGTGATGAATTTAATTTTGATGGTAATAAATAAATAATTGAGGATTTTAAATTTTGAGGACGAATTTTTTTTTTTAGGTGGGTAGACTTGTAACCTCCGTATCCTGAAATTCTAGCTTAAATATTAATCTTAGGTTAATTTGGGGCTAGTGGGATTTTTCCATAATTTTTAGTTAATTAAAAACTAGTAACCCTAATTTCCTAGGACTTTCAAGAATTTATTTTAGGTTCAAACTTAATTAAACATATCCTAAACTTTTATTTTAGGTTATAAATAATAAAATATATTTTCTAGAATTTTTTGGAAATTTTCTAATTATTTTTATCATTTATTTTGAGTTAATTAGGAAAAACTGAATTAAAAACTATTTTTTGAAAATAAAAATCCAAAAAGTAATTATTTATGTCCAGTCAGTCAACAAGGGCCCACTCGTCAGCCTCCTGCAGCCACCAGTGTGGGGCCCGCCTGTCAGCGACCGCGGGGTGGGTGTGGGTGCGCCGAGCCGACAGCTAGTCGAGCCGAGCCGCGTCCTAGTCCGAGTCGGACAGAGCTGAGCCGAGCCGCATCGAATCTGACCGTTCGATCTGAGCGGGCAGCGTTAGATGGCTGCCACATGGCGCTCAGTGAGCCGCGGCTGCTCTCTATCTCCTCTATATATATATATTAGTTTAAGTTATTAATTTCTAGGATTTTCCTTGAGCCAAATTTTGGAGAATTGCCATCTAGGGTTCCTTCATCTTCCAGAAATCATTGCGCAAAACTCCGGACTCCAAACGAGGCCTAGTTTCTTGTGTTAGAATGATATTGAGGTTAGAATTCTGAATATATAATTTTTTTCAAGAAATTATTTGTATTAAATTCTTAAAAATTTGTAGAGCACAGCATGTCCAAAAATAGATGCGTCTCGATGTTTTCGTGATTTCGGGAGAACCAGGAATCAGAATCATAAACCGTTTAAAGTTTCGGAAAGATAATATCGAGATCATTGACATATATTTTTCCTAGAATTTATTTCGAAGTGTTTATATACTGTTAATTCTGTAGAACTTCTAGGTTAGAATTTAACCATCGGTGCACGATACGAAATTTGTATGTGCCATAATTCCCAAACAAATTTGAATTCGGTTGATCAATAAATTCTAGTATATTTTTGATGATGAAATCTACAGGAAATCATGTATGAAAGTCGAGTTTGTGTCTGTTGACTTTTCAGTCAACAGATCGCCTCGATTTGCGTGCCATGAGTCTCGAGTCGATAAAAATTTAGGTTCTTTTGGGCAAAAATAGGTTTTGACATAAAAATCAGAATACTAAGATTAAAATAAGATTTTAGAGTAATTATTTCAGAATTAAATAAATTAAAATAAATTATCTTTTGACATGATAAATTTGTAATACATAGGCTATTTGGACTGTGACTTGGACTCTGATTCATACCAACAAAAGACCACAGGCGAGTACATTCTCTGATAGTTTTTTATCTATCATATCCTCTATGTTCATTGTATTTAGTATAAATATCCATATTTCAGGACACGATGGTTACACGGATTGGTATATCCGGATCTCGTCATGAGATATTATTCCTTGTATATGGTGTATCTTGTACAAGTCTTGTTTCATTGTTTATCTTGTGCCTGTATAGACACTGATTCTCGGGGAGACTTGCTACCTACCTAGAGAATCTCGTGACATAGCGTACCATGGTTGGATCTACTATACCAGTCGGGGTGGATAGTATTTTAGTGTAGATATGTGATCATACCCTTCATGTACAAGTCTTGTTCTCATGTTAGTATTGGTCATACACCGCACATTTGACTAGCCAGGCCCGTACACGTGTACAAGTTCCCAAGCCGGTCACATGTTAAAGGTAGTACTCACACACTTAGTCATAGTATTCTTCTTCATTGACATATTGTTCCTTCCCGCATTTATTTACAGTATTTTCTAGTATTTCCTTTATTGTATATCTCTCGTACATGTATATGCATCTTATATATTTCCATCTATTTACTGCTACATAGTTTATATCATTGATGTAGAACTGCTGTTAGAGATGTACTTTGCTCTATCCTGACTGGAAATATTTTTCCAGACAACGCCTTAGACGACGGGTGTCCGACATTTTATGGACCACAGGGAGAGTAGCTGCTGACTTGGATCTTGTAGCCAGGTGTGATTTCGGAAGGTCTAGATGGGATCAATAGTTATTTAGTTAGTTTCTATTAGCAGTTTATGGTACCGGATTTGTCTCCGGCATACTTTGTTAAGACTTGGATATTATTGTTGAGTTAGATTATTCTATTTAGACTTGTGTTGCTATTTAGTTTATTTATTTCTTCGAATCTTATCGTGCTTTAGCTATGTGATTGAGTATTGTTCATATGATATTGTGCTATCTATGACTCCTTATGGAGCTGGATGCTCGTGTGAGAATGATTAGATAGCATTGTGACCTAGACAGCATTCTACCGCCGATGCTGCGGTGTAGGCTGGACGTACACACACACACTCGTGCCCCTATATCGGGTGCGGGTCGTGACATATTTTTAGTGGTAGCCCATGCAGGTCAGACTTCGCAATTAGAACGATGTCGTGGTAGTGTGACATCTTAGTTGTACTACTGCGTGCCTGTGATAGGATCTAGGATATAGCATACTAGGATGAGAGCGGATACTCAATCACAACTAGGAACACTTCCAATCTATTGCTATTGCTATTCCTTCTGAATATTGCTTCTTTTAGAATATTGATGTCCTCCCTTGATGATATTGTATCTATTGCATAAATTGATTCTTTTCGGTCTATCTTCAGGATGCCGCCGAGGACAAGATCTATGAGAGTGGGAGCATCAACTTCAGAGGGGTCTGCCACCTCTCTACCTGATAGACAAACATATAGAGTTCCTTCTCCCCCACCAGTTCCGAGGGTTGCAGCAGCTGTGACGGACAACCTTCCACCTCCACCGACTCCGATTTCTGGAGGTGTGCCTATTGATGGGACACAAATGTTTACCTTGTTCCAGGGCATGGTAGACGCCCAGAGAGTGATGGCAGATGCTTTGCGAGTTCAAGATGAGGCTCAAAGGGTGCAAGCAGAGGCACACCAGGCGCAAACAGAGCTGATGAGAAAGAGCATGGAGAACGCTCATCAGGTGGCTCTCCAAGCTGTGGAGAGAGTAGCACAACATCAGCAGTTCCCTGGCCAGCAGCAACAGTAGAGACCTGGCACTATAGTTGATTTTAAGAGGATGATGCCTCGAGAGTTCAAAGGCACCGAGGGGATACTCTACGCAGACACTGTCTAGAGGATATATAAAGGAACTTGCGTTTGGCGCAGATTCTGGAGATTTTTCAGATCGAGACCGCTGGAAGTCAGATGTTTGATATCGCGCTAACGTGGTATCGTACGGAACCAAGACTCAATAACGAAGGACTTACTTGGGAGACCTTCAAGGAGCTTTTTAAGGAGAAGTTCTTTCCCGACGTGGCCCTGGGATCTTTGGAGAGTCAGTTTCATGACTTGGTCCAAGGAACCATGTCGGTCGACGATTACGTTGCAAAATTCTGTCGATTGAGCCGCTTTGCATCATCTATGATTCGAGACCCAAAAGACAGAGCCCGTAAGTTTAGAAAGGGGCTAACGAGAGAGATTAGGTCGCGCACCTCTATTTGTCGTACCGCTACCTTTGGGGATATCCTGATGGATGCCCAGATTGTAGAATATGATCTAGGTCTCAAGCCTAAGAGGAGTCACAACATTTCTGAAGATACGAGTGGTAGCACGAGACCGATCAAGTATCCCTATATCCAGCAGCAGCCGAGGATGTTTCATTATAACCACCAGCAGTACCAGGCACCAGTTCTTGTTCAGCAGGATCAACAGACTTGTCATTTCTGTAAGAAACCACGTCACCTTTGGGAGAGTTGTAGATTGAGGTTAGGACTTTGTTTGCGCAGTGGCGATGCAGGACATCAAATGAGAGATTGTCCTCTAGTTCACCATCTTCCCGAACAGCATGCAGCTCCAAATTATAGAGATCTAGTTAGGCCACCTGTGGAACCGCAGATTGCTCAGCACCCGCGGAGGGAGCCACCCCAGCAGGGCGAAGCATTTGCGATGACGGTCGAGGAGACCGATACTATAGGTGATGTGTTAACAGGTTCTGTTCTTTTCCTTCCTTTTGTTCCTTTTCTCGTCTTTTGATTGATTGATTTCTGAGTATCGTAGCTTATATCAGTGATTTTTCTAGAATGTAGTTAGTAATACCCCCTGACAGAGACTACAATACCATGATAAAATAGACCATAAACCATATATATATTTTTCTAGATTGCATGTTGTATGACTGTAGGTAGGATTTTTCCAAAGACTCTTATTGTTGGGGTTTGACCGTAGTGAAAAGTAGTGAAGAGGTTATGACTTGACAAAGAGAGACAAGGTACCTTAAATTTTGAGGATAAACATTAATGAAGAGTTGAGAACTTAATATGGCAGAATTGACGATTTGTTAAAATCATAGATTTTATGAAGATTAGGATATGATTGAAACTGTCATTAAAATATGAGGAATTTAAGATGATTATCATTGTATTTATTTGACTGCAAGATATAAATTTAAGATGTAAATTGAATGTGGTATTTTAAGATTTTATAAGTAATACATTGATGAGTGTTGTGTGGAAAAAGAATAGAGGAGTAACTCATTAATAGATTAGTGTTTGAATTCAAATTTTGGGATGAGACCTTAGATTTTATAAATATACACCGATTGGATTTAA
This sequence comes from Iris macrosiphon, assembly GCA_036927795.1. NCBI lineage: Eukaryota > Viridiplantae > Streptophyta > Magnoliopsida > Asparagales > Iridaceae > Iris > Iris macrosiphon. The sequence goes on from JAYESA010000003.1 coordinate 8,957,536, forward strand.
ATTAGAGGATTGGATATTAATTTTTTGAGTATTTAATTATTAACTTAAAATTTTGAAGGAGATTGTAATAAGAATGGAATTTAATTTTTATTTTGAGGATTTTCAGGAATATGATATTTTGAAAATTTTGTGAAATAACAATGTGGATTTACTTCATGATTATTTGGTGTGATGAATTTAATTTTGATGGTAATAAATAAATAAATAATTGAGGATTTTAAATTTCGAGGACGAAATTTTTTTTTAGGTGGGTAGACTTGTAACCTCCGTATCCTAAAATTCTAACTTAAATATTAATTTTAGGTTAATTTGGGGCTAGTGGGATTTTTCTATAATTTTTAGTTAATTAAAAACTAGTAACCCTAATTTCCTAGGAATTTCAAGAATTTATTTTAGTTTCAAACTTTACTAAATATATCCCAAACTTTTATTTTAGGTTCTAAATAATAAAATATATTTTCTAGAATTTTTTGGGAATTTTTTAATTATTTTTAGCATTTATTTTGAGTTAATTAGGAAAAACTGAATTAAAAACTATTTTCTGAAAATAAAAACCCAAAAATAATTATTTCTGTCCAGTCAGCCAACAGGGACCCACCCGTCAGCCTCCTGCAACCAACAGTGCGGGGCCCGCCTGTCAGCGACCGGGGGGAGGGTGTGGGTCTGCCGAGTCGACAGCGAGCCGAGCCGAGCCGAGCTGAGCCGCGTCCTAGTCCGAGTCGGTCGGAGCTGAGCCGAGCCGCATCGAATCTGACCATTCGATCTGAGCGGGCAGCGTCAGATGGCTGCCACGTGGCGCTCAGCGAGTCGCGGCTGCTCTCTATCTCCTCTATAAATATAATAGTTTAAGTTATTAATTTCTAGGATTTTTCTTGAGCCGAATTTTGGAGAATTGCCATCTAGGGTTCCTTCATCTTCCAGAAGCCATTGCGCATAGCTCCGTACTCCAAACGAGGCCTAGTTTCTTGTGTTAGTACGATATTGAGGTTAGAAATCTGAATATATAATTTTTTTCATGATATTATTAGTATTAAATTCTAAAAAATTTGTAGAGCACAGCATATCCGAAAATAGATGCGTCTCGATGTTTTTGTGATTCCGGGAGAACCAGGAATCAGAATCATAAACCGTTTAAAGTTTCGGAAAGATAATATCGAGATCATTGACATATGTTTTTATTAGAATTTAATTCAAAGTATTTATATACTATTAATTCTGTAAAACTTCTAGGTTAGAATTTAACCATCGGTGTACGATACGAAATTTGTATGTGCCATAATTCCCAAAGGAATTTGAATTCGGACGAGCCATAAATTCCAGAATATTTTTAATGATAAAATCTACAAGAATTCATGCATGAAAGTCGAGTTTGTATCGGTTGACTTTTCATTCAACAGATCGCCTCGATTTGCGTGCTATGAGTCTCGAGTCGATAAAAATTTAGGTTCTTTTGGGCAAAATTAGGTTTTGACATAAAAATCAGAATACTAAGATTAAAATAAGATTTTAGAGTAATTATTCCAGAATTAAATAAATTATCTTTTGACATGATAAATTTGTAATACATAGGCTATTTGGACTGTGACTTGGACTCTGATTCATACCAGCAAAGGACCACAGGCGAGTACATTCTCTGATAGTTTCTTATCTATGATATCCTCTATGTTCATTATATTTAGTATAAATATACATATTTCTTGACACGATGGTTACACGGATTGGTATATCCGGATCTCGTCATGAGATGTTATTCCTTGTATATGGTGTATCTTGTACAAGTCTTGTTTCATTGTTTATCTTGTGCATGTACAGGCACTGATTCTTGGGGAGACTTGCTACCTTCCTAGAGAATCCTGTGCCATAGCGTACCATGGTTGGATCTACTATACCAGTCGGGGTGGGGAGTATTTTAGTGTAGATATGTGATCATACCCTTCATGTACAAGTCTTGTTCTCATGTTAGTGTTGGTCATACACCGCACGTATGACTAGCCAGGCCCATACTCAAGTACAAGTTCCTAAGCCGGTCACAAGTTAAAGCTAGTACTCACACACTTAGTTATAGTATTCTTTTTTATTGACATATTTTTCCTTTCCGCATTTATTTACAGTATTTTCTAGTATTTCCTTTATTGTATATCTCTCGTACATATATATGCATCTTGTATATTTCCATCTATTTACTGCTACATAGTTTATATCATTAATGTATAACTGCTGTTAGAGATGTACTTTGCTCCATCCTGACTGGAAATATTTTTCCAGACTACGCCTTAGAGGTCGGGTGTCCGACATTTTATGGACCACAGGGAGAGTAGCTGCTGACTTGGACCTTGTAGCCCGGTGTGATTCCGGGAGGTCTAGCCGGGATCAATAGTTATTTAGTTAGTTTCTATTAGCAGTTTATCGTACCGGATTTGTCTCCGGCATACTTTGTTGAGACTTGGATATTATTGTTGAGTTAGATTATTATATTTAGACTTTTGTTGCTATTTGGTTTATTTATTTCTTTAATATCTCATCGTGCTTTAGCTATGTGATTGAGTATTGTTCATAAAATATTGTGCTATCTGTGACTCCTTATGGATCTGGATGCTCGTGTGAGAATAATTAGATAGCATTGTGACCTAGACAGCGTTCTACCGCCGATGCTGCGGCGTAGGCTGGACGTACCCACGCACTCGTGCCCCTATACCGGGTGTGGGTCGTGACAGTTTGTTCCAGTACAGCAGAATTATAAACGCATAGGCAATTGGTAATAAGTTCACTGAGTCGTCAATAGCGAAACACAAGTATAGAAGTAAAGCAATTCTTTATTGATATAGAATAAGTGTTACAAGCGGCACTAGGCCGCGATTACAAGTCGCTCAAGCCTCTCTCTAAAACAGTAAAAGCGAGCAAAGTGGCTATATTTGTGGAATGATATATAGGCGATATTCCAATATTATGTCTTGTATATGCGTCTCAGTTCTGGACGCAATGCTCCAGAGTGAACTCCATGCCTTAGTACGCACGAAGGAGGCATCCGCACCGAACGAGGTTCTCCCGCACCCTACAAGCAATCTGGTGGGTTATCAGTACATGAATACACTGGTGGGGAGGCTACTCGTCCGCTCGACAAATCCAAACACGTAATATAGGTTCTGTGCACCAACTATTATGTTATCTTTCTAGTTGCCTTAGGGTCAATTTTATGGCAAAGATTGAATAGCCTAACTCGTGTGGTAGTGCGCCGTATGACATAAGAGAAAACACGACGAGACTTACCCACTTACCATTTGTCCTTCCCTGTCCAAGGCAAACCAAGTTAATTCAAGCACGAGCATGTATAAATATTCAGGGGCAATAGCATAGCAAACACCGTGTTATGAGCGAGATTACGCTTTCGGTGCACGAGTTACACAAAATATTATGTGTGCTGCAGAAAATGTTGGAGTCTACGATATGTACAAGTGTGTTATACTCAAGATCGTTCAAGTATTACTGATTTTCAGGCACGATGCAATGACTCACACCCGGATAGCCGCTAAGCGAGGATGACTTATCTATATGAACAAGAGTCACTGGCATAGCCATAAAGGACCTACTCCATGACAAGGATGGAATGCAACGAAAGCACAAGAAGCGCTACAAACCATCTCGTCCAGCACAGAAGGACTACACATGAAGTTCCATCAGGACCGGATCGGCCCCAGTGCCCCGGTGACCGTCCGTAGAACTGTACCTTGTTTCCAAGTTGTCTGCGACATGCAGGTCAGGGTCTTCAAAATCCATAACTTGATATGATAATCCATGATTCTTTGTTCTGAACTGAGCGATTGCTCTATGCACTATAATTCTTGACGTGCTTGACATGATTCTCGTTCAGAGGTAAACTTGATATGATTATCATTCAGATGTAATCTTGACAAGATTCTTGATCAATGAACAACTTGCCTTGATGAATTCCTCTGGTGCGGGGATTGCCTTGGCGACCTAATGGTCCCAGATACTTGCAAGTTTATCTTGCACATAAGAGCTATTCGATAGTCTTCTAGCTAACTAGAATACATGCATGATACATGATAGTATTCTTGATTGTGGCATAAGTTTCATTGTGGCAAGTATTGAGTCGAGGCAACGTTCTAAGTTAGCATATAAGCAGGTAAGCATGCATTTGTGTGAACATAAGCATTCATGTTGGCTCAGGCCCGGAGGTAAGCCGAGGAGTGAAACCGTAAAGGGACTTACTGAGCGACATAATCTAGGGTCGTGCAGTGTAGCAAGTGAAGCAGTAAACTATGAAGAGCATATGTATATCGTTCTACTCGAGGCATAGCAGGGTATCGTTGCATAAGGCAAGATAGCATGCGAGGGTCTGATTATAAGTAAAGTTTTATTTCCATGTTCTAGCACAAGCAATACAAGTTGGGATTATTCCCTTAGCTAGGTGCATTGTATTCTTATTAGCATGCAGGGAGTGATTCACCTTGCGACTAGCATGAAACATCCATATTTTAAGTGTGTTGGCTAAGCAAAGACAAGTTCATCGTAGCCACCCACCTTAGAGATGATTCGCCTCCGTCGAGCAACACTCCGAGCGAGCCTCTGAAGCCTAAGTCAAATTCCTGAAGGGACAAGTTTGGAAATTCTTTCGTCTCAAACGAGTATTCTCGCTGAGCAAAGTGGGTCGGGACGTTGCACTTTTATCGTTTGAATCGGCAGTCCACTTGAGCGGAATGGGTCATTACAATAACGAGAAAAGGATCTTGATTCAATCTGTCCCGGTTAAACGATACCAATTATTTCTTAGTCGCACTCCCCGAATAGGAAGAACATGGCACTACAGTGAATGCCTGCCCTTGGCCTTGTTGAGCTCCCTGTTGTTGTCTTCTTTGCTGCAATAGTTGCGGCCCCAGTTGATATGGTATTGCTGCCTATAAAGATTTTCTTGTGTCGACAACGAACGCTTAACCAAAGGCCGTGCTACTACTGCTGGTCCTCCTTACTGTACTACCCTTGGAGCTGGCAATGCAGAAAATTGTTATACTGGCCCTCCTGGCCTTTGTATCAATGGGCACGTGGCAACCTTGTGATCAGGGCTCCCACATATCAAACATAATCTGTTAACTGCCCGACAAACATCCCAAGTATGACCTCCCTTGCCAAAGTAGGTACAACCTGTAGGCGCTCCATGTCGTTGTTGATGTTGTTGCTGCTGCCTCGGCTGCTGTTGCCAAGTTGGTACTGGCACTGTTGAAAATGCCGCCCTCTGTGGTGCTAAATCAAGTATACGAATGCTAGGTGATGGAGTTGACATTTGGGGTACTGGTCCTCCTTCATTGTTCTGTCCATGAGGCCTCTTTCGATCCACTCTTCTTGATACCATCCTCTGGGAAGTAAGCTCAATCCTCTTGGCTGCTATCATTACCGCCTCAAAGGTCTGGTTGTTGTACACATCTACCATGTGAAAGATCTCCAAGTGAAGTCCTTACTGGAATCTTATTTCTTTATCCAACTCTGTTGCCACCATGGTATGAGCAAATCTGCTAAGTCGACAAAATTTTGCCGCATAGCCGTCTACTATCCTTCTAGCTTGTTTGAGGTTAATGAACCTTTGCTGTAACTCACGCTGAGCTACAATCCCGAAGTACTTTACCCTGAACTGGGTATTGAAATCCTCCCATGAAATAGGATGCCTCACTCCTACCTCCATCGTAGCCCATCAATCTCTTGCCAGATCTTAGAGTTGTAGGCCAACTAGGTCAACATGTTCCTCGTCCAAAACTTTAGCCGATGTCAGAATGGTCTCAATATTCTAGATCCAATCGTCTGTCGTGATTATATCCTATGTGCCATCGAAGTACCTGGGGTTCAGACTGCAAAACCTAATAGATGCCCCATAATCTGTTCTCCCGTCTCGTTCCAGGGTCGTCTGCAACCTTTGGTTCAACATGACATTTTGTTCCTATTGCTGAAGTTGCTATTGTTGGTGTTGTTATTGTTGTTGTTATTGCACCACCATCTGGTGTTGTTGTGCAGCCAACAATCTACGAATAATCTCTAGCAAGGCCAGGGTATCTAGTATTGCCGACACTATGGGAGGTACGGGAACGCCTGTAGCCTGCTACTATGTCCAATTCATCGTAGGCTCAACTAAGATCCTTGGCTGGGGTTCCACAGGATTTTGTTCTACTGGCAACTCTGCCTCACTTGTTGTTGCAATATAGGATGTAGGGGAAGTCCTAAAAAAGAGCACAAGAAATAATAAGCACAGGACGAGAAGCAACAATAAAGCTACCAATCTGGGAGAATTCAAGCTAAGTATTGAAGAGGACGAATTCAGAGTTTCAAGAAGGATCATGTTTGATTGAGACTCCTATGACCATGACATCCCACAAGTCTGGAGAACAGACCTGCATGGGCCACCACTAAAACCTTGTCATGCCCTAGTACCGGATTACGGAGAAGGATATGGCCAGCTAGACTGTACAAGGTGTTATACGTCGTATGGTAATCACGACTGTAATAGAAAAAAGGGTGCATGCTACAATCAAGTATCCTATGGTCAAGAACTTTTATGTCTCAATCATTCAAATAAAAAAATGTAAGTATAGAGCATATATGATAAGCAATAAGGCGTCACAAACGCTTTTTTAAAATATTCTGGAGTCCAGCTGTGTAAAATAAGAAGCTGGAAGAGTAAGAAAAGTATATAACAGTGATCAACTACAGTCTGATTTAATACAATCATGTAAGGAAAACTAATGTCCAGACGAGCCGGCTAACAGGTGCTAGTGGCTGAACGCCAAAAAGAAGTAAATGTTCAAGAAGAGCGGGGAAGAAGAAAACCCTTGGCTATCCCCTGTGACCATATTCCTGGTGCGCGCCATGAGTTAGAGAAAAGTACGCTGGATCCTCATGTGCTGGCTCAAAACCTGGCCATGGAAAACCAGCGGTGTTAGACCCCAAATAGCAAATACCACAAAGGGAAGCACAAAATGGAGAAACAAAAATCCAAGAAAAATATATAATAAAACATAGGTTCAGTGTCTTAACTTAAGTCCATGGCATATCCTAGCGCGTAGGCCCAACCCAACAACAAAACAAGCATAAGGGTTGAACCATCACACTATGATAGTCAACTTCCCTAGGCTACTAGCTGAATAATATAATCACAACCAAATCTATTTCTACCAAAATTGGCCAATTATTTGTACGGCTTGTTATTTTTGTGGAGTTTGAGATTATCTCAGAAATAATACATAATAAGTATCTTCAGATCAAGTGTCACTACCACATTCCGAAAACATGGGTATTTTTTTAACTTTTCAATATTTAATATTATTATAGTTACAATTAAATAATTGCATGATAAGATTTTTAATAATTATGTGATGTATAATTAAATATAGTATTAGATGTAGTGTTCATTTATTTTTAGCTAGCAGACTAGACCTAGAAGCCCAGTAGATGACCACCTGTCCGAATTATAGAATTCTGGATTTTATTATTTTATCTAGAATTTAATATTTGGAGATTTTAATTAATTACTGTATTTTTATTTAATTATTGCGCATTGCCTTTGCTTCGATATTTGGGACACTACCCTATCTTTTGTCTCCCAACAAATTTTACCATCTTGCCCTAAACATGCCCGCCTTCCATTCTGCTATTTTTGCAACTCATAATTTTGCTCTCTGTACATTGTTTCTGGCCGCACAAAAATTGTCGCGGACGTTATTTAAATAAATTCCTATTTTGTATCGTTGTGCGTTCCAATCGAAAATTGGAGGCAATCTTGACCAATTTTTCGTGCGACCCAAATTAGGGTAATATTCTGTTATGAGTCTTCTTCACTATTGGTATTGATGACCTGACCTGATTTTGGCTCCATGTACTCTTAATTAATTGTTTAACACAACTTGCTTTTATTTCTATTTAATTTGAGGATACCATTTTATCTGATTCCGTAAATTCCATATTAATTCCAGTGCCCTGTAAATTGAGCCCATACCGATCTTACAGCGCCCCCTGACCCTACAAAACACCAAACACCGAATCGCTCGCCAAATTTTTGTCATTTTATGTGTTTGTGCAATTTCCCAAATTTAAGGGGGCTAAATTACAAATTTGCATTTTGTGTCAACACCCAATTGTTTAAACAATGAGGGAACCTAATATTATTTAACTAGCCCTCACCCTCATTCCTACATGAATCAATTTTTCTCTCATGACAAATCTGGACCCCTCATTCTAGGGGTCAAATCCTCACCCTTCATCAAACCCTCTCTCCCTATATATGTCATGTCCCATCAACACCCTTCCCTAGAGAAACCCTAATCCCAAAAACAAGCCTCCACCTCCATCATCCAACACCAAACCGTAGGCTTCCCCTTTTCATTTTCTTCTTCTCTTCTCCTTCTCTTTTCTTCTTCTCTTCTTTCTCCTTCTTCTTTATATTTTTCTTTCTTCATTTTGAATTCATAGGGGGGGAACAATGAATACTGTTCATCCCTGAACCCCGGCTACTGCTCACCCCGGCGCCCGAGTCCCCGACCCGGCGGCGCTGCTCCTCCCCCGCCTGTCATCATCCTCTAACTCCCCACCGTGCTCTTCTACTGCCGGCCCGCATAGCCGACCACCTCTGCCCACTCCGACGGTCAGCACCAACTGCTCCGGCAGTCAGCCGCTGCTCCTCTGTGCAGCCCCGGCGGCCCCATTAACTCCGGCGGCGGCCTACTCCCTCGACCGAACTCCACCATCCACCTCTCCCTCAACTCTCCTCCTCGGCTCCACCTCACCCTGCTCCTCCCCGCAACTCCCTCCGGCGAGCGGCCCGACCCCTCACGAGTTCCTCCTCCCCTCACGAACTCCGGCGGGTCACAGCTCCCCGCTGACTGCTCCCAGGCCGCTGCCCCCATCTTCTTCCGCTGACAACTCCAGTCCGGCCACCTCCATCTACATCCACCGGACAGCTCTCCATTCCCTCTACTGCAGCCGGCTCCAGAGCACCTCCGACCAACTATTCCCGGCCATTCCCCGTACTCCGGCGAGCCCAAACTCACAGTGAGTTTCTCCTCTTCCCTTTCCCTGTTAGTTAGTATGTGTTGATTTATTTAGTATACATATGTAAATTAGTGTAAATTATATGTATAAGTATATAACTTAGTATATTATACCATGTATTGTATATATATACGTATATGTGTATTCATATGTATACATGTATATTTCCGTATATTTTCGTATAGCAAATGTGCTTTAAAATACATGTACGTATATCTGTATGTGTGTGTATATTAATATACATGTATATAGTATAGTTATTATTTTGGTATAAATATATATGTATAGTATATATATTTTGTATATGTATTAGTATATGTTAGTTAATGTGTAGATACTATGTATATGCATGAATATTGGTTATTTTCATATAGTATAAAATTAATAAATGTATGTTTTGTGTATGCGTATTAAATAGTAAATATTTATATGTATTTTAATGTATATATATATATACGTAGTATATGTATAATTATTTTGGTATATAGGTATATATATATAGTATAAGTTTATATATATTTTGGTACATGTATGTATATTAGTTTATATATATGTATAAAATATATATTCTTATAATGGGAGTTATGTACATTTTTCTTAAACATAAATAAAACATATTTCCACTTATGTACATACAGTTATACCTATTTGTATACTTTGGAATAACTATATATATATGTATTAATTTATTTATTGATAATATGATTAATTGGTAAATATACTAGATGACCCTAGTTGACTAGTGCCCTGCCTGGCATGGCCCTGAGGCCAGTGTGTTGACTGTGTGTTAGCGTAGTATCTGATGCAAAAAGTTATATTGTGTTGTGTTTATAGGACTGTTGGTTTACCCAGGGGATACTCTGGAACAGGACATCAATAATTACCAGCTAAGGACCCAAGGCAAGTACATTCTCCGATAATTTCCAATTGTTGATAATTTCTATAAATTCAATAATCTAGAAATGTTACATCTGAATCTTCGACACTGTGCTACACGGACTAGTATAGCTTGGATCTGCAGTCATGAGATGTTACCTTGATTATCGTATTGGCATTGTACACGACATGTATATTAGACATCGTACATGATAGACTGGACTTGCTCGTGTATCGTGACGTGTCATGGTTGGATCCATAGTACTAGTTGGGGGCGGGGAGGTAGTTAGTAAGAAATGTGATCATAACCTCTTATTGTAGTATAGAAAATTATAAGTGTTAATCATGTTCTTCACCCATGATTAGCCAGGCCCTGTAGCTATCGTACATGTTCCCAAGCCGATCACATTTTGAACTACTATTTCAAACACTTAGAATAGATTACAGTTCCCTATTTTAAATCATATACTACATCACCCGTATATGATGCTGTTCCTGGTTCTTTCATTTTCATACATGCACTGACTGTATCATATTGCCTATTGCCTGTCTCTTTACATTGCCTGTCTCTCTTAATTGCCATTGCATTTATTTCACTATCTTCTCAGTAGCTAGCCTGACATGTTATTACTTTATAGTCCTTATCAATTAAATGGAACTGTTATTTGAGATTGTGCTTTGCTCCTTCCTGACTGGAAACATTTTTCCAGACTATGCATTAGAGGACCGCTGTCCGACACTTTACGGACCATATGGTGAGTAGCTGCAGACTTGGTAGATTAGTTGTGATTCCGGGAGGTCTAGCCGAAAATTTCTATTTTTAGTTGTTCTTTAAGTAGACCATTTGGTACCGGATTTGTCTCCGGTATTTTGATGAGACTTGGTTATTTGTTGAGTTAGATTATTACTTTGACTTGTGTTGTATTTAATTAAATTCCTGTTCGTTATCTTATCGTGCTGTAATCCTGTGATTGAGTATGTGCTCGTTTATTTGTGTCATCCGTGCCTCCTTATGGAGATTGGATGTTGTGTGACATTAGCTAGATAGTATCAAGACCTTGACAGCATTCTACCGCCGATGCTTCGGCGTAGGCTGGACGTATCCATGCACTCGTGCCCCTAAACTGGGTGCGGGTCGTGACACATTTTTAGTGGTGGCCCATACAGGTCAGACTTTGCGAGTTGTGCGATGTCGTGGTAGTGTGGCATCTTTGTTACACTACTGCGTACCTGCGATAGGATCTAGGACATAGGATACTAGGACGAGAGCGAATACTCAATCACAATTCCTTGAGAGATTCCTGGGATGACCCCAGAGAATCTTATTTTAATTCCAATTTAAAAATCCTTCCCTTGTTCCGTCCATTCTCACTTATTGATATTGAATTTGATTGTTGTTGATTAGTTATTAAGTTAGGATTTCGGTTCCATTGTAGGGTTTGATTTCATATCAAGAGGAATTTGCAGACTAATTTATGGTATTAACTGATGACGCATGACGATGAGGACAGTGAAATGATTAACATTAGAGCTATTGGACTACAGAAGGTGGATTTAAATTTTAAATTGAGGATTGAAAATGAATTTCAAATTCTTGAATTTTGAGAAGTTGAGATATTGTCATTAAAACTTTGAGGAATTCAGATTCAATTTGATGAACCTAGACAAGCTATAAGGATTTTTGGAATTGATAAAATTTTTATTGCAGTATTTAGATAATCGGTCTTGAGGAAAGTGTATGCATTTACTTAAAATTTATTCGAGGAGTATTTTGAGGAAATTTATTATGAGGATAAAAATCTTATAGTGGGAGAGATATATTAGTATATAATAGATAAGATGCATGTGTAAGGATCTGTTGGCTTGAGCATGATTGAGATTTCACTACCAACTGGCTTAGGTGTTCATCTAGGATTTTATTGGAGAGAGCAGTACTTAGTATAGTGTGTTGCAATTGTTATGCACTTGAGTGATAGGAATAACTAGTATCAGCGATTGCAGTAGGTAAGGAAGCTAGCAGTGAGTGTGCTTGTGATAGAACTGTGGTACTTAGAGGGATAGAAGCATCAGACCTTGGATGTATCTTTGACCTGTGCAATCACAACTAGGATTTTTCCAATCTTTTATCTTGAATGTTGTTCTTTAGAACTGTACTGTCCTTCCTTGATGATATCACATTTTTGCCTAAATTGATTCTTTGGGATCTGTCTTCAGGATGTCGCCTCAGACACGATCTATGAGAGCGGGAACATCAGCTTTAGAGGGGCCTGTCACCTCTCCACCTGAGGGACAGACAGCCGTAGTTCCTCCTACATCTCCGATGCACGTAGGCGATCCTCCTCCCCCACCTGTTCAGAATATTGCCGCAGCTGTGACGGACAACCTTCCTCCTCTACCGACTCCGATTCCCGGAGATTTGCCCATTGACGGGACGCAGATGTTTACCTTGATCCAGGGCATGGTAGATGCCCAGAAAGTGACGGCAGACGCTCAGCGAGTTCAAGCAGAGGCTCAGAGGGTGCAAGCAGAAGCGCACCAGGCACAAACCGAGCTGATGAAAGAAAACATGGAGAATGCCCATCAAGTGACTCTCCAAGCTTTGGAGAGAGTAGCACAGTACCAGCAGTTTCCTGGCCAGCAACAGCAGAGATCAGGCACTATAGTGGATTTCAAGAGGATGATGCCTCGAGATTTTAAAGGTACCGAAGGAATACTCTACGCTGACGACTGGCTAGAGGATATAGAAAGGAGCCTGCGATTGACCCAGATTCCGGAGAACTTGCAGATAGAAGCCGCTGGCAGTCAGATGTTCGATATCGCACTCACGTGGTATCGCACAGAGCCGAGAATTACTGCACAAGGACTTACTTGGGAGACCTTCAAGGAACTCTTCAAGGAGAAGTTCTTTCCCGACGTGGCATTGGGAACCTTGGAAAGTCAGTTTCATGACTTGGTTCAAGAAAACATGTCGGTCGACGAGTACGCTGCAGAATTCTGTAGATTGAGCCATTTTGCATCGTCTATGATTCGGGACCCAGGAGATCGAGCCCGGAAATTTAGAAAGGGGCTGACGAGAGAGATTAGGTCACGCACTTCTGGTCGTCGTACCGCTACCTATGAGGCTATCTTGATGGATGCTCAGATCGCAGAAGAGGATCTGGATCTTAGGCCTAAGAGGAGTCACAATACTTTTGGAGATACGAATGGTAACACAGGACCGGCCAAGCATCCCCGTATTCAGCATCAACAGCAGTACCAAGTACCATTTCATATTCAGCAACAACCATGGATATTTTAGCATCCACCGCAGTATCTAGCATCAGTTCCTATCCAGCAACGTCCATGGGCGTATCAGTATCAACAACAGTACCAGGCACCAGCCCGTGTTCAGCAGAATCAGCAACAGCCTCCGAGAGAGACACAGCAGACCTGTCATTTCTGTAAAAAGCCAGGCCACCTTTGGGAGAGCTGTAGAACGAGGCTAGGACTTTGTTTGCACTGCGGCGCTGTGGGACATCGAGTAAGGGATTGTCTCCTAGCCCCTTATCTTCCCGGCCAGCGCGCAGCTTCAGATTATAGAGATCCAGTTAGGCTACCTGTGGAACCGTATAATGCTCAGCACCCGCAAAGGGAACCACCCCAGCAGGGCGGGATATTTGCGATGACGGTCAAGGAGACCGATACTACAGGTACGGTGTTAGCAAGCTCTGTTCTTTCCTTCCTTCTGTTCCTATATATTTGATTGATTGACTGATACCTTAGTACCGTAGCTTGTATACATGATTTCTTGTTAGAATGTAGTTAATGGTACCCCTGATATAGAGACTGTAATACCGTGACAAGACACCATACATATTCCCTTAGGCTGCATGTTGTATGATTGTAGGAAGTTTTGGCCATGATTATCGAGGTTTGACCATGACGAGGATTCAGAAAGGGGTTGTGACTTGACAAGATGATTAAAAAAAAAAAATTCGAGGATAAACATCGATTTAAATAAAGGGCCAAGAATTTAACATGGCAAGATTTATGATCTATTAATTCCAGGAAGATTATGGCATATTTAAATTGGTTATTACAAAATTGGAAATTCTGGGAGATTATCTTTATTTAATTGCGAGTTATGAATTTTAGAATTTTATATGAGATGTTGCAATTTGAAAATCTTTAAGTATCGCATTGGTGGGTATTTTGAGGAAGAGGAAATCGAGAAATAAAATTTTTGATAAAAATGGACTTTGATGTTATTTCGAGGATTTTCAGGGATGCAATAATTTTTATAATTTTTGAAAAATCGTGAAAGGACATTGTAGATTATAACCTAATTTCATGGATGATGAATTTAAACCTTGAGGAAAAATAATAATGTGCCTGATTAAATGCTACTATGAGGATTTTGAATTTCGAGGACGAAATTCTTTTAAGGTGTGTAGACTTGTCACTACCACATTCCGAAAATATGGGTATTTTTTTGACTTTTCAATATTTAATATTATTGTAGTTACAATTAAATAATTGCATGATAAGATTTTTAATAATTATGTGATGTGTAATTAAATATAGTATTAGATGTAGTGTTCATTTATTTTTAGCTAGCAGACTAGACCTAGAAGCCCAGTAGATGACCACCTGTCCGAATTATAGAATTCTGGATTTTATTATTTTATCTAGAATTTAATATTTAGAGATTTTAATTAATTACTGTATTTTTATTTAATTATTGCGCATTGCCTTTGCTTCGATATTTGGGACACTACCCTATCTTTTGTCTCCCATCAAATTTCACCATCTTGCCCTAGACATGCCCGCCTTCCATTCTGCTATTTTTGCAACTCATAATTTTGCTCTCTGTACATTGTTTCTGGCCGCACAAAAATCGTCACGGACGTTATTTAAATAAATTCCTATTTTGTATCGTTGTGCGTTCCAATCAAAAATTGGAGGCAATCTTGACCTATTTTTCGTGCGACCCAAATTAGGGTAATATTCTGTTCTGAGTCTTCTTCACTATTGGTATTGATGACCTGACCTGATTTTGGCTCCATGTACTCCTAATTAATTGTTGAACACAACTTGCTTTTATTTCTATTTAATTTGAGGATACCATTTTATCTGATTCCGTAAATTCCATATTAATTCCAGTGCCCTATAAATTGAGCCCATACCGATCTTACAGCGCCTCCTGACCCTACAAAACACCAAACACCGAATCGCTCGTCAAATTTTTGTTATTTTATGTGTTTGTGCAATTTCTCAAATTTAAGGGGGCTAAATTGCAAATTTGTATTTTGTGTCAACACCCAATTGTTTAAACAATGAGGGAACCTAATATTATTTAACTAGCCCTCACCCTCATTCCTACATGAATCAATTTTTCTCTCATGACAAATCTGGACCCCTCATTCTTGGGGTCAAATCCTCACCCTTCATCAAACCCTCTCTCCCTATATATGTCATGTCCCATCAACACCCTTCCCTAGAGAAACCCTAATCCCAAAAACAAGCCTCCACCTCCATCATCCAACACCAAACCGTAGGCTTCCCCTTTTCATTTTCTTCTTCTCTTCTCCTTCTCTTTTCTTCTTCTCTTCCTTCTCCTTCTTTATATTTTTCTTTCTTTATTTTGAATTCATAGGGGGGGAACAATGAATATTGTTCATCCCTGAACCCCGGCCACTGCTCACCCCGGCGCCCGAGTCCCCGACCCGGCGGCGCTGCTCCTCCCCCGCCTGTCATCATCCTCCAACTCCCCACCGTGCTCTTCTACTGCCGGCCCGCATAGCCGACCACCTCTGCCCACTCCGGCGGTCAGCACCAACTGCTCCGGCAGTCAGCCGCTGCTCCTCTGTGCAGCCCCGGCGGCCCCATTAACTCCGGCGGCGGCCTACTCCCTCGACCGAACTCCACCATCCACCTCTCCCTCAACTCTCCTCCTCGGCTCCACCTCACCCTGCTCCTCCCCGCAACTCCCTCCGGCGAGCGGCCCGACCCCTCACGAGTTCCTCCTCCCCTCACGAACTCCGGCGGGTCACAGCTCCCCGCTGACTGCTCCCAGGCCGCTGCCCCCATCTCCTTCCGCTGACAACTCCAGTCCGGCCACCTCCATCTACATCCACCGGACAGCTCTCCATTCCCTCTACTACAGCCGGCTCCAGAGCACCTCCGACCAACTGTTCCCGGCCATTCCCCGTACTCCGGCGAGCCCAAACTCACAGTGAGTTTCTCCTCTTCCCTTTCCCTGTTAGTTAGTATGTGTTGATTTATTTAGTATACATATGTAAATTAGTGTAAATTATATGTATAAGTATATAACTTAGTATATTATACCATGTATTGTATATATATACGTATATGTGTATTCATATGTATACATGTATATTTCCGTATATTTTCGTATAGCAAATGTGCTTTAAAATACATGTACGTATATCTGTGTGTGTGTGTATATTAATATACATGTATATAGTATAGTTATTATTTTGGTATAAATATATATGTATAGTATATATATATTGTATATGTATTAGTATATGTTAGTTAATGTGTAGATACTATGTATATGCATGAATATTGGTTATTTTCATATAGTATAAAATTAATAAATGTATGTTTTGTGTATGCGTATTAAATAGTAAATGTTTATATGTATTTTAATGTATATATATATATACGTAGTATATGTATAATTATTTTGGTATATAGGTATATATATATAGTATAAGTTTATATATATTTTGGTACATGTATGTATATTAGTTTATATATATGTATAAAATATATATTCTTATAATGGGAGTTATGTACATTTTTCTTAAACATAAATAAAACATATTTCCACTTATGTACATACAGTTATACCTATTTGTATACTTTGGAATAACTATATATATATGTATTAATTTATTTATTGATAATATGATTAATTGGTAAATATACTAGATGACCCTAGTTGACTAGTGCCCTGCCTGGCATGGCCCTGAGGCCAGTGTGTTGACTGTGTGTTAGCGTAGTATCTAATGCAAAAAGTTATATTATGTTGTGTTTATAGGACTGTTGGTTTACCCAGGGGATACTCTGGAACAGGACATCAATAATTACCAGCTAAGGACCCAAGGCAAGTACATTCTCCGATAATTTCCAATTATTGATAATTTCTATAAATTCAATAATCTAGAAATGTTACATCTGAATCTTCGACACTGTGCTATACGGACTAGTATAGCTTGAATCTGCAGTCATGAGATGTTACCTTGATTATCGTATTGGCATTGTACACGACATGTATATTAGACATCGTACATGATAGACTGGACTTGCTCGTGTATCGTGACGTGTCATGGTTGGATCCACAGTACTAGTTGGGGGCGGGGAGGTAGTTAGTAATAAATATGATCATAACCTCTTATTGTAGTATAGAAAATTGTAAGTGTTAATCATGTTCTTCACCCATGATTAGCCAGGCCCTGTAGCTATCGTACATGTTCCCAAGCCGATCATATTTTGAACTACTATTTCAAACACTTAGAATAGATTACAGTTCCCTATTTTAAATCATATACTACATCACCCGTATATGATGCTGTTCCTGGTTCTTTCATTTTCATACATGCACTGACTGTATCATATTGCCTATTGCCTGTCTCTTTACATTGCCTGTCTCTCTTAATTGCCATTGCATTTATTTCACTGTCTTCTCAGTAGCTAGCATGACATGTTATTACTTTATAGTCCTTATCAATTAAATGGAACTGTTATTTGAGATTGTGCTTTGCTCCTTCCTGACTGGAAATATTTTTCCAGACTATGCATTAGAGGACCGCTGTCCGACACTTTATGGACCATATGGTGAGTAGCTGCAGACTTGGTAGATTAGTTGTGATTCCGGGAGGTCTAGCCGGAAATTTCTATTTTTAGTTGTTCTTTAAGTAGACCATTTGGTACCGGATTTGTCTCCGGCATTTTGATGAGACTTGGTTATTTGTTGAGTTAGATTATTACTTTGACTTGTGTTGTATTTAATTAAATTCCTGTTCGTTATCTTATCGTGCTGTAATCCTGTGATTGAGTATGTGCTCGTTTATTTGTGTCATCCGTGCCTCCTTATGGAGATTGGATGTTGTGTGACATTAGCTAGATAGTATCAAGACCTTGACAGCGTTCTACCGCCGATGCTGCGGCGTAGGCTGGACGTATCCACGCACTCGTGCCCCTAAACCGGGTGCGGGTCGTGACATCAAGCCAGTACCGAACATGAGCTAACTAAACCAATATAATAAAATAAGCACTTGCAGGATGCTCCAGTCCCCCGTAGGGCCACTATGCTAAAAATACGGTATTAGCAGTTCCAGTATTCTTATATTGAAATAGTAGCTCAGCATAATAATAATAGTCAAATACTGCACTCCACTAAGGAAGATGATATACATTATCTGTGGTGGCCAGCCCACAGCGCATTTAGAATGAATCTTTGTAGGAAGGTTCGTTGGCTTGATCTCGGGATACCGTTTCCTCCAAATGTTACTACCACTTTTAGTTACTTAATTAGCCATATGTTGTGTTTGAAATCTACCAGCGTGGTCACATGAGAATTTTTCTTAAGATGTCATACAAATTACGGAAACGCTAGATATGAATCCATGGAAGTCAATTTTGGATTCACCCAAGCGTGTAAGCAACATTCATACAATCAATATCCTAGCCAAGCTTTGGTAGTTTGACTCGCTTATTATGCCCATGCTGGAGAAATAATGTATATTTATAATATCATACGTTCAGGGATTTGGAGGCATTCTCTATGCACTACCCAAATATAATCGCTTAACGCATGACAGGATGTGTCGTTCCTCGACGTACATTAAATTATGAATAATAATTAGGCCATAGTAGCATCAGCACGGATATATTATTCGAGTCCAATTACCAATTATACATTGGGTCACATAAATCAAGAAGATATTCGATAAAAACAAGCGAGGCCGCATGGGTCTCTAGGCCGCATAGAAAAAAACCGCATGGCAATCCTGGCTGCATATGAAGTCAGGATGCATATGAAGTCAGGGCCGCATGTGTCACGCCGCGATTCCGAAGAATTGATAGTCGTCCCCCGTGCATGACGCCATTCGTGCCTAGGTTGCGCAATGCACAAGACTAAGGTATTTTATATAACGAGCATTTTTCAGAGTACGCAGATATTTGAAACACAATATTGAAACATGGAAAAGTTCTTTTTATTGATAATGAACATCTTTTACAAACTCTAGAATGAGTCGGATAATTGTCGCATGGGCTTACAAAAGTGGACTCAAAATGAGATAATTGTCCTATACATTACATCCTTTACTAAAACTTCAAAATGATAAAGAACTTCTGGCGAAGCTATCGCCTTCCCACAGAGCTGTATAAGTTTGTGCACGAGCTCCTGGAACTTTAAAATTCTTCTTTTTCAGAGGCACAAATCAGGGCGCGTCGATTTGAGGACTGGATTAGGAAGTTGCTCTAGTTACTTACAGGGTCTCCTTTGTGGGGGGAACCTGTTTCAACGAGGGTCAATACATCAAAATGTACTAGTGAAGGCGAGCTCTATACCCAAAAAATACGGTGTTTATATGAAGCATTCAAGTTATTTATGGTCTTTCTATATTGCCTTAGTTTATTTTACAAGCAAGTATTTGATATAAAAATTTACTAAAATAAATATTCCACCGTTCGGTGACTTTTACCTTTCCGTCCGAACTACCTGCACAATACTTACCATGATCTTCCCTGCCACGAAGACATAAGTTAGCTTGCACAGTTTAAATATACGAGGGGATCACTAGCATAATGCCGTAAAGGATGGGTTATAGTCTCGAGAAAAAAATATGCAATGCAGGTGGCGAGTCCAACTACATAACATTCCGTCCATACAAACGACTATATAATTTGTTTCATCCAGATCGGATCAGTCCTAGTGCCCCGACAACCGTCCGCGGAAACCAAAAATCTTGTGCACAAGTTGTCCGTGATCAAACAGTGTCTATACTAAGCTATCACTTAATGCAGTCTAAGTCAATACGAGCACGAGACAATCACATGGCATGATCTATTTTACATAGTCTCCCTGATCAATATATTGCATAGCAAAGTGTGTTATATTGATCAATATATTGTATAGCAAAGTGTGTTCTATACATAGCCGAATTATAGAATAAGTATACATTCTATCTAGAATTGAAGCATTATGAAGAACTTTCTAAACGAACTAGCATGCAACAAGGTAACCGTTCACAAGTTGATTGATAAGCATAAAGTAATCCAAGTCTATTCCTTTTTATTTTGACTTCTTTTAGTTATTATGGTATCGTTTGATCGGAACAATCAAGAATGCAAGATTTTAGTTGTAAAGACTAGTATGAAGGGTCAACTGAATCGAATTATAGCCACTTACAACTTGGTTGAAGAAAGGAAAGGAAAGAGGTACTTCAAGACTCCTGTCGCACGACGTCTATTGTACGATCACATGCATTGCCACGAACAAATGATCAATACCTCTTCTACTCTTTTCAAACTCAGAATAAAATACATTTTAACGAACGAAAGCAATAAAAACTACCAAAACTGTTCAAGAAAATGCATATTCGAAAACCAACTCAAAAGTACAAAAGCAACAATGCGACAGCGAAAACTAGACAAGAAAACTTGCAGCGGAGAGGTCCCTCTTGACTCTGCCGCTAAGTCCATCATCGGGGCACGGTCTAGTGAATATGGGAATCGATCCCAAAGAAGAAAATCCATAACGAGAATAAGCTCTTGATTTAATCTATACCAATCGAATGATACCAATTAGTATTTCTTAGTTGCGCTCCCCGAATAGGGAGAACGGGGCACCACATCCTAACCAACTAATAGGAAGTTTCATCCATAAAACTTTGGAATAGAACCTACCACTATAAAACAATAAAATAAACCTTTCCTTTATCTCAGACTCAAGCTCCCAGGTCAATTCTTCAATCGAATGATTTCTCTAAAGCACGCGATCGAGAGGAACTGAACGACTTCGATGCAGCTTCTCTTTGTGATCCAAGATCCGTACAGGATGTTCAATATAAGTCAAGTCTGCCTTTAAGTCCAGTTGATCAAGATCCACCACATGACTCAGGTCATACACGTACTTCCTAAGCTATAAAATATGGAAGATATCGTACACTTCAGATAGTGACGGTGGCAGGGTAATCAGATATGCGACTGGGGTGACTAGCTTAAGTATCATGAACGGACCGATAAATCTTGGACTTAGCTTCCCCTTTGCTCCAAATCTGGTAACTCCTCAAATGGGCGAGACTTTAAGAAATACTCGATCACCTTCTAGGAACTCAAGAGGTTAACAGTGCGTGTCTGAGTAGCTTTTTTGTCGACTCTGTGCTACTTTCAGCCGTTCATGATTCAAACCGATCTTCTGGACGGTTTATTCTACGAGTTTCAGGCCAAGAATTTGTCGTTCACCAACTTTATCCCAACAGATTGAGGATATGCACTTTCACCCATATAATGCCTCATATGGCGCTATTTGAATGCTGGATTGATAGCTATTGTTGTATGCAAACTCGGCTAACGGTAGATGCAAGTCCCAACTTGAGTTCAAGTCTAAGACGCAGAGCCGTAGCATATTTTTTGAGGATTTGGTTGACCCGCTCAGTTTGGTCGCACATCTAAGGATGGTAGGCGGAGCAGAACTTCAACTTCGTCCCCATTACTGACTGAAGGCTTTCCCAGAAGCATAATAAGAATCGACTATCTCGATCGGAGACAATGGATACGGGCACACCGTGGAGTCGAACGATCTCGTTGAGGTAGATCTGTGCCAGACGGTCGACACTCTAAGTAACATTGATAGGCAAAAAGTGAGCTGACTTGGTGAGTCGATCGACAATGACCCAGATGGCATCATTCCCCTGTTGCGTCTTTGGCAAACCAACAATAAAATCTATTATTATGTGTTCCCATTTTTACTCCGGTATAGTAAGGTTCTGCATCTCCCCGCCCGACTTCTGGTGCTCGGCCTTTACCCTCTGACAAGCCATGTATTGCAACATGAACAATATCACATCTCTTTTTATGTCGTGCCACCAAAATGTCCTACGGAGGTCTCGATACATCTTCGTACTTCCTGGATGTGAAGTGTAACTCGCATAATGGGCTTCCGTGAGTACCTCCTTTCTGAGGTTTGCATCATTAGAAACACACAATATATTCTTTACCCACATCATCCCATCTGTTCTAACTGCAAAGTCAGTTGCCTTTCCTACTGAGATAATATTTTGCATCTTCTCCAGGAATAGGTCGTCCTTCTGAGTGAACTTAACTTTCTCTAATAAGTCTGGTTCGAGGCGCAGTTGAGCCACTTGTGCCTCATCTTGCTTTCTGATTCAGAGTGCAAAGTCCAAACTTTTGAGATCCCTTCGTATCATGTCATCGATAGCCAAGCTCCCAACGAACACTCAACTCAGCGCATCAGCTACAACGTTGCCCTTCCGGATATGTATATGATCATCAAGTCAAAGTCGCTAAGGAGTTCAAGCCAGCGTCATTGCCATAGATTCAAATCCTTTTGAGTAAAGAGATATTTGAGACTTTTGTGATCCATGAAGATCCTACACGGCATACCATAGAGGTAATGTCGCCACAACTTCAGCGCGAACACCACCGCTGCAAGTTCCCGGTCATGCATTAGATAGTTCCTTTCGTGAGGCTTAAACTACCTCGACGCAAAGGCTATCACTTTGTCCTTCTGCATAAGGACACATCCCAAACCCTTTTCTAAGGCGTCGCTATAGATCTTTAAATCATCGGGTCCGTCCGAAAGGGTAAGAATTGTTGTTGAGATAATTGCGACTTTAACTCCAAAAATGAAGCTTCACAGTCGTCCGTCCATGCGAACGCTACTCCCTTCCGAGTGAGATGAGTCAGAGGCAGGACGATCCTTGAAAAATCTTTTATAAATATCCTGTAGTAGCCTGCTAGATCAAGGAAGCTCCGAATGTCGCTAGCTGACTCAGGCCTTTTTTGTCATGCCCCGATTCCGTGGAATCGATAGTCGTCCCTCGGGTGTGACGTCGTGCGGGCCTAGATTATGCACCGCACAAGGCTAAGGTATTTCTTTTCGCATAGTGAGCACATATTCAGAGGATGCAGATAAATTAAAACACAAGTTAAAACATGAAAAGTTCTCTTTTTATTGATAATGAACATCTATTACAAACTCTTGAACAAGTCAGAAGGTTGCTGCACTGGCTTACAAAATATTGACAGAAAATGAGATAGCTGTCATGTACATTACATCACTTTACTAGAACTTCAAAATATAAGACCTCCTGGCGGGACGATGGCCTTTCCTCTGAGTTGCATTGTGTTTAAGTTGCTAGCTCCTGGCTTCAAAATGCTTTAAAATATGGCGCGATCTGAACGCGCCGATAGCTGGACTGGATCGGGAAGACTACTTCAGCTCCTCGCTCGGATCTCCTTAGTGCTTGGAACCTATTTCAACAAGGGTCAATACATCGAAACATACTGGTGAAGGTAAGCTAACCCAACTATACCAATCAACATGTTGTTTAGGTGAAGCATACATATTATTTGTGGTCTTTTTATCTTGCCTTAGTTTATTTTTCAAGCAAGCAATATATAGAAATTTACTGAAATAAACTTGCCACCGTTCGGTGATATTTACATTCCCGTCTAAACCACCTACACAATACTTACCATATCCTTCCCTGCCACGAAGACACAAGTTAGCTTGCACAGGTTTAAATATACGTGGGGATCACTGGCGTATGCCATAAAGGACGGGTTATAGTCTAAAGACGGAAGGGTGTGCAACGCAAGTGGCGAGCCGGCCCTCTATACGCTATTTTTGTCGATTCAGACGACTATGCAGATCGTTTTGCCCGGATCGGAATGGTCCTAGTGCCCCGGTGACCGTCCGTAGGAACCAGAAACCTTGTGCAAAATTTGTCCGTGATCTAACGGAGTCTATATAGTTTTCTATCAATTCATGCAGTTTTTATTGGAATACTAGCACGATATAAGTTCCATAGCATGAACGGTTTTGCATGGTCTGTCTGATCAATATATCGCATAGCAAAGTGTGTTCCATATGCATAGCACAATTTATAGAAGAAATATACATTCTAAGTAAAATTGAAATATATGAAGAACACATCAACGAACTAGCACGCAATAAACCATTCACAAGTTTATTGACAAGCATAATAATCCAAGTCTATTCCTTTTTATCTTGACATCTTTTATGTTATTACTTGGTATCGTTTGATCGGGGCAAACAAGAATGCATGATTTTTAGATCTAAAGACTTAGAAGAAGGGCCAACTGAATCGAATATAAGCCACTCACTTAGTTGGTTAGAAGAGAGAAGGAAAGAGGTGCTTCAGGACTCCGCTCGCGCGTCACCTACTGCTTGCTCACCTGCTTTGCCATGAACAGCTGATCGATACCTCTTCCACTCTTTCCAAATCTCGGAATTGAAGTGCAGTTCAACGTGTAACACCCCGTTCCGTTTCAAGGGGACTGCCGATTCAAACGGCAAAAGTGCAATGTCCCGACCCACTTTGCTTAGGCGAGAATACTCGTTTGAGGCAAAGGATATCCAGACTTGTCCCTTCAGGAGTTCGGCTTAGGCTTTCAAAGGCTCTCCCAGAGTATCGCTCAACCTAGGCGAATCATCGCTAAGGTGGGTGGCTATGGTGAACTTTTCTTTGCTTAGCCAGCACACATAAAATACGGATGATACATGCTAGTCGCTAGGAGAATTACCCCCTGCATGCTAATAAATATATAACGCACCTAGCTAAAGGAATAATCCCAACTTATATTGCTTGTACTAGAACATGGAAATAAAATATTGCTTATATTCAGACCCTCGCGTGCTACCGTAGATTATGTTGCTCGGAAAGTCCCTTACGGTTTTACCTCTCGGCTAACCTTCGGGCCCGAGCCAACGTGTCTGCTTAAGTTCCTTAGAAACGCATGCTTGCTTGCTAACAAATGTCTAACGTTATTCATATCATGCATGCATTCTAGTTAGCCGGGAGACTATCAAATAGCTCTTTTGTGTAATTGAACCTCAAAATATCCGGGACCGTTGGGTCGCTAAGGCAGACCCCGCACCAGGGGAATGCTTCAAGGCAAGTTGTTCAAGAATCAAGAATCCTGTCATGTTACAACTGAATGGCAATCACATCAAGTTTATATCTGAACGAGAATCACGTCACGTAAATAAAGAATCCCAGCTCGTGGAGCAAACGCTCGGTTCAGAACAAGAATCATGGATTATTATATCAAGTTGTGGATTTGGAAAGACCCTGACCTGCATGTCGCGGACAACTCAGAAATGAGACATCATTCCATAGGCTGTCACCGGGGCACTGGGACCTTTCCGATCCGGATGGAACTAACGTTATAGTCTCACGTGATTGACGGGGTAACTTGCAGCGCACCAGGTACTTTTATTGCATTCCCTCCTCGTCAATGACTATGGTCCTTTATGGCTATGCCAGCGATAAACGTTCATATAGATAAGTCATCCTCGCTTAGCGGCTATCCGTGTGCGAGTTATTGCATCACATCAAAGAACATCTGAACACCTAAACAATCATGACATAGTACCACTCATGTTTGCGTATGCTGTTGCCTTGATTTTCATTATGAATGCTCGTGCTTGAATTAACTTGGTTTGCCATAGACAGGGAAGGACAAATCGGTAAGTTGGTAAGTCTTGCCGTGTTTCCTCTTATATCGTACGGTGCACTGCCACACGAGTTAGGCTATTCAATCTTTTCCATGAAACTGATCCTAAGGCAACTAGAAAGGCAACATACTAGTTGGTGCAGGGAACCTATATTACATGTTTGGATTTGTCATAGCGGGCGAGTAGCCTCCCTACCAGTGCATTCAATGTACTGATAACCTACCAGATCGTTTGCAGGGTACAGGAAAACCTCGTTCGGTGCTGATGCCTCCTTCATACGTGCTAAGGCGTGGAGTCAAAACCCGGAGCCTTGGAGCACTGCGTTCGGAACTGCACATATACAAGACATAATATTGGAACATTGCCTGAACATCGCCTGTATATTATTCCATAATTGTAGCCACTTGGCACACTTTTACTATTTCAGAGAGAGAGATCTGAGCGACTTATAATCTCGGCTAAGCGCCACCTGTAACACTTATTTATATCAATAAAGAGTTTTACTTCAACTTGTGTTATTCAATGCTTCCATTATTATCGACTCAGTAAACTTGTTACCAAATCGCCTATGCGTTTATAATTTTGCTGCACTCGGACAATCTGTGCGACTCTGTGGCTTAGAACTCTTACCGCCAACCAATGAACCACGGCCTTGCACGGGCGTGGCTCACGCTCGTGCGTCATCACGCCCGGATGGGTCAAAGCGATCATTCCGTGGGAGCGCTGGCGCTGTGATTCTCGCCTAGCGGGGATGGCCGATTAGCCTGCGAGAGATCGAGGCATGACAGATTGGTATCAGAGCTTGGCTATACGTCTTTGGACTTTATTTCGATTATCTCAGTTTCGATAGATCGTCCGTGGGTTATGTGCACGCTCTCTCTTAATGCCTCAATGGGATGTTCCAACAATGAGTCTAAATACTTTTAAAAAGTCTATTTGAATATTTTGATTGCTTGTATAAAATCGTGATGCTAGGACCTTTGTGCCGACCTGTGCAAAACCCTTAAGATTTTTGCAAGTAGCTTGTCTGATTTCACTACCTCTGAGTTTGGTTGAATACGTATGTTTGAGGGACGCCTTGAACTTGTGCACGATCCAAGACTCAAGAAGATGTGAAACTCGAATGCAAAGACTTCGCTATCGCCGAGTTGGTGAAATATATGTGTTAGAGGGGCACTTCGAGTATATGTACGATCCAGACTCACGATATGCTGATATTGAATGCTTGTGCAAGAAAATATCTAAATGAACAAGTACAATGACTTGTATAGGTTTGCCTCAGCCTTAGATTATTAATCAAGATTGCTACGCTTAGGATAGGTTCCATAATGCGTTAGTATGGCTTGCCCTCAGTAAGTCTCGAGGACAAGACTTTTTCTGAGTTGGGTATGATGTAACATCCCGTTCCGTTTCAAGCGGACTGCCGATTTAAATGGCAAAAGTACAATATCCCGACCCGCTTTGCTCAGGCTAGAATACTCGTTTGAGGCAAAGGATATCCAGACTTGTCCCTTCAGGAGTTCGACTTAGGCCTTCAGAGGCTCGCCCGGAGTATCGCTCAACCTAGGCGAATCATCGCTAAGGTGGGTGGCTACGGTGAACTTGTCTTTGCTTAGCCAGCACACATAAAATACGGATGATACATGATAGTCGCTAGGAGAATCACCCCCTGCATGCTAATAAATATATAACACACCTAGCTAAAGGAATAATCCCAACTTATATTGCTTGTGCTAGAACATGAAAATAAAGTATTGTTCATATTCAGACCCTCGCATGCTACCCTAGATTATGTTTCTCGGAAAGCCCCTTAAGGTTTCACCACTCGGCTTACCTTCGGGCCCGAGCCAACGTGTCTGCTTAAGTTCCTTAGAAACGCATGTTTGCTTGCTTACAAATGTCTAATTTTATTCGTATCGTGCATCCATTCTAGTTAGCCAGGAGACTATCAAATAGCTCTTCTGTGCAATTAAACCTGCAAGTATCCAGGACCGTTGGGTCGCTAAGGCAGACCCTGTACCAGGAGAATGCATCAAGGCAAGTTGTTCAAGAATCAAGAATCATGTCACGTTACAACTGAATGATAATCACATCAAGTTTACATCTGAATGAGAATCACGTCACGTAAAGAAAGTATCTCAGCTCGTGGAGCAAACGCTCGGTTCAGAACAAGAATCATGGATTATCATATCAAGTTGTAGATTTGGAAAGACCCTGACCTGCATGTCGCAGACAACTCAAAAATGAGGCATCTTTATACGAGCGGTCACCGGGCACTGGGACCGTTCCGATCCGGATGGAACTAATCTTATAGTCTCACGTGATTGATGGGGTAGCTTGTAGTGCACTACGTACTTTCGTTGCATTTCCTCCTCTTCAATGACTATGGTCCTTTATGGCTATGCCAGTGACAAGCGTTCATATAGATAAGTCATCATCGTTTAGCGGCTATCCGCGTGCGAGTCATTGCATCGCATCAAAGAACAGCTGAACACCTGAATGATCATGACATAGTACCACTCATGTTTGCGTATGTTGTTACCTTGATTTTTATTATGAATGCTCGTGCTTGAATTAACTTGGTTTGCCTTAGACATGGAAGGACAAATCGGTAAGTTGGTAAGTCTCGCCGTGTTTCCTCTTATATCGCACGGCGCACTGCCACACGAGTTAGGCTATTCAATCTTTGCCATGAAACTAATCCTAAGGCAACTAAAAAGGCAACATAATAGTTGGTGCACGGAACATATATTATGTGTTTGGATTTTTCATAGCGGGCGAGTAGCCTCTCCACCAGTGCATTCAATGTACTGATAACCCACCATATCATTTGTAGGGTACGGGAGAACCTCATTCGGTGCGGATGCCTCCTTCATGCGTACTAAGGCGTGGAGTCAAATCCGGAGCCTTGGAGCGCTGTATCCGGAACTAAAGCACATATACAAGACATAATGTTGGAATATTGCCTGAACATCGCACGTATATTATTTCACAATTGTAGCTACTTGGCATTCTTTTACTGTTTCAGAGAGAGATCTGAGCGACTTGTAATCTCGGCTAAGCACCTTCTGTAACACTTGTTAATATCAATAAAGAGTTTTACTTCAACTTGTATTATTTAATGCTTCCGTTATTGTGGACTCAGTAAACTTGTTACCAAATCGCCTATGCGTTTATAATTCTGCTGCACTCGGACAATCTGTGCGACTCTGTGGCTTAGAACTCTTACTTCCAGCCAATGAACCATGGAATTGCACGAGCGTGGCTCACGCTCGTGCGGCATCACGCCCGGATGGGTCAAAGCAATCGTTCTGCGGGAGCGCTGGCACAGTGATTCTCGCCTAGCGGGGATGACCGATTAGCCTGCGGGAGATCGGGCATGACACAACGAATAAAAATAATAAAATCTATTGAAACCATTCAAGAAAATGTAAGAAAATCCGAAAACCAACTCAAAGCACGAAAGCAACAAGCGACAGTGAAAACTAGGCAACAAAAGAAGCAGCGGATAGGTCCCTCCTTACTCTGCCGCTAAGTCGATCCTGGGGGCACAGTCCATTGAATATGGAAATCGATTCCGAAGAAGCAAATCCATAACGAGGATAAGTTCTTGATTCAATCTATCCCGATCGAACGATACCGTCTTGTATTTCTTAGCCGTGCTCCCCGAATAGGGGGAACGGGGCACCATATCCTCCCCAACTAATTGGAAGTTTCATCCACGAAACTTAGAAATAGAACCTACCACTAGGAAACAATAAAGAAAACCTTTCTCTCATCCCAGATTCAAGCTCCCAAGCGGATTCTTCGACCGAGTGATTTCGCCAAAGCACGCGCACGAGAGGAACCGAGCGACTTCGAAGCAGCTTTTCTTTTCGATCTAAAATTTGCACAGGTTGTTCGACATATGTCAAGTCTGCCTTAAGATCCAGTTGATCAAGATCTACCACATGCTCAGATCGTACACGTACTTCCTAAGTTGGGAAACATGGAAGACATCATGCACTTCGGATAGTGATGGTGGTAGGGCAATCTGATATGCAACTGAGGCAACTTGTTTTAGTATCTCGAACGGACAGACAAATCTTGGACTTAGCTTTCCTATTGCTCCAAATCTGGTGACTCCACGCATGGGCAAAACTTTAAGAAATATCCGATCGCCTTCTAAGAACTCAAGTGGACGCCGATGCCTGTCTGAGTAGCTCTTCTGGCGACTCTGAGCTACCCTGAGCCATTCCCAAATTAAATGAATCTTTTGGAGGGTCTGCTCCACGAGTTCTGGGCCAAGAATTTGCCGTTCGCCAACTTTATCCCAACAGATTAGGGATCTACACTTTCGCCCATACAATACCTCATACGAAATTATCTGAATGCTGGATTGGAAGCTATTGTTGTATGCAAATTCAGCTAACAGTAGATGCAAGTCCCAACTTGTCTTTAAGTCCAAGGCGCAGAGTCGTAGCATGTCTTGAAGGATTTGGTTGACACGTTTCGTTTGGCCATCTGTCTGTGGATGGTAGGCAGAGCTGAGCTTTAACTTTGTCCCCATTGCTGACTGTATGCTTTCCCAGAAATACGACATGAATCGACCATCTCGATCCGAGACAACGGATACGGGCATGCCATGGAGCCGAATAATTTTGTTGAGGTAGATCTGAGCCAAGCGGTCGGCACTCCAAGTACTTTTGATAGTAAGAAAGTGATCTGACTTGGTGAGTCGATCGACGATAACCTAGACGGTATTATTCTCCCATTGCATCTTTGGCAATCCAACAATGAAATCTATTGTTATATGTTCCCATTTCTACTCCGGAATAGCGAGGTTCTGCATCTCTCCGCCCGGCTTCTAGTGCTCGGCCTTTACTATCTGTCAAGCCATGTATTACGGTACGAACAGTCCACATCTCGTTTTATGTCGTACCACAAAAATGTCATACGGAGATCTCGATACATCTTTGCGCTACCCGGATAAGAAGTATAACTCGCATAATAGGCTTTTGTGAGTATCTCCTTTCTGAGGGCTGCATTGTTTGGAATGCACAGTCTTTCCTTCACTCGGATCATCCCGTCCGTGCTTACCGCAATGTCAGATGCCTTTTCTGCTAAGATAAGTCCTTACATCTTTTGCAGGAATGGGTCATCCTTTTGAGCGGACTTGAATTTTTCTAACAAGTCAGGTTCGAGGCACAGTTGAGCCACTTGCGCCCCCTTTTTGTATCTAATTATTAGTGTAACACCCAAAGCTTCAAGATCTCGACGCAGCTTGTCATCAATAACCAAACTCCCAACGAACACTCGACTCAGTGCATCAGCTAAAATATTTCCCTTGCCAGGCGTGTATCTGATTATCAGGTCAAAGTCGCTAAGAACTTCAAGCCAACGTCGTTGGCAAAGATTCAATCCTTTTGTGTATACAGATATTTTAGGGTCTTATGGTCCATATAGATCTCGCACGGTACACCGTAAAGGTAGTGGCACCACAACTTCAGTACGAACATCACAGCTGCTAGTTCCAAATCATAGGTTGGATAGATCTTCTCGTGAGGCTTTAGCTGCCTTGACGCGATGGCTATCACTTTATCTCATTACATAAGGACACATCCCAATCCCTTACCTGAGGCGTCACTGTATATTTTGAAGTCATCTGGTCCGTCTGGAAGGGTAAGAATTGGTGCAGAGACGAGTCGCTGATTTAAGTCCATAAACGAAGCTTCACAATCGTTCGTCCACGTGAACGTTACTCCCTTCCGAGTGAGTTGTGTCATAGGCGATGCAATCTTTGCAAAATCTTGTATAAATCTACGGTAGTAACTCGCCAAACCAAGGAAACTTCGAATATCGCTAGCTGACTCGGCCGTTTCCACTGCATAATGGCTTCCACTTTCTTTGGGTCAACTAAGATGCCTTGTGTAGAAATAATGTGCCCTAGAAAGGATATGTTGTCTAACCAGAACTCGTATTTACTAAGCTTGGCGTATAACTTGCTGGCTCGAAGGGTTTGAAGCACCATCCACAGGTGTCCTGCGTGTTCATCCCTATTCTTCGAGTACACCAAGATGTCGTCTATAAAGATGACTACAAATTTATTGAGGAAGGGTCAGAACACTCGATTCATCAAATCCATGAACGCAGCAGGGGCGTTCATCAGTCCAAAAGGCATAACAAAAAACTCGGAATGCCCGTAACGGGTTTGGAATGCAGATTTGGGCATGTCTTCTGGCTTAATCTTCAGCTGGTGGTAGACCGAGCGAAGATCAATTTTCAAGAACATTAATGCCCCTTACAGCTGATCAAAGAGGTCATCTATCCTTGGTAGAGGATACTTGTTTCTGAAGGTGACTTTATTCAGCTCCCGATAATCGATACAGAGGCACAACGTTCTGTCCTTTTTCTTTACGAAGAGCACAGGCGCGCCCCAAGGAGACATGCTAGGACGGATAAACCCACAATCCAGCAAGTCTTGCAGTTGGTACTTTAACTCCTTTAGTTCAGCAGGGGCCATTCTGTACGAAGGTTAAGAAATTGGCTGAGTATTCGGGAATGTGTCGATGGTGAATCTCGATCTCTCGATCAGGTGGCATGCCGGGTAGTTCGCTTGGAAATACATCAGGGAACTCTGCCTCAACGGAAGAAGACTCAACGTTTGCATAATCCCGCTGTGTGTCCCGAACCGAAGCTAGGTATCCCTCGCAGCCAGAGTATAGCAATCGTCGAGCAGACATTGCAGAAATCACCATGCAGGCCTTGATCGCATCAATTGCTGGACTACTCGTGTAGCAGAATTTGGCTTCTCTAGGCAGACGGAAGACGACTCGTTTCTTTGCACATTCGATAATTGCCGAGCAAGCGCCGAGCCAATCCATTCCCAAAATGATATCATAGTCCCGAACATCTAGAACTAAAATATCTAGCAATAGCTTCCTTTCTCCAATACAGATGTAACCACCTTGGCATACTGAACGAACATGTATTTTTGTGCCAGAGGGGGTGCTAACACTATAGTCTAAATACAACGGTGTCATTTCTATATTGTTTTCCATGGCAAAATTTGTGGATATAAAACTATGCATTATACCAGAATCAAATAACACACATGCCGGTATGTTATTAAAAAGCAAAGTACCTGACACAACGGTGTCTGATGCTAGAGCTTCCTCCTGTGTCATAGTGTAGACCTAACCTTGAGCTTGGCGACGCTCTGGCTAAGGCGCAGCTCGATTGGCCTGGGGTGCAGGGGCAAGATTCGAATGTTGAGGGCGAAGCTTAGAGGGAAGCGGACAATCTCTAGATATGTGACCCTTATCACCACAGTTGAAGCATAGGCCATTTTTGAGGTAGTAGTTGGTGGTGGTGTGCCTTGGTTTCATACAAAAATTACAGTATGGCCCAGGGTTCCCTCGTTACTGACCGCCATTATTTTGACGCTTTACAGCATTGTTTCCTCTTTCGTTGCTTTGGCATTTGTGATTGGAGGTATGCACAGCACCGGCAGAAATGTGAGGATACTGCGATTTGAGGGAAAGGGCATGGTTAAGAACTTTCCGCATTGTCCGGTACTGGGGAACGACCACTTGCCATCGATAGCAGGACGAATACCTCCTTTAAATCGTCTGGCACGACTCGCTGCATCAGGTAAATAGGAACTTACAAATTTAGCGAGCCGGTTGAATTCGGCGGAACACTGCTTAACTGTCATGCTGCCTTGTCGTAGTTGCATGAACTCGTTCTCCTTCTGTCGACGTACAGAGAGGGTATGATCTCCTCTTTGAACGAGCCATAGAAAGTAGCCCATGCAATCATCTCCTCTTCATCTTCAACTGGAAGAGATCTCCGATGCACGTCCCACCAGTCGTCCATATTCAAATGGAGCTAGAGTTGGGCACACGCGAAACGCTTCTGCTCGGGTACCTCTAGGAGTTTGAAGTGGTCTTCTAGTGCATCCAACCAATCTAGAGCCATGATCGGATCCTCAGTCCCTTTGAACGGCGTGTTACAGACTTCTTTGAAGTCAGCAAAGTCGAAGGCAGTCACTTCCTTCTTTCTTGCAGTTTGAGGCATCTCGACTTCAAGCACGGGTTGCTCCACCGGTGTCGCTGCTGTTGTCGCGGACTGGTTGGAGGCCAAGGTCTGAATAATCTGCTGCAGAGTATCTACCTGCTTTTGTTGAACTGAGAATCGGGCTTCTATATGGTCTTAAATCTGGTTTTGCCTTTCTTCTGCTCGCTTCTTGGCCCATTCATAACGAGCCTCCTCCCTCTGTTGGTTTGCTTCCAACATCCGCAACATTTGCTGAAGAGGATCTATACGGGACATAGCTCGCTGGCTCCGAGAACTTCCTGAAGGGCCAGAACTGCTTTCTTGGGCTTGTGTCTCGCCCGGTGCTAGCTCTGATGATTGCGTTTGTGCCATTCCTTCAAAAGAAGGTAAATTACATCAGGATCATAATGTATTATGGACTCATTGTATGGATATATCTTATTTTGGCCTAACGAGTTCAAGAGTTCGCACAGGGATTGATCGTTAAAGGAACTTTTTCCAATACGAGGGTCAAAGAAACTTGAAGCTGTGCTCTGATACTAATATGTCACGCCTCGATTCCGTAGAATCGATAGTCGTCCCCTAGGCATGACACCGTACTGGCCTAGATTGCATACCGTACAAGGCTAAGGTATTTCTTTTCGCATAGCGAGCACATAATCAGAGTACGCAGATAAATTAAAACACAAGTTGAAACAAGGAAAAGTTCTCTTTTTATTGATAATGAACATCTATTACAAACTCTTGAACGAGTCAGAAGGTTGTCGCACGGGCTTACAAAATATTGACACCAAATGAGATAGCTGTCATGTACATTACATCCCTTTACTAGAACTTCAAAATATAAGACCTCCTGGCGGGACGATGGCCTTTTCTCTGAGGTGCATTGTATTTAAGTTGCTAGCTCCTGGCTTCAAAATGCTTCAAAATATGGTGCGATCTGAATGCGCCGACAGTTGGACTGGATCGGGAAGACTACTTCAGCTCCTCGTTTGGATCTCCTTAGTGCGGGAAACCTATTTCAACGAGGGTCAGTACATCAAAATGTACAGGTAAAGGCGAGCTAACCCAACTATACCAATCTATACGCTGTTTACGTGAAGCATGCATATTATTTATGGTATTTCTATCTTGCCTTAGTTTATATTTCAAGCAAGCAGTATATAAAAATTTAGTGAAATGAACTTGCCACCGTTCAGTGACATTTATCTACCCGTCTGAACAACCTGCACAATACTTACCTTGTCCTTCCCTACCATGAAGACATAAGTTATCTTGCACAGGTTTAAATATATATGGGGATCACTGGCGCATGCCATAAAGGACGGATTATAGTCTCAAGACAGAAGGGTGTGCAACGCATGTGGCGAGCCGCCCCGCTACACGCCATTTCCGTCGATACAGACGACTATACAGATTATTTCGCCCAGATCGGA
This sequence comes from Iris macrosiphon, assembly GCA_036927795.1. Classification (NCBI taxonomy): domain Eukaryota; kingdom Viridiplantae; phylum Streptophyta; class Magnoliopsida; order Asparagales; family Iridaceae; genus Iris; species Iris macrosiphon. The sequence goes on from JAYESA010000003.1 coordinate 8,992,675, forward strand.
TCGGTCCCAGTACCCGGTGACCGTCCGTAGGAACTAGAAACCTTGTGCACAAGTTGTCCATGATCTAACCGAGTCTATATAGTTTTCTATCAATTCATGCAATTTTTATGGGAATACTAGCACGATATAAGTTCCATAGCATGAACGGTTTTGCATAGACTGTCTGATCAATATATCGCATAGCAAAGTGTGTTCCATATGCATAACATAATTTATAGAAGAAACATACATTCTAACTAAAATAGAAACATATGAAGAACACATCTAAATGAACTAGCACGCAATAAGCTAACCTTTCACAAGTTTATTGACAAGCATAATAATACAAGTCTATTCCTCTTTATCTTGACATCTTTTTAGTTATTACTTGGTATCGTTTGATTGGGGCAAACAAGAATGCAAGATTTTTAGATGTGAAGACTTGGAAGAAGGGCCAACTGAATCGAATATAAGCCACTCACTTAGTTGGTTGGAAGGGAGAAGGAAAGAGGTACTTCAGGACTATGCTCTTGCATCGCCTACTGCTTGCTCACCTGCATTGCTATGAACAGCTGATCAATACCTCTTCCACTCTTTCTAAATCTCAAAATTGACGTATAGTTCAACAAACAAAAATAATGAAATCTATCAAAAACTTTTAAGAAAATGCAAGCAAATCTGAAAACCAACTCAAAGCACGAAAGCAACAAGCGATAGCGAAACTAGGAAACAAAAGATGCAGCAGAGAGGTCCCTCCTGACTCTGCCGTTAAGTCGATCCTGGGGGCACGGTCTACTGAATATGGGAATCCATTCTGAAGAAGCAAATTCATAACGAGGATGAGTTCTTGATTCAATCTATCCCGATCGAACGTTATGTCTTGTATTTCTTAGCCGCCCTCCCCAAATAGGGGGAACGGGACACCACATTTTCCACTTCACGATGGCATCAACTTTCTTTGGGTCGACTGAGATGTCCTTCAGGGAAATGATGTGCCCGAGGAAGGATTTGCTATCCAACCAGAACTCACACTTGCTCAGCTTCGCGTATAACTTATTATCTCGAAGAGTTTGAAGCACCATCCGCAGGTGTCCGGCGTATTCATCCTTATTCTTCGAGTACACTAAGATGTCGTCTATAAATACTACCACAAACTTGTTAAGAAATGGTCGGAACACACGGTTCATCAAATCCATGAATGCGGCAAGGGCAAATCAGTCTAAACGGCATAACAAAAAACTCATAATGGCCATAGCGGGTCCGAAATATTGACTTCGGCATGTCCTCTGGTTTGATCTTTAATTGATGGTAGCCAGAGCGAAGATCAATTTTTGAAAACATCGATGCTCCTTGCAACTGATCAAAGAGGTCATTTATCCTGGGCAGGGGATACTTGTTTTGGATAGTGACTTTATTCATCTTTCGATAGTCTATGCAGATTCGCAACATTTCGTCCTTCTTCTTTACAAAGAGCACATGCGCGTCCCAAGGAGACACGCTCAGACGAATGTATACACAATCAAGCAGTTCTTATAGTTTTACTTTAACTTCTTTAGTTAAGCAGGGGCCATCCTGTACGAGGCTTTGGAAATGGGTTGTGTATTTGGGAATGTGTCGATGGTGAACTCAATTTCTCGGTCGGGTGGCATGCTAGGTAGTTCGCTCAAAAATACATCAGAAAACTCTGCCACAACGGAAGAAGACTCAACGTTTGTGCAATCCAGCTGCATGTCCCAAATCGACGCTAAGTATCCCTCGTATCTAAAGTATAGCATCTGTCGAGCTGACATCGTAGAAATTACCATGCAGGTCCCTGACGCATCCATTATTGAACCACTCGTGTAGCAGAATTCATCTTCTCCAGGTAGACGGAAGATGACTCGTTTCTCTGCACATTAATAGTTGTCGAGCAAGCGCTGAGCCAATCTATCCCTAAGATAATTTTGTAATCCGAAACAACTAGGACTAAAATATCTAGTGAGAGTTTTCTTCCCCCAATACAGACGTGACTGCCCTGACATACTGAACGAACACGTATTTTTGTGCTCGATGGGGTGCTAACACTAAGGTCTATATACAATGGTGTCATTTTTATCATATTTTCTACGACAAAATTCATGGATATAAAGCTATGCGTTGCACCAGAATCAAATAGCACACGAGCAGGTATGTTATTAAAAAGCAATATACCAAACACAACGGTGTCCGATGCTAGGGCCTCTTCCCATGTCATAATGTACACCCGGCCTTGAGTTTGACGAAGCCCTTGCGTCGGCAAGGCTCGGTTGGCTTGGGATGCTGTGGCAGAATTTAAATATTGAAGGTAAAACTTGGAGGGGAGCGGACAGTTCTTAAGTATGTGACCTTGACCACCACAATTGAAGCAGGACCCATTTTTTATGTAACAGTCATCGATGGTGTTCCCTGGCCTATTACAGTATGCACAACATGCCCATGTATTTATTTTTTGTTCACCGTCGTTATTTGAATGCTTTGGAGCAGTATTTTCTTCCGCATTGTTATGGAGCTTATGATTGGAAGTATGCACAGTGCCAGTAGCAATTGGAGGATACTACAGTTCAAGAAAAAGGGCATAATTGAGGATTTTCTGCATTGTCAGATATTGGGGAACGACTATGTGTGCATGGATAGTAGGTCGAAGGCCGCCTTCAAATTGTCTGGTATGACTCGTCGCATCAGGTAAATATGAGCTTACAAATTTGGCGAGCCGGTTGAATTCGACGGAGTACTGCTTCACTGTCATACTGCCTTGATGGAGATGCACGAACTCGTTCTTCTTCTGCCGATGTATGGGAGGGGGTATAAACTCTTCAAATGTGCTATGGAAGGTAGACCACGCTATGGAAGGTAGACCACGCGATCGTCTCCTCTTCATCGCCTACTGAGAGAGACCTTCGATGCAAGTCATACCAATAGTGAGCGTTCAAACGGAGCTATAGTTGGGCACACGCATCACGCTTTTTATCACGCCCCAGTCCCAAAATATATGGAACCAGGCCACGTAGCATTGGCCAGCTAACACGTCTCCGAGGATATCCCAATTTAATGGATCCTAGCGAAGCGTGCTACGCTGTCCTAAATCTAACAAGTCTAATATCAACAACAGGCAGAGTCTAATCTCATCCACAAATAACAAGTAAAATACTGAAATGAAAGACTGGAATATAAGAACATAGTCGAATGTCATAGTATAAACCAAAATATGTCCGGTGGGAACAAACCCACTACAAATGATGGAAATAAAGTACTGAAGACTGAAATAAGAGTGAGACTGAATCAACTGCTAACTAGATAAGAAGCTCCAGTCCTAGGCGGTAGGCCTACCAAGATGATCAGGGGTACTCCGATGGTAAAACCTCAAGCTCCTCGTCAAGAGCATATCTCGTCTCCACACCTGGTCCGTACACTGTGGGATAATAGGCCTCATCCAGATCTGGAAGATAACCAGGTCCTCAGAGGGACGTAACAAGATACAATATGCATGCCAGATATAGTACTGAATAAAAATAAAGAGGGTGTGCTAACCATCTAAGTGAATGCAATGTAAGGACAACCTCAGAACGTATAGGTAGGTGTAGGCATAACGTCCAACGTCCTCTAAAGTGTGGTATCTGCAACGTCCATCATTCCGAAGAATGAGGTATCTGTATATATATAACGTCCAACACTCTAAGGGACGTGGTATCTGCAATGTATATACGTCCGTAACACTCCGAAGAGCGCGGTGTCTGAATATAGGAATTTATCGGGTCTGTGGCTCCTCTAGATATCACGGAGTCCGATGTGTGTATCCCATACGTTTATCAGTTGTCCTTCCCGACCAATGTGGATACACAAGTCGATTATACGACGTGAGTATCCCGTATCTATATGCCAAGTCACATCTAATTATATTACTCTAGATTACGAGCTAGTCCGTGATGCATGTCGTACGCACCGATAGCGAATCGAGTACGCGGACCCGCATCCCAACATGAATGTACCATCGTGATACGTGTATAGTGTCACGGTCTACGAAGATATCAGAATATTCTCACAGTAGTAGGTGAGTCATCTAGCAGCTAGGTCAAGTACACTACTCATCGACGCATTCGTCGACTGCACCCGAGTCAATCTCGGACGCGCACAGTTTATGTATATTACAACATTTATCATTTAATTTAAACAGTAATCCAGCAAGGTATACATGCCTGTCCCGGGTAGCTGCGAAAGCCAATGTCCTGCTCCTGTAGCCTCGGCTGTACTGTCCAGCAGTCCTATATATGATATAATAATGACAACATTAGTCCTACAATAGCACGACTAAAACATACTACTTGCAACTATAGCTGACACAGGGTCTGGATTGTACAATTTGTGGGACCCCTTAGTACATATATTTATATATATATAGATATATATATATATATATATATATATATATATATATATATATACACTAATACATATTTAAATATATTAAAGTAATATGTATGTTTACTAGTACATTTAAAATAGCATCATAATATTATTTAATAACACACCAATACATATGTATACATACACATATTAATAATTACATATATATGTATATAATAGATAAGTACATAATGTCATATATCTATACATATACATATATTTAGATATAATTTATGTACCCAAATAAATATACACAATCATATTTATATGCATTTAAATAGTAATTTTGTACCTAAGTAAATATACATAACATAATTATATATATATTTAGATATATATATATTCCTACACATTTTAATATTCACAAGTATATATATATATATATATATTTATAGATATATACCCGTATTGATATACTAGGTACTAAATACATTTTAATATATATATATATGTATACAATACATATATTTATTGCACTAATTACACTAAATACACAAAATACACATATACTAATATATACACAAAATAACATAAAATGTATATTAAATATATATGTACATACATATATATATATATATTCATATACATACTAGGTATTTAATATGTATAAGTATTTAAATACAAATATATAATATACCAATAATATTATATTACATATAATATACTAAATCACAGAAAAATATATTTAAACACAATATATATTAAATATATAACATTCTATATATAATACAAATATGCATACATACATATATATATATACATATATATATATATATATATATATATATATATATATATATATATATATATATATATATATATATATACACATATATACACAATAGGTATTTATATACATAATAGGTATTTTAAATAATATAAGTATACTATACAGTATATCATATACATATATTTATTAATATATATAAAGTATACAAAAAAAAATACAGCATATATATATATTTATACTGTTTATACAGGGTATATATATTTATACAGAATACGTATTAAATATAGAGAATACAGAAACTATATATATATATATCACCATTGCAACCTTAAATACATATAAAATTAATAGTAGAAATACGTAAAATCATATACCTATACGACGCTCAGGTCGAGGGGGACCCGGTGGCTGACCGTCGACGGCGGGGGTGGCCGGACGGAGCTCCGGCGAGGCTCGGGGGGTTCGGTGGCAACAGCAGCAGTTTGGAGTCATTGGCGCTGCAGGGGCGAGTGCGGCCAGGGGCGTCATCGACCGGCACTGGAAGTCGACGGGGAGGTAGGTGGTTGGCCGGGGGAGAGGTCAGTGGAGTTGGGCGACCGGGTGTGCAGCGGTGGCGGAGGAAACGGAGGTCGGGTGGTCGGCTCGAGCTCGGGGGGGGGATGAATTTGGGTTGAGGACGGGGCTGCTGGGGGTTGATGTAGGCGGCGGGTGGCGGTGGCTGGGGGTAGGGGAGAGGTCGGCGGAGGGGGTCGGGTCCTTGTGGGGGTGGCCAGAGGCGGTGGCCGGACGGGAGAGGGCGGGGGGAATGCTGGGTAGGGGTCGGCTGTGTGTGGGAGAGTTTTAGAGAAATAGGGTTTGTGTAGTGTATTCCTTGGTTTGTGTGCAAATAAATGAGGTGTAAGGAGCCCTATATGTAGGAGAGAGAGTGGAGATCCTGCCTAGGGATTAGGGCCGGCTGTAGGAAATTTTTGGGGAGTTGGGAAGGTCCATCATGATGAGGGGAGGGCTAGAAATTTAGCAATTTAAATGGAGGGTCATGATGTGCCCTCCATAAAGGGGTGCAAGTACATAAGAAATATAGGGAAATTAAATGTGAACGGTTCAAGGAATGTAGGTTCTTTCTCCATATGGTTGGGCCAATGAGAGGGGGGCACCTTATTGCAATTTTGGACAAAGGTCCCTGAACAAATTAGAATTTGCACAGATTCTAGAATTGGGGATTTGATGTAACAAAACACCATGTTTGGTATTTTGTATTGGGCTAGGATAGTGTATGGTGTTTTGTATGAGGCTTGTGGGTGTGTGTGTGGTTTTGGGTTGGAGTTGGGTCTAATTCAAATGAGGTTAGGTGACCACATTAATTAATTCATAATTAATGCACAGGGTGTCTCTAATTTAATTTAATAATTATCCTGGGTCTAAATTGGGTTGGACAAGGATCATTAGTGTGGTAGGCTCAGGGTACAATAATGTCATGAACTGGGTTGGTTAAATCGGGTTGAGATTTGGGTCTCAATTTCGATTGGAACGGACAACGAACGTAAATACGTAATTTATTTAATTTGCGTACGGACGTTTGTAACAACTTTTGTGCGACTAAAATCAGGCACAAAAATCAGTATCCGGGGTTTGTTCAAGGTTCATTATGATAGGTTAGCTGGTCTAGGCCAAGTATGTGGAATTTGTTTCAGGGTAACAGCTAGTGTAGTGTCCTAAAATAACAAATCACTGCACAGATATTATAATACTATATAATAAATCTTAATTATATCTAGTTAACCCTAATTAGGCTATTTAAGTTAATTAACCCTAATTTTTTGTCGAGGGGGTTTACAACATTCCCTCCTTAGAGCATTTCGTCCTCGAAATTAAAACAGACATATAGAGAAACTATTGAATGAAATAAATACTATCACATACCTAGGCCTTCGAAGAGATGGGGAAAGCGTTACTGAATATCGTCCTCTCGTTCCCAGGTTGATTCACCTGGTGCATGATGCCTCCATGCGACACGAACTAGAGGGATAGTCTGGCCTCGTAGTACCTTCTCGCTTTGGTCTAGGATCTCTACCGGCTCCTCCTGGTATGACAAACTCGGACCGACGGTAATCTCCGAGTGGTCAAGCACATGACTCGGATCCGGTATGTACCTCCTCAGCTGAGATACATGAAAGACGTCGTGAACTCCTTCCAGTGTCTGCGGCAAGGCCAGTCTGTAAGCAACTTCTCCGACGCGCTCTAGCACATCGAATGGTCCAATATACCTTGGACTCAGCTTCCCTCTCCCTCCAAATCTGATGGTTCCTCTGGTAGGTGAGATCTTCAGAAACACATGTTATCCCACCTGGAACTCTAAGGGTCGTCGATGCACATTAGCCCAATGCTTCTGCCTGTCCTGTGCTGCTCGTAGATGCCCTTGGATCTTCTTCACCTTCTCCACTGTACGGATGACCAACTTTGGCCCTAGAATCTGCCTCTTGCCTACATCGCTCCAACATACGGGGGAACGACACTTCCTACCATACAATGCCTCATAGGGAGCCATCTGGATGCTCGCCTGATAGCTATTATTGTAGGAAAATTCGACCAAGTGCAAGTGGTCCTCCCATGAACCGCTGAAGTCGAGCATGCATGCCCTCAACATGTCCTCCAGCGTCTGAATGGTGCGCTCGGATTGTCCATCTGTCTGCGGGTGGTACAAAGTACTGAACTTAAGGCGGGTACCAAGACTCTCTTGCATACTCCTCCAAAAGTATGATGTGAACCTCGTATCCCTGTCAGATACGATACTGACTGGCACTCCATACAATCGTATAATCTCCCTCATGTACATATCTGCCAAGACTTCCGTAGATTGTCCAACCCTGAAGGGTAAAAAGTGGGCAGACTTGGTGAGTCTATCTACGATTACCCATACCGCATTGCGACCACTAGGACTCCTCGGGAAACCCGTAACAAAGTCTATGGTGATGTGCTCCCATTTCCACTCCGGTATCGGGAGCGGTTGAAGTAATCCGGCAGACCTCTGATGCTCAGCCTTGACTTGCTGACACACCAGACACTTAGCCACGAAGTGGGCTATCTCTCTCTTCATCCCATGCCACCAATAGTACTGCCTCAGGTCTCGGTACATCTTCGTGCTTCCTGGATGAATAGAGTAGGTCAAATTGTATGCCTCCGTCATCAGCTCCTGGCGTAGCTCTCCATTCGGAACATAGAGACGATCTCCGCATCTCAAAGTTCCGTCCTCGTGTATACGCAGTCCCGTCTGTATTCCAGCCTCTGTCCTCTGTCGAAGCCTCTGAAATCTGGCGTCTGTCATCAAAGCAGCCTTGATTCTCTCCACCAATGTCGATTGTACCTGGAAACTCGACATCTGGCCGTCTACTCCGGGCATAATGACTTCGATACCCAACTGTTCTAGATCTCTCAACAGATGTTGTTGGGTAGTCAGGAAAAATGCTATGGGCTTCCTGCTTAAAGCATCGGCTACCACATTAGCCTTTCCCGGATGGTACTGTAACTCGATCTCGAAGTCCGCCATCACTTCAAGCCAACGTCTCTGCCTCTGGTTCTGGTCCTTCTGGGTATAGACGTACTTCAGGCTCTTATGATCGGTGAATATCTCTACGTGCTCTCCGTACAGGTAGTGCCTCCAAAGCTTCAAAGCAAAGATTACTTCGGCAAGCTCCAAGTCGTGGGTAGGATAGTTCTTCTCATGGGCCCTCAACTGCCTAGAGGCATAGGCCACAACCTTCCCATGCTGCATCAAGACGCATCCTAATCCTTTCTCGGACGCATCGCTATAGATCACGAATCCTCCGGGTCCAGAAAGTATGGTCAAGATGGGTGCCGTAGTCAGACGCTTCTTCAGCTCATCGAATGCCGTCTGACACTCCTCTGTCCAGGTGAACTCCCGATCCTTGCGGGTCAAGCGGGTCATCGGCTCTGCGATCCTTGCGAAGTTCTCTACGAACCTTCGGTAATATCCGACAAGTCCTAGGAAACTCCTCACCTCCGAGACGTTGGTAGGGGTCGGCCACGTCTCTATTGACAAAATCTTCGCAGGATCTACTGAAATGCCTTCTCTTGAGATTACGTGTCCAAGAAATGCGACACGATCTAGAAGAAACTCATACTTGCTCAGCTTGGCATAAAGCCTCTCACGTCTCAGCGTCTCTAGCACTAGCCTCAAGTATTCCCCGTGCTCCTCGTGGCTCTTCGAATACACTAAGATGTCGTCGATGAAGACTACCACAAACTGGTCCAGATACTCATGGAAGACTATGTTCATCAGGTTCATAAACATAGCAGGCGCATTTGTCAATCCAAAAGGCATCACTAAGAACTCGTAATGACCATAACGAGTCCTAAATGCTGTCTTTGGAATGTCTTCCCTTCGCACCTTTACCTGATGGTAGCCCGATCTCAAGTCGATCTTCGTGAACACCACTGCTCCTGTCAGCTGGTCGAACAGATCGTCGATTCGCGGTAGAGGGTACTTGTTCTTGATAGTTAGAGCATTAAGGGCTCTATAATTAATGCACATCCGGAACGTCCTGTCCTTCTTCGGTACAAACAATACTGGTGCTCCCCAGGGTGATGCACTAGGACGGACGAATTCCTTGATCTGCAACTCCTCTAACTGTAGCTTCAGCTCGTCAAGCTCCTTCTTCGCCAACCGGTACACATTCGATGATACCGGTGCTGCTCCAGGTACTAGCTCAATGGTAAACTCCACCTCTCTATCAGGCGGTAGGCCTGGCAACTCCTCTGGGAAAACATCATCGAACTCTGTAACGATTTTTGGGGGTGTCGTCTCCATCGCTATGTAAGCTCCAGCTGCGTGTCCTACTCCTCGCTCAATGGTGCCTCGCATGAATTCGAACTCCGGGTGTCCCGGCAGTCTAAAAGTAACCCTACCCTTCCGGCAATCTAGTACGGCATTGTACTGGCTTAACCAGTCCATGCCCAGAACAACGTCGAAAGCTGGCATTGGGAGTACCAACAATCGCGCTCTCATCTCTCTACCACAAACTACTACCGAGCACGTTCTAATGGTGCTGGTAACCGGTACGATGCCTCCTCCGGTGAGTATCTTCCAACTCTTAGGTAAGGGGGAAGTTGGTACTCTATGCATTGCTACGAAGCTACTAGATATAAATGACAGTGTAGCTCCAGAATCAAATAGTGCAGTTGCAGGTAATGATGCAACTAGAATTGTACCTGTGATAGCCTCCTATTCTGGTTCCTCCTCGATAGAGGCTAAAGCAAAGGCTTGCCTGCGCCTCTGCCCTCCTGCCTGTTGTCGGGCCTGGTTGAAGTGTGACTCCTGTGGGACCAAGGGTGGTCCTCTCTGCTATCCTCCGGTAGCTGGTGGACGCTGGCCTCCTGCTGGGGGTAGTATCCTCAAGGGTGGTGCTGCTGGCCTCTGCCCGGTCTGGGGTGTTGCGTCTCTGCGCTATGGGCAGTCTCTGGCAAGGTGCTGGCTCGCTCTACAGACCATGCAGAGCCCGAGCTTCTTTCGACAGTCTCTGATGATGTGTCCCCTCTTGCCACAAAAGTGACAAGTCGAAAGCTCTTTCTGCTGGTACGACGCTGTCTTCTGCTGCGCCTGTACTTCTGGACGGCGGATCGGTCCTCCTGCTCCTTGCTGGGTTCTGGCTGGTACGTTCACGTTGGAATATATCGCTCCTCCGCCTATAGCCTCCTGGATCCTCGCCTCTGATAGGACCTCTTCATAAGAGGATCCTCGCCTGGGTAGTGGTGTACCTCTACAGCTCGAAAGAGAGGCCATGGTAGAATCTTCTGGCCTTCTCCAGGTCGTTGGGGATCAGGGCTGCACCAAATCGGCTGAGTCTACTGAACTTCCCGTCGTAGGCGTCCATAGTCAAGTTCCCTTGCTCCAGGTGCAGGAACTTGGAGTACAGGGCGTTCCTCACCGTAGCGGGGAAATACTTCGCATTGAAGTGTTCCAGAAACTCCTCCCAAGTCTGCTGTCTGTCGATGCTGCGCTCCATAGAGTCCCAACAGTGATGGGCATTGCCTGTGAGTTGGGCCCTCACCGCGGTCATCCAGAGGTCGGGGTGTAGCTACGAAACCTCTAACAATATCTCAGTGTTGGAGACCCAGTCTGAGATCTCCTCTGCAGTCTCCTTGACCGAGAAGGTTACCGGGCCCATCTGTCGGAAGCCTCGTACAGTGCCCACTTACTGGACAGTTGCAGATGCTTATGCTGCTGCTTGGGCAGGTGCCCTCTCTAGTACTGCCATCAGGCCCTGTCTCAGGGTCTCCGTCTGTTGCCACTGGGCCTACATTATCATCTGGAAGAACTGCATCATCTGGGGTTGTCCCTCCGCTGGTGGCTTCTGAGGTGGAAACGGTGGAGGTGGTGGTAGTGGTACCTCCGGCTGTCTCATCGGTGTCTCCTCGGATGTTGGCCTCTCGAATTGCGGCATCGGAGTGGCCCTTGAGGTCTGTCCCTCGAAGTGCTGCGTCGGGATCGTCTGCAATGTCTGGCCCTCTGGCTGCTGCATCCTCTCGTCGGGAGAGATCTGATGCCAGTGCATCATCGGGGCCTGGGGGATCACCTGTCCCTCTGGCTGAGGCTGCTCTCTAGGTAGTCCCGGAGATGTCTCCTCCCTCTGTGCGGCAGCGGGTGGCACTATGGCACCAAGTATCTCGCGTCTGCTGTGAAGGTTCATCTCGCTGTAAGAGATAGAACTTCATTAAAAAGAGTACAGAATCAATCAATCAGGATGCAGATATTTTAAAGTACGGAAGAGGTTCAAAGGCGTAATCAGGTGGATGAGACCTAGTAATTTCTATCCTATTGCAGGCTCGCTGGGCACGTTACCATACCACAAGCAATAAATATTTGATGTTTGACAGACCTGCATGTGCCACCACAAAAACCATGTTACGCCCCAGTCCCAAAATATATGGAACCAGGCCACGTAGCATTGGCCAGCTGACACGTCTCCGAGGATATCCCAATTTAATGGATCCTAGCGAAGCATGCTACGCTGTCCTAAATCTAACAAGTCTAATATCAACAACAGGCAGAGTCTAATCTTATCCACAAATAACAAGTAAAATACTAAAATGAAAGACTGGAATATAAGAACATAGTCGAATGTCATAGTACAAACCAAAATATGTCCGGTGGGAACAAACCTACTACAAATGATGGAAATAAAGTATTGAAGACTGAAATAAGAGTGAGACTGAATCAACTGCTAACTAGATAAGAAGCTCCAGTCCTAGGCGGTAGGCCTACCAAGATGATCAGAGGTACTCCGATGGTAAAACCTCAAGCTCCTTGTCAAGAGCGTATCTGGTCTCCACACCTGGTCCGTACACAGTGGGATAATAGGCCTCATCCAGATCTGGAAGATAACCAGGTCCTCAGAGGGACGTAACAAGATACAATATGCATGCCAGATATAGTACTGATTAAAAATAAAGAGGGTGTGCTAACCATCTAAGTGAATGCAATGTAAGGACAACCTCGGAACGTATAGGTAGGTGTAGGCATAACGTCCAACGTCCTCTAAAGTGTGGTATCTGCAACGTCCATCATTCCGAAGAATGAGGTATCTGTATATATATAATGTACAACACTCTAAGGGATATGGTATCTGCAATGTATATACGTCCATAACACTCCGAAGAGCGCGGTGTCTGAATATAGGAATTTATCGGGTCTGTGGCTCCTCTAGATACAACGGAATCTGATGTATGTATCACATACGTTTATCAGTTATCCTCCCCGTCCAATGTGGATACACAAGTCGATTATACGACGTGAGTATCCCGTATCTATATGCCAAGTCACATCTAATTATATTACTCTATATTACGAGCTAGTCCGTGATGTATGTCGTATGCACCGATAGTGAATCGGGTACGCGAACTCGTATCCAAACATGAATGTACCATCATGATACATGTATAGTGTCATGGTCTAAGAAGATATCAGAATATCCTCACAGTAGTAGGTGAGTCATCTAGCAGCTAGGTCAAGTACACTACTCATCGCCGCATTCGTCGACTGCACCCAAGTCAATCTCGAACGCGCACAGTTTATGTATATTGCAACATTTATCATTTAATTTAAACAGTAATCCAGCAAGGTATACTTGCCTGTCCCGGGTAGCTGCGAAAGCCAATGTCCTGCTCTTGTAGGCTCGGTTGTACTGTCCAGCAGTCCTATATACGATATAATAATGACAACATTAGTCGCTACAATAGCACGACTAAGACACACTACTTGCAACTATAGCTGACACAGGGTCTGGACTGTACAATTTGTGGGACCCCTTAGTACATATATTTATATATAGCTATCACATATATATATATATATATATATATATATATATATATATATATATATATATATATATATATATATATATATATATATATATATATATATATATATATATATATATATATATTTAAATATATTAAAGTAATATTTATGTTTACTAGTACATTTAAAATAGCATCATAATATTATTTAATAACACACCAATACATATGTTTACATACACATATTAACAATTACATATATATGTATATAATAGATAAGTACATAATGTCATATATCTATACATATACATATATTTAGATATAATTTATGTACACAAATAAATATACACAATCATATTTATATGCATTTAAATAATAATTTTGTACCTAAGTAAATATACATAACATAATTATATATATATTTAGATATATATATATTCCTACACATTTTAATATTCACAAGTATATATATATATATATATATATATATATATATATATATATATATATATATATATATATATATATATATATATATATATATATATATTTATAGATATATACCCGTATTGATATACTAGGTACACAATATATTTTAATATATATATATATATATATATATATATATATATATATATATATATATATATATATATATATGTATACAATACATATATTTATTGCACTAATTACACAAAATACACAAAATACACATAAACTAATATATACACAAAATAACATAAAATGTATATTAAATATATATGTACATACATATATATCTATATATATATTCATATACATACTAAGTGTTTAATATGTATAAGTATTTAAATACAAATATATAATATACCAATAATATTATATTACATATAATATACTAAATCATAGAAAAATATATTTAAACACAATATATATTAAATATATAATATTCTACATATAATACAAATATACATACATACATATATATATACATATATATATATATACACATATATACACAATAGGTATTTATATACATAATAGGTATTTTAAATAATATAAGTACACTATACAGTATATCGTGTACATATATTTATTAATATATATAAAGTATACGAAAGAAATACCACATATATATATTTATACTGTTTATACAGGGTATATATATTTATACAGAATACGTATTAAATACAGAGAATACATAAACTATATATATATCACCATTGCAACCTTAAATACATGTAAAATTAATAGTATAAATACATAAAATCATATATCTATACGACGCTCAGGTCGAGGGGGACCCGGTGGCTGACCGTCGACGGCGGGGGTGGCCGGACGGAGCTCCGGCGAGGCTCGGGGGGTTCGGTGGCAACAGCAGCGGTTTGGAGTCGTTGGCGCTGCGGGGGCGAGTGCGGCCAGGGACGTCTTCGACCGGAGCTGGAAGTCGACGGAAAGGGAGGTGGTTGGCCGGGGGAGAGGTCAGTGGAGTTGGGCGTCGGGTATGCAGCGGTGGCAGAGGAATCGGAGGTCGGGTGGTCGGCTCGAGCTCGGGGGGGGATGAGCTCGGGTTGAGGACGGGGCTGCTGGGGGTTGCTGTAGGCGGCTAGGCGGCGGGTGGCGGTGGCTGGGGGTAGGGGAGAGGTCGGCGGAGGGGGATCGGGTCCTTGTGGGGGTGGCCGGAGGCGGTGGCCGGAGGGGAGAGGGCGGCGGGAATGCTGGGTAGGGGTCGGCTGTGTGTGGGAGAGTTTTAGAGAAATAGGGTTTGTGTAGTGTATTCCTTGGTTTGTGTGCAAATAAATGTGGTGTAAGGAGCCCTATATGTAGGAGAGAGAGTGGGGATCCTGCCTAGGGATTAGGGCCGGCTGTAGGAAATTTTTGGGGAGTTGGGAAGGTCCATCATGATGAGGGGAAGGCTAGGAATTTAGCAATTTAAATGGAGGGTCATGATGTGCCCTCCATAAAGGGGTGCAAGTACATGAGAATTGGAGGGAAATTAAATATAAATGGTTCAAGGAATGTAGGTTCTTTCTCCATATGGTTGGGCCAATGAGAGGTGGCACCTCATTGTAATTTTGCACAAAGGTCCCTGAACAAATTAGAATTTGCACAGATTCTGGAATTGGGGATTTGATGTAACAAAACACCATGTTTGGTATTTTGTATTGGGCTAGGATGGTGTATGGTTTTTCGTATGAGGCTTGTGGGTGTGTGTGTGGGTTTGTGTTGGAGTTGGGTCTAATTCAAATGAGGTTAGGTCACCATATTAATTAATTCATAATTAATGCACTGGGTGTCTCTAATTTAATTTAATAATTACCGGGGGTCTAAATTGGGTTGGACAAGGGTCATTAGTATGGTAGGCTCAGGGTACAATAATGTTATGATCTGGGTTGGTCAAATCGGGTTGAGATTTGGGTCTCAATTTCGATTGGAACGGACAACGAACGTAAATACAGAATTTATTTAATTTGCGTACGGACGTTTGTAACGACTTTTGTGCGACTAAAATCAGGCATAAAAATCAGTATCCGGGGTTTGTTCAAGGTTTATTATGATAGGTCAGCTGGTCTAGGCCAAGTATGTAGAATTTGTTTCAGGGTAACAGCTAGGGTAGTGTCCTAAAATAACAAATCACTGCACAGATATTATAATACTATATAATAAATCTTAATTATATCTAGTTAACCCTAATTAGGCTATTTAAGTTAATTAACCCTAATTTTTGGTCGAGGGGGTTTACACTTTTCCTCAGGTACCTCTAGCAGTTTGAAGTGATCCTCAAGCTCTGCCGGCCAATCTAGAGCCACGACTGGATTCTTAGTCCCCTTAAATGGTGTGTTGCAGACCTTCTTAAAGTCAGCAAATTCGAAGGTAGTGTTACATCCTTCTTTTTTGGAGTTTGAGGTATTTTGACTTCAGGCATGGGTAGCTCCACCGGTGTCGCTGCTGTCGTTGCGGAATGGTTGGAGGCCAAGGTCTGAACAATCTATTGCAGGGCATCCACCTGCTTCTGTTGGACTACAAATCGGGCTTCTAGATTGCCTTTGAACTTGCTCTGTCGTTCTTCCGCCCGCTTCTCAACTCACTCATAACGAGCCTCATCCTACTATTGGCTAGCTTGAAGCATCTGCATTATTCGCTCAATCGGGTCGATGGGGAGCATATCTCACTGGCTTCTGGAACTTTTCGAGGTACCGAAACTACTTTTCTGGGCTTGTACCTCTCTTTGTGCTAGCATTGATGCTTGTGCTTGAGCCATTCCTTTAAAAGAAGGTAACTTACATCAGGCTCATAATATATTATAGGCTCATAATATATTATAGACTCATTGTATGGAATGTATCTTATTTTGGCCAAACGAGTTCAAGAGTTTGCATAGGAAATAGATCGTTAATGAAACTTTTCTGACACGATGGTCAAAGAAACTTGAAGTTGTGCTCTGATACCAATATATCACGTCCTGATTCTGAAGAATTGATAGTCGTCCCCCGGGCGTGACTTCGTGCGTGCCTAGGTTGAGCAACGCACAAGACTAAGGTATTTTATATAACGAGCACATTTTCAGAATACGCAAATATTTGAAACACAATGTTAAAACATGAAAAAGTTCTCTTTATTGATAATAAACATCTTTTACAAACACTTGAACAAGTCAAATAATTGCTGCACGGGCTTACAAAAGTGGACTCAAAATAAGATAACCGTCCTGTACAATACATCCTTTACTAAAACTTTAAAATTTTAAAGATCTTCTGGCAAAGCTATCGCCTTCCCAAGGAGCTGTATAAGTTTGTGCACGAGCTACTAGAACTTTAAAATGCTTCTTCTTCTTAGGCACGAATCAGGGCGCATCGGTTTGAAGACTGGATTGGGAAGTCTCTCTAGTTGCTTACAGGGTCTACTTGGTGCGGGAAACCTGTTACAACGAGGGTCAGTACATCGAAATGCACTGGTGAAGGCAAGCTAACCCAACTATACCAAACAACACATTGTTTATATGAATCATGCAAGTTATTTATGGTCTTTCTATCTTGACTTAGTTTATTTTACAAGAAATCATTTGATATAAAAATTTACTGAAATAAGCATGCCACCGTTCGGTGACTTTTACCTTCCCGTCCAAACCACCTACACAATACTTACCATGATCTTCCCTACCACGAAGACATAAGTTAGCCTACACAGTTTAAATATTTTAGGGGATCACTGGCATAATGCCATAAAGGATGGGTTATAGTCTCGAGATAAAAATGATATGCAACGCAGGTGGCGAGCCCCGCTAGATAATATTCCGTCAATACAAACGACTATACAATTTATTTCGTCCGGATCGGATCAGTCCCAGTGCCCCGGCGACCGTCCGCAGAAACTAGAAACCTTCTGCACAAGTTGTCCGTGATCAAATAGTGTCTATACTAAGCTATCACTTGATGCAATCTAAGGCAATACGAGTACGAGACAATCACATGGCATGATTTATTTTACATAGTCTCCCTGATCAATATATTGTATAGCAAAGTGTGTTCTATATATAGCATAATTATAGAAGAAGTATATATTCTAACTAGAATTGAAGGATTATAAAGAACTTTTTAAACGAACTAGCATGCAACAAGGTAACCGTTCATAAGTTGATTGACAATCATAAAGTAATCCAAGTCTATTCTTTTTTATCTTGACTTTTTTTAGTTATTATGGTATCGTTTCATCGGAACAATCAAGAAATAAGATTTTAGGTATGAAGACTTGGAAGAAGGGTCAACTGAATCGAATTATAGCCACTCATAAGTTTGCTGGAGAAATAAAAGGAAAGAGGTGCTTCTATACTCCGTTTGCACGACGTCTACTGCACGATAACCTGCATTGCCACGAACAGATGATCAATACCTCTTCTACTCTTTCCCAGCTCAGAATAAAATACAATTCAATGAACGAAAGTAATAAAATCTATCGAAACCATTCAAGAAAATGTATATCCGAAAACCAACTCAAAAGCACGAAAGCAACAAGGCGATAGCGAAAACTAGGCATAAAAACTTGCCACAGAGAGGTCCCACTTGACTCTGCCACTAGGTCCATCCTCGGGGAACGGTCCACTGAATATGGAAATTGATCCCAAAGAAGCAAATCCATAATGAAGATAAGCCCTTGATTCAATCTATCTCGATTGAATGATACCGATTAGTATTTCTTAGTCGCACTCCCCGAATAGGGGGAACGGGACACCATAGTATGGGAAGTCAGACTGCACAAAGTTAGGCCGCATGCTCAGGGTTAAGGTCTAATCCTATGGTCAAGTATTGAAGTGATAGTCAAATTAATAAAGTGTCAGTGATGAGACATAAAGTGACTGATGTGACTGAGGTGACAAGCCATAATGTGTGTCCGAAAGAAAAGATAAAACTTTATAAATAAGTGCCAACGGTTCAGAGCCATGCGTCCAAAAAAATAGTGGCTGCATGCTCTCAAAGTCGTATGAGTGTCGGTGCCATATGGGGTCCTCTTCCGAATGGAGTTCTCTGGGACTTAGTAAATTTCTCATTCGTTCAGTGAGTGAAAGCACAAGGTGTTCAAGAACACTTGTGTAAACAATAGTCAAGCGTCCAACAAGATGGACGCATGTTGTTAGTATGCGACAAGAGTTTAGGCCGCATAACCCTCTCGGGCCTCTTGGCACTCTCAGCCGCATATGCTCACTGGCCGCATAGGAACTTCGTCTTCTCTAACAGCAGGTTCGTTCATGGCAAAAAAGCTCTAAAAAACTGAAATCTTGTTTTGTCCATAAAATCCTCATTTTAAGTCGAAATCGGATGAACCTAAAGCCAAAATACTCTAAATTGAAAGCTCTATCATGTAGCAAAAACTAATTTTCAAATACATAAGTTTAATAGATCAAAATCAAGAAAAACTCATGAAAATCATACAATCCTAAGTTTAGAATTATAGATCTACACTAATACATCCATCAAAACAGAAACTCCAAGAACTAGAAGTGCTTAAAACCATATAATAAACATAATAAAACAATAATGTAGAGAGTTTTTTCCATTTCTCAAGCAAGGCGTATTTGCCTATGAAATGGGAAGAGATAGCTAAAGAAGGAGGAAGTAAAGAAGAAGTGAGGAGAGAGAAAATATTGGGTTATATATGGTAGGGTTTGAGGGTTAAACCAAAGGCTATCATGAGTTGAACCAACCCACAAAATAAATCATGAACCAGGTTAAACCAAAGAATGGGTCTAGTCTTCATGCACATGCAACCATGCTAAAATAAAAATACGTTTCAAATACATATATCGGGAACGGGGAGTGACAAGTTGCTTATGAACTATCTTTCTTTTGCTTTCATAATTAGTCCAAGAAATGAATAGGTTTGCAAAAGAAGCATATAGAAGAAGGTTGCTTGTTGTTTCTCTGGTACCCTATTTTAATATCGCCAAATTATAACATCGTGGAACTATAGATAGTTAAGTATAGAAAGAAAGAGTGTTCAAAATTAGGAAGAGTATATTATCATGGACGTTATTTTCTGCTAAATTAATAAAACAAAATAGACAAGTATACAAAGAAGAGTGTAGAAATACTAGGAAGGGTCATTGTGGACTTTTTCTTTCTAGTGGTTACTCACTCAGCCAAAATTTGTTAGTCCCGAGATGGATTAAAGATGGTTGAATGCGGGCCATAGCAGAGCTGCTAGCGAGACCCGAAGGTCCGCTCTCTACTGGAACCCAAGTTGTCATCAAGATCAGAGATTAACACAAGAGTTCCGCATCTGATATTACTCGATTCCAACGAAGTACGAACCAAGAACATGTTACAAATTGGTTCCGAATAAAATAAAGATTACAACAAGCACCAAGTAAAACGTTTTTCTCTTTATGTTCGCAGATACTACAATGAGAAAGAATGAAGAAAAGAAAAAACATAATAGAATCTCCTTGCTGGGTGGTCAAAACCACCGTTGCTCAAAGCAAGGTCTGCGGTATAGACGATCTGCCCCCAGGAACCAGCAAGTTCACAAAATAACTTCTGAAAAGCTCAAAGTCACCTTCGAAAATTCTCGGAAAAACCATGTGAGAGGAAGACACTATGGGCTCCATATGATCAGGTTTTCTCGATTTTCCATCTGTATTCTCTCTTGCCAAATGAAAAAGGAGGTCCTTTATATAAATAGAAGAAAATATCACCTATGCGGCCTGAGAAAATATCTGGCCGTATATGCTCTGACCGACCAGATCCCCCAAAATTGGGTGTCAATGCCGCAGGAGCCTCCCATACCGCATGCACCACCCATGTCGCATGCGCCACCTCCGCCTTCGGTCACGTTATACAGCACGAGGCAAACAGTGCCGTTAAACGCCGAAAGCAGACCCTATCCCCTCCATATGCGATTCGCTTATCCAAACCTAGCCGCATAGCGTCAGGCCACATAGCCCCAGGTTGCATAGTGCCTGGCCATAAAGACACTGGCTGTAACGACCCATTCAGTTCAAGTAGACAGCCGATTCAAATGGTGCAAGTGCAATGACCCGACCTGCTATGCTCAGCGAGAAGACTCATTTGAGGTAAAAGATTTCCAAACTTGGTCTTTCAGGAGTTCAGACTTAGACTTTCAAAGGCTCGTTCGGAGTATCGCTCGACCGAGGCGAATCATCGCTAAGGTAGGTGGCTACGATGAACTTGTCTTTGCTTAGGTAGCACACTTAAAAATATGGACGATACATGCTAGTCTCTAGGTGATTCACCCTATGTATATTAATAAAGAATGCAACGCACCTAGCTAAGAAAATAATCCCAACTTGTATTACTTCTGTTAGAACATGGAAATGAAACTTTGCTTATAAATTGACCCTCGCATGCTACCGTTGCCTTATGCAAGTAGACCCCGCTATGTCTCGAGTAGATTATTGTATACTCTCCAAAGTGCACTGCTTCACTTGTTTATACTGCACGCCCATAGGTTATGTCGCTCGATATGTCCCCGTACGGTTTTACTTCTTGGTTTACGCATAGACCTGTGCCAATGTAAGCGCTTATGTTCAATATAAATGCATGCTTGCCTGCTTAACTTGTAGTTTGTACTCGTTGCCTCATTTTAATGCTTGTTACATATATTATGCCACAATCAAGTAACACTATCCGTATCGTGCATACTTCTAGTTAGCCAGAAGACTATTAAATAGTTCTTTCGTGTAATGAACCTGCAAGTATCCGGGACCGTTAGGTCACCAAGGCAAACTCTGAACCAGGAGAATGCATCAAGTTAAGTTGAACATTGAACGAGAATTATGTCAAGTAATGCAAGAATCACAGCTAGTGGAGCAATACTCGTTCAGAACAAGAATTAAAAATTATCATATCATATTGTGAATTTGGTAGACCCAAGACTTGCATGTCGTGGATAACTTGTTAACAAGTAGGATTTTTGGATCTCGTTCCACGGACGGTCTCTGGGGCACCAGAGCCAATCCGATCCGGATGGAACTAATGCAGTCTTAATCGTGTGTAGCAGTATGGCGTGTGCGCTTCACGCTGCACCATTCTCGCTATTAGACTGATAGTCTCGTGTGCTGAATGGGATGGCTTGTAGCGTACCGGGTACTTTCGTTGCATTTCATCCTCGTCAAAGTCTATAACTCGTCCTTTATGGCTATGACAGTGACTCTTGTTCATATAGATAAGTCATCCTTGCATAGCGACAATCCGCGTTTGAATCAATGCATCATATCCAGTAAGCTAAAATACCTGAACGATCAGGAGTATAACACACTTGTACACATGGAGCACTTGAATATCTTCTGCAACACACCTGATAATCCGTATAACTTGTGCACCTGAAACATAATCTCGCTCACGACATATGTGTTTTCTTATGTTATTTCCCCTAGATTTTATTATAAATGCTCGTGCTTGATTTTAACTTGGATTGCCTTGGACAGGGAAGCACAGATGATAAGTTGGTAAGTCTCATCGTGTTACTCATATATCGCACAGCACACTGCCACACGAGTTAGGCTATTCATTATGCCATAAAATAGATCCTAAGGCAAGACTAGAAAGATAGCTTATTAGATAGTGCACGGAACCTATATAATGTTTTTGGATTTATCAAACGGGCGAGAAGCCTCCCCACTAGTGCATTCATATACTTATAACCTACCAGATTGCTTGCAAGGTGCCAAAAAATCTCGTTCGGTACGAATACCCCCATTATGTGTGCTAAGGCATGGAGTTCACTCTGGAGCCTTGGAACATTATGTCCGAAACTGAAGCACATATACAAGACATAATGTTAGAACATCTCCTATGTATCATTCCACAAATATAGCCACTTGGCACACTATTATCATTTCAGAGAGAGAGAGGCTTGAGCGACTTGTAATCTTGGCCTAGCGCCGCTTGTAACACTTGTTCAATATCAATAAAGTACTTATTTTATTTTTATACTTGTGTTATTCAATGCTTCCGCATCTGGCGACTATGTGAACTTGTTACCAATTATCTGTGCGTTCTTATTCCGCTGCACTCGGACTATCTGTGTGACCCTGTGGCTTAGACATTTTATCGCATGTTCGAATAATGGCCTTGTACGGGTGTGGCTTACACTCGTGTAGCATCACGCCCAGATGGGAAAGATCATCCCGTAGGAGCGCTGGCACGATGATTTGCGCCTAGCGGGGATGGCCAATTACCTAAGGAAGATCGAGATATGACATATTGGTATCAGAGCATGGTTTTACGCCTTTGGACTTCTTATCGAACTTCTCAGTTTTGAAAGCTCGTTCATAGGTTATGTGCATACACTCTCCCTCGTTGACCCGATGGAATATTCCAAACAATGAGTCTAAATACTTTCAAAAAGTGCATGTGAATGATATGATTGCTTGTACAAATCTGTAATGCGAAGGCCTTTGTGCCGACCTGTGTTAGGCTTTGTGGAAATAGACTCGTGCTAGAATTTTGCAAGTTATGTGCAAACCCGAATACCTATACATAATTTCCATGATGGTTAGTGTGCGAAATAGAATATCGTTCGAACGATTATCTATGCACATAGCCTTTCGGCTAAGATGTGTTGAGTATCGCGCAACAAGACCCTTTGGTGCGAGCAAGTTTGCAAGCAATATTGGGATATTTTTCAGATAAGGACAAGTCATACTTAGAATGGCAACGGATAAAAATATTATTAGATTATCGCTAAGGCGAATATAGAGAATCATGCTTGAATTTTGGGAAATAGCTCGAACGGTAGTTCGTGTGAGAAGATACAAATAAGATAAAGTTTACTTTGACGACTCTCAACAAGGATATACAAGAGACTAAGATTTTATCAAGCGATGCTTAGGTATCATGAAGGAATTCTAAGAAATGACTTAGTGAATATGCTAGCGAGAGATGCAAATATGATTGAGGATTTGATTAGGAGACTCGATTCCTGAGTGGTGTATGGATCATTTTGGAAATATTCAAACGAATTTATAGGTCTCACACGATAGTTGGATAGAACAATTTGAGAATGTCTTGAATAAGTAATAAGGTTTATATCGAATAGGGATTCATAAAAATGAAAATCGATATCTCGGTTAAGAAAACTTGTTAAAAACTTAGAGGATCGTGCGAGCGATTTCGGATTGAATCAAATTGACTTAACTTGAATACAATATTGCTCGAATAGAAGTTAGCCAGAGAATGAATATTGTGGTTCAATAAAAGAGATAAGCGTTAATGGATTTGACCTAGAGTTTAAAAGAATGATCTTGAATCAAGTTCTAAAAGATAACATTCAAAATCAGTCCCAACGAGAACGATTATCCTGCGGGAGCATCGGCGTGGTGATTTCACTTAAGGTGGAGATAATCGAACTACGGGAACATGTTCGGTAATTATTCCAAACAAACTCGATGAGTGGAACGTATCGAAAGTGGATAGACTTTGGCTTCAATATTTGAAACTTAGTTGTTTGAGGAATGCCAGAAGTAGACTTAGGATTTATAAAAATGGTAACATAAAAGTTCGATGATTTTGCTAGACGAATTATAATCACTGCATGAACGGACATGACTTGATAGATTTTATATATAACTTGGATGGAGCAAAGTAAAATAATAAGGTGTCTCGATAATTTCGAAGATAACCATAACGTTCGAAGTTCTTGTCTTGTACGAGCATAACTCTATGCTCGTACATGCGTCAGGCCCGGATTAGAACGATTATCTAGCGGGAGCGTTGGCATGGTGATCTCACGTCCAACGGGGATGATTGAACTTACAGAAGACTAGAGCGTGACAAGTAATGGATCATCTTGACTTGTGGTTTAATATGATAAGATGAATTTGGGAATCCAAGTGAATCGGAAGTGTTTCAGACATAAATTAGCCTAGAACCTAGAGTAAATCGTGCTTGATGATTTCATGAACGGATACATGAATCTTGTTGGACGACTTGGAGTTATAATCAAAGGTTTAGAACTGAATAATGGCTTGGTGGTCTATACTTAGAATGGATATATTGATCCTATCAAAACATGCTTGAGGAGATAGACTATGTGAATTGCTAGGCTTGTCCTGCAACTTGGATATATCATGGATTCCCTGAACGGACTCGAACCCTGTACAAATAAACATGTTAATGTGTGTAGGATGATCCATGCTTAATATTTAGAAATCTGAGTAAAATGAGCTTGGGTAGAATCCTCGTACAAATGAACAATGATTTGGCCTTAGGAATTGGGGCGAGCATCGTACGACAAATTTGTACGATAAATCGTGTGCTTGAACTTATACCTATGACCTTGTGAGCTGATCTAGTAATTAGGCAGACGACCATATGCCGAGTAAAAGAACTTATGTAACCAACTTTAGCATATTTCTTAACAAGCCATAGAACTGGGGCAGTAAGACTCTTAGTGTTAGACTTAGAACGGTGAGTGTGCACTATGTTTGATCCGAATGGCTGGACGCTAGTCGGTAGACCGAATAGATCGTGCTTAACGATAGTGCAAAGCTTGATTTGAGCCAGATTAGAATGACTTAAAATTTTGATTGACCCTGTCGGAAGTATCCTTGTGATTCATAAAATGAGTACCCTTGAGATTTTTGCAAGTAACTTATCCGAATTCACTATCGGTAAGTTTGGTTGAATGCTTATGTTTGAGGGATGCCTTGAACGTCTACACGATCCAAGACCCTGTAATATGTTGAACTCGAGTGCAAAAACTTCCCTATCGCTAAGTTGGTTGACATGCATATGTTTCAAGGACGCTTTGAATATGTGCATGATCCAGTCTCGCGATATACTGATCTCGAATGCTAGTGCAAGTAAAAATGTTAGACTCGCATGGACAAGTATAACGACTTAGAAAATTTTGCCTCAGCCTTAGATTGTTATTCAAGATGAATTATAGTGTACACCGCGTTATGATGTATGTTTCGCACTAAGGCACAATAGAGACCGAGTCAAATCTTGGATTGAAAGATAGAGTTATTCAATAAGACCGACCTAGCATACACGCGATACGGTAATAAGGAACGAGTAGAAAATTGTGTTCGAACGGATCTACTGGTACCGATTGCTATACATGAGATAGGTTCGATAATGCGATAGAATGGCTTGCGCTCAGGAAGTCTCGAGGACGAGACTTTTTCTGAGTGGTGTATAATATAACGACCCATTCTGTTCAAGCGGGTAGTCGATTAAAATGGCACAAGTGAAATGATCTGACCTGCTTTGCTCAGCGAGAAAACTCATTTGAGAAAAGGATTTCCAGACTTGGCCCTTTAGGAGTTCAGACTTAGACTTTAAAAGGCTCGCTCAGAGTATCGCTTGACCGAGGTGAATCAACGCTAAGGTGGATGACTACGATAAACTTGTCTTTGCTTAGCCAGCACACTTAAAAATATAGACGATACATGCTAGTCGCTAGGTGAATCACCCCCTGCATGTTAATAAAGAATACAATGTACCTAGCTAAGGGAATAATCCTAACTTGTATTGCTTGTGTTAGAATATGGAAATAAAACTTTCCTTATAAATGGACCATCGCATGCTACCGTTGCCTTGTGCAAGCAGACCCCGCTATGCCTCGAGTAGATCGTTGTATACTATCCAAAATGCACAGCTTCACTTGTTTACACTGCACGCCCATAGGTTATGTCGCTCGATATATCCCTGTATAATTTTACTCCTCGATTTACCCTTGGACCCGTGCCAATGTAAACTCTTATGTTCAATATAAATGCATGCTTGCCTGCTTAACTTGTACTCGTTGCCTCATTTTAATGCTTGTCACATAAATTACTACAAAAATATGATGAAATAGCAACAATTTTTAGCAACGTCATAATAAAACGTCGCTAATATAAAGATTTCAGCGACTCCAAAAATAAATGTCACTATACATCGCTGTTGGTGACATATAGCGATATTTAGCGACATTAATTAAGTTTTTTAAAGAATAGTCGCAATAAGCTTCTTTAAGGTCGCTAAACGTCGCTTGATTTTTTAATTTAGCGACGTTTAGCGACATATTTAGCGATATTTGTTTTTTTGATTTTTAGCGACGTCTATAATGTCGCAAACTATTTTTATTAGCGATGCCAAAAGTTGACGTTGCTATACGTCGCTAAAATTTTAGTATAGACTTCCCCCAATTTCCCCCCTTCTGTCGAAGACTTCCCCCAATTTTCCAAAAACTCCTCTTCCCCCCCACCCTCCGGCGAACTGCACCCTCCGGCGTCCTCCACTGCTACCTACTCCGGCGTCCCCCTCCTCCTCCTTCTCCTCCTCCTCCTCCTCTAGGTAAACCCTAAATCTCTCTCTCTCTCTCTCTCTCTCTCTCTCTCTCTCTCTCTTTCTCAAATGCACATGACACTGACATTGACACGACACACACACTCTGACACTGACACAACACACACACTCTGACACAAATACGACACAGATTGTGAGAGAGGGTGTATACCCTAACCTTAACCCTAACCCTAACCCGATCTCTCTCTCTCTCTCTCTCTCTCTCTCAGATGCACACGACATGACACTGATACTGATATGACACACACACATACTAACACAGACATGACACAGATTGTCACCGAGGGTGTAAACCCTAACCCTAACCGATCTCTCTATCTCTCTCTCTCTCTTACAGATGCACACGACATAACACTGACACAGACACGACACACATACTGACACAGATACAACACAAACTGTCATAGAGGATGTAAACCCTAACCCTACCCCTAACCCGTTCTCTCTCTCTCTCTCTCTCACGGATGCAGACACGACATGACACTGACACTGACATGACACACACACACTGACACATATATACTGTCACAGAGGGTGTAAACCCTAACCCTAACCCTCTCTCTATCTCTCTCTAGAATGACATCAAGCCCTTAGTTGTAGTGTGATCAACTTGAGTGAATCTTACTCACAACTTATTACTCTATCCATTCCTCACCTACACACAACCACAGTTGATATACATAAGATACACAGAGATTACCCCAATCTTCTAATTAATGCCTATTGCGATACTCAAGTTTAAAATGCAACTTCAAATTATTGTTGCCTAATATCGTACCCTGCTTTGTACGATGGTGTACACAGACCCTGTGAAGTCTGCCGCAACACTCATGTACACATCAAATATGCACTGTCATGTCTGTGCAGATGGTGTATGCAACAGCCTCTCCCCATCTCACTACTCACTGTGTTGCTCGCCAAATCTGCTGTCAACATGACATATACTCTTATAGACAGGCACTCCACTATAACCAGATAACTAATACTTAAAGCACTGCACAAACCCTAACCCTAACCTAAATCTGCTCAGTTGACACTAACTGATACACTGCAATATGAGTATCTAGGATACAGAGTTGAATAAAGAAGTATCAGTGCTAGGACTAGGTGTATCAGTGCATGTACTATATTCCTGAGTATTCTTATGTGTGTGTAGACGAGTAGGTGTATAACATAATTGGGTATTCCTGTATATATATGCTAGGACTAGGAGTATCTGTGCATGTACTATATTTAACGATGAGTATATACTTGAACGATGTCTATTTATTTTTGCAGAAGTGTCTAGAAATGCATATGAATTACTATCTGCGTTATCATTCATGGATGTACAACCGTCATCCTGATGATATGTACGGTGTACAGAATAAATTTATTGAGGGTGTACAACAGTTCCTGCAGTTCACCAAGGCATTCCCTTGGTACATGGACGGTACCAAAATTAAGTGTCCGTGTGTGAGATGTCGTAACTTAAAATATCATCCAAAAGTAGAAGTCACATATCATTTGTACTCGAAGGTTTCACGTCAAATTACTATCAGTGGACCGAGCATGAAGAACTTGTGTCTTTAGTATCAGAGTCGGAGCCATATGTGGAGCCGTATATGGATGACAACGACCACGTTGCTTACGACGACGGGTAGGTGAACATGGTTTTTGATACGGCTGGGCCTAGTTTCGATCCGGATAATCATGATGCAGCTGAGGAGGCACCGAATGCCAATGCTGCGAAGTTCATAGAGTTGTTATTGAATGCAAGGACTCTATTATATCCAGGTTATGAGGATAATTCACCGTTGGAGGTGGTTACAAGATTATTGAGCATCAAGTCTAATTTTAACATGTCGCAAGAATGCTATAACCGACTGATGAATTTGATTATAGAGATCTTACCAGAGGGTACAAAGTTGCCTAAAGACTTCTACCGATATAAGAGGATGGTGAGATCGTCTGGATGGGATACGAGAAAATTGATGTATGTCACAACGAGTGCATGTTGTACTACAAAGACGACAAGGATGAAGAAGCGTGCAGATTCTGTGGTGATGATTGCTACAAGGCCACTTGAAGAAAAAATTCTTACCGATTCGATACACTACTTGCCTTTGATGCCGCGGTTGCAGAGGTTATTTATGGTAAAGGAGACTGCAAGAAACATGAGTTAGCACAGGCAAAAATGGATCGAAGGAGTATTGGATCATCCATCTGATGGAGAAGCATGGAAGCACTTTGATCGAGAGTATCCAGATTTTACTTCGGATCCGCGTAATATCAGATTGGGGCTCTCCTCTGACAGTTTTACCCCATTCAGACTTTTGGACTCCCAATATTCGTGTTGGCCTATGATCGCCACTCTGTACAATCTACCGTCTTGGATGTGCATGAAGACTCTGTATATGTTCCAAACTGTTATTATCCCGGGTCTGAACAATCCGAAGAGGAATATCGATGTATATTTACAGCCTTTGATAGATGAGTTAAATCAGCTGTGGGAAGTAGGTGCCAACACATACGATGTTTCTAGAAAGCAGAATTTTTAGATGAGGAAAGCACTTATGTGGACCATCAATAACTTTTTAGCCTATAGAATATTATCAAGATGGAGCACTCATGGTCGTCTCTCATGTCTGTATTGTATGGACTGCACTAAGGCTTTTGGTTTGAAAAACGGAGAAAAATTGTGCTTCTTCGATTGTCATCGATAATTTTTGCCGAAGGATCATCCGTACCGGAGAAATAGGAATGCTTTTCGTGCCGGTGTTGTGGAGAAGGCCAATCCACCTCTAAGGTGGCCTAGATACACGATATGGGAAGAGATAAAAGATTTACCAAATGATATCGAAGTGTCTACTAAGGGGTACAAGTGTGACAGATTTGGAAACACCCATAAATTGACGAAGAGGAGTATATTCTGAGATCTGCCATATTGGAGTACCAATCTGATCAGACATAACCTTGATGTCATGCATATCGAGAAGAATGTATTTGATAACATAATTAATACTGTAATGGAGGTAAAGGGGAAGACAAAAGACAATTCGAAGGCCA
Organism: Iris macrosiphon; assembly: GCA_036927795.1. Lineage (NCBI taxonomy): Eukaryota > Viridiplantae > Streptophyta > Magnoliopsida > Asparagales > Iridaceae > Iris > Iris macrosiphon. The sequence continues at coordinate 9,022,957 of JAYESA010000003.1, forward strand.
GGTTGGACTTAGAAGAAATATGTAGACGTCTTGCATTACATTTGATAGAGGAGGGGAATGGAAAGTTAAAGCTGTCTAAGTCAATTTTCTCACTGGAGAAGGAGGATAAAGGGAGACTTTGTAGGTGGATTCAGGGTCTAAAATTTTCAGACGGGTACGTGTCAAACTTGAGAAGATGCGTCAACCTCAAGGAGAATAAACTGGCGGGTATGAAGAGCCACGATTGTCACGTATTCATGAAGAGGTTAATTTCGATTGCATTTTGGAAATTCTTACCGCAGGTCATTTGGGATCCATTGACAGAGCTTAGCATATTCTTCAGAGATCTTTGTTCTACTAAGTTGCTCGTCGATCGTCTAGAAAAGCAAGAGAAGGATATTAAGGTAACACTGTGCAAGCTAGAAAAGGTGTTTCCTTCAGGATTCTTTGACTTTATGGAGCATTTGTCAATTTATGTTTCCTATGAGGCACGTATTGGCGGTCCTGTTGGTTATCGGTGGATGTACCCCTTCGAGCGGCATCTGAATCAGCAAAAGTAAAAGGTAAAAAATAAGGCACGGGTTGAGGGCACTATTTATGAAGCTTATGTTCTCGAGGAGATTATAAACTTTTGCTCGACGTATTTCAAACCTCATGTTGCTACTAATAGAATGAGAGCTCCGAGAAACAACGACGGATATCAGGAATCTAATGATGCAATACTGAAAGTATTCAATGCGTCCGGAAAGCCTTCGAGGAAAATAAAGAAGAGATATTTAAATGACAATGAGCTAAGGGATGCTCAGTTGTATATATTACTTAATTGCGATGAGGTGAAGTGGAGAAGCTAGAGGGGTAAGTAATTAATACGTCCATGTTTACGTCATCTCAATGTAATAGTATAAGCTACAATTATGCTACTAATCAGCGGTTGCTTCGTTGTTTTTTAGCACATATAATGATGACCTGAGGTCGGTTAGACCCTACATAACAGACGAAGAAGTAGAACAAGAAATAAGATGCCATTTTCCTTCTTGGTTGAGTGCATATATAAAGAGCTTGGTAATTACTTTTCTTTCTGCACTTGCACAATAAATAACTTACTATCGCTCCTTTGGTATTTAGGTCAATTGTCTAATAGCACTTGAGAATGAATCTATTAGAACTATAGCCAAAGGACCGATTATTGTCGATTGCCAAGTTACTCTATGAATGAGTTTAGGTTCAAGTCAACAAATGCTCCGATCAGAGACAGATTTCTGGATCTTGATTCCACGAAAAATAGTTGTTTGTGTATCAAATCTTCGAACTACAAAGTCGTCGATCCAGGCAATAATTTCTTCGGTATCTTACGAGAGATTGTGGAGTTAACATATAATTATGGCATAAAACCTGCTAAGATTGTGCTATTCAAGTGTGAATTGTTTGATCCGATTCAAGATCAAGGTTAGAAAATTGACAAGCACGATCATGTGGATATAAACTACAAGCGTAGATATCAAGGCTATGTACAATTTATCCTATCAAGTCAGGATCAGCTCGTATACTTCATAACTTATCCTAGACGGGGGACAGCGAGGTATGATTGGTGGGCAGTATGTAAGACTAAAGCTAGAAATACCTTTAACATTGACAAAATAGCTTATCAGGAGGACGAGCTACCTCTTGTAACAAATATTGTAGATGTGGACTCAACGGAAGTTACTCATTACACGACTAATAATGTAGAAGTGGTAGAATTATCCGAAGAAGAAGACGAAGACGAAGACAAGATAAGGAGGAAGAGGATGAGGAGGATGAGGAAGGCGAACAAGATGAATTTTCTGAAGATGATTGAAAAATATTTTGTCCGAAGATATGAACTATATTTTGACTGTAGAATATGTAACACCCCGTTCCGCTCAAAAGGACTGTCGATTCAAATAGCAAAAGTGGAATGTCTTAACCCGCTTTGCTTAGGCGAGAATACTCGTTTGAGGCAAAGGACCTCTAGGCTTGTCCCTTTAGGAGTCCACTTAGGCTTTCGGAGGCTCGTTCGGTGTATCGCTCGACCGAGACGAATTATCGCTACTGTGCGTGGCTACGGTGAACTTATCTTTGCTTAGCCAGCACATATAATAATATGGAACGATACATGCTAGTCGCAAGGTGAATCACCCCCTGCATGCTAATAAGAATACAACGCACCTAGCTAAGGGAATAATCCTAATTTGTATTGCTTGTGCTAGAACATGGAAATGAAACATTGCTTATATTCAGACCCTTGCATGCTACCTTTGCCTTGTGCAACAAGACCCCACTATGACTCAAGTAGAACAATATGTATATGCTCTTCTTGTGCACTGTTTACTTGTTTACACTGCACGACCTTACAAAATGTCGCTCGGTAAGTCCCTTCACGGTTTCACTCCTCGGTTCACCTTCGAGCCCGAGCAAACGAGAATGCTTAAGTTTCCTTATGAATGCAATGCTTGTCTGCTTATAAGTTAACTTGTAATATTGCCTAGACTCAATGTTTGCACACGAACTCATGCCACAATCGAGTAAACACTACCCCTATCATGCATGATTCTTGTGAGCTAGAAGATTATCAAATAGTTCTTATGTGTATTGTAAACCTGCAAGTATTCGAGACCGTTAGGTCGCTATGGCAGTCCCCGCACCAGGGGAACGAATCAAGGAAAGTTGAATCACTGAATGGAAATCATGTCAAGTTTACATCTGAACGAGAATCATGTCAAGTAAATCAAGTATCACAGCTCGTGGAGCAATACTCGTTCAGAGCAAGAATCAAGATTCAAGCATCTCTTGTACTCGTCTTATGGATTGTCTTGTAAAGATGTGAATTTGGATAACCTTAGAGACTTGCATGTCGTAGACAACTCGAAAATGAGGGGGATCTTTGAATCCTGTTCCACGGACGGTCCGATCCGGAATGGAAATGATTGTGGGGTCTCTTTTGTACTTGGCGAGATGGTTTGTAGCCCCTTTGTACTTTTCGTTGCATTCCATTCTCGCTAATGACACGTCACTGATGGCTATGCCAGGGACCTTTTGTTCATATAGATAAGTCATCCTCGCTTAGCGGCAATCCGTGTGTGAGTCATTGCATCACGCCTGGAAATTGGAACGACTTGAACAATCTTTAGTATAACACACTTGTACATATGGAACACTTCAATATCCTGTGCAAACATCTTGTAATTCATGTAAATCATGCACCCGAAATATAACCTCGCTCACGACACTGGTGTTTGCACATGTTATTACCCCTTGCTTCAATAAATGAATGCTTGTGTTTGAATTAACTTGGTTTGTCTTGGACAGAGAAGGACAATGGTAAGTTGGTAAGTCTCGTCGTGTTTCCACTTATATTGTACGGCACACTGCCGTACGAGTTAGGCTATTCAATCTTTGCCATAAAACTGATCCTAAGGCAACTAGAAAGACAAAATAATAGTTGGTGCACGGAACCTATATTACATGTTTGGATTTGTCGAGCGGGCGAGTAGCCTCCCCACCAGTGCATTCATGTACTGATAATCCACCAGATTGTTTGAAGGGTGCGGAAGAACCTCGTTCGGTGCGGATTCCTCCTTCGTGCGTGCTAAGGCGTAGATTTCACTCTGAAGCCTTGGAGCGCTGTGTCCGGAACTGAAGCACATATACAAGACATAATATTGGAACATCGCCTATACATTATTCCATAAATGTAGCCACTTAGCACTCTTTTACTGTTTCAGAGAGAGAGGATTGAGCGATTTATAATCTCGGCCTAGCATCGCCTATAACACTTGTTTATATCAATAAAGAGTTTATTTTACTACTACTTATGTTATTCAATACTTTCGCTATTATCGACTCAGTGAACTTGTTACTAAATTGCCTATGCGTTTAAAATTTTGCTGCACTCGGACAATCTATGCGACTCTATGGCTTAGACCTCTTACCACCAGCCAGAACAATCGACCTTGCATGGGCTCGGCTTACGCTCGTACGGCATCACGCCCAGATGGATCTAGCGATCATCCCGCGGAAGCGCTAGCACGGTGATTCTCACATAGCGGGGACGGCCGATTAGTTTGCGGGAGATCGGGGCGTGACAAATTGGTATTAGAGCCTGGTTATATGCCTTTGGCTTTATTGCGATTTTCTCAGTTTTGAAAGCTCGTTCGTGGGTTATGTGCACACACTCTCTCTCAATGTTCCAATAGAATATTCCAACAATGAGTCTAAATACTTTCAAAAGTGCATATAAATGATGTGATTGCTTGTACAAAATTGTGATGCTAAGGACTTTGTGCCAACCTGTGCTAGACTTGGGGGAATAGACTCGTGCCATAATCGCGGCTTATGTGTGAACCCGATACCTATACATGTTTGCCCAACTGGTTAGTACAGAATTGAATATTGTCCCGAACGGTTAGCTTTGCACGCAGCCTTTCGGCTAAGTTGTGTTGAGTATCGCGCACCAAAACCTTTGGTGCAAGCTAGTTGCAAATAAGATTTGGATATCATTCAGGAATAAGACAAGTTAGACTTAGAATGCCAACCGATAGATTATTCTCGGACTTATCGCTTAGGCGAATATAGAGAATCGTGCTTGGATTTTGGAAAATAGTTCAAACGATATTTTGTACTGGATGATACAAATCGATTGAGAATTTAATTGGATGACTCAATTTTAAGTAGTGAATGGATCATTTAGAAATTTCCAAACGGATTCATAGGTCTCATACGAAAGTTGGATTGAATGAGTAGTGAATGTCTTAAATAAATAATAAGGCTTATATCGAATTGGGATTCACGAAAATGGAAATCGATATCTCGTTAAGGAAACTTGTAGAAAACTTGGAGGATCGTGTGAGCGATTTTGGATTGAAACAAACGGACTGAACTTGAATACAATATCGCTTGAATAGAAGTTAGCCCAAAAATAAATATGGTAGTTCGATGTAAGAGATGAACGATAACGGATTTAGCTTGAAGTTTGGAAGAACGATCTTGAAATCAAGTTCGAAAATGATAACTCTCGAAATTAGTCCCAACGAGGACGGTTATCCTGCGGGAGCACCGGCGTGGTAATTTCAGGTACGGCGGGGATGATCAAACTCACGGGAACATGTTCACGTGATTATTCCAAAACAAACTCGATGAATAGAATATATCAAAAATGGAATAGAACTTAGGCTTGAATATTTGAAACTAGTTGCTTGAGGAATGCTAGAAGTAAAATAATGGATTTACCGAACGGTAACATTGAAGTTGGATAATTTTGACAGACGAATTATAATCACTGCATGAACAAAAATAACTTGGATTGAGCAAAAATAAAATGATAAGGTATCTTGATCGTGGCAAAGATAACCATAACATTCAAACGTTCTTGTCTTGTGCGAGCGTAACTCTATGCTTGTGTATGTGTCACATCCAGATTAGGACGATTATCCAGCGGGAGCATTGACGTGGTGATCTCACGTCCAACGAGGATGATCGAACTTGCGGAAGACCGGAGCGTGACAACTAATGGATTGTCTTGACTTTTGGTTCATCACGATAAGACGAATTTGGGAATACAAGTGATCAAAAATGTTTTATGGATAAATTAGCCTAGAACCTGAAATAAATCATATTTAATGGTTTCGGGAACGGATACATGAATCAGGTTGAACGAATTGGAGTTTAACTAAAGGTTTAGAATCGAATCTTGGCTTGGTAGTCTATACTTGGAATGGATAGGGTGTCACGCCCCAGTCCTAAAATACGTAGGACTAGGACACATAAGCATGCCAGCCGCATGTATATGGCAACTCCAATGTATGGAACCATAACACATGCGTACGTTGTATCATGAACAATAATTCATAAGTGGTAAAACTATCACAAGTCACAGGGCATAACTAAATCTCATCCACAAAAATTATATACAAGTAAATAGCCAATATCGATGAACTAGATCTCAATATAAAGTATCTCAAGATGACAGTCGGATGGAAATAAATCCACTACCGAACTAGAATATAAAAGCATTCACAACAATATAAGTACAACAACCAACAATTACTGAGACTCGAAGAGAGGACTCCTCAGAACATAAGTAAGCAGTCCGGATCTGCGCTCCTGCGAATACTCATGAACATCTACACCTGGAAAGGGACCAGGTCCTCAAAAGGACATAACAAGATACATAGAAGCATGTAATAAAGTAAATACTAAATAAATAAAGGGGTGTGCTAACCATCTAAGTCAATGCAATTTGAGGACAACTTTGGTACGTATGGGTAGGCATAGGCATAAGGTCCAACGTTCTCTAGAGTGTGGTATCTTTAACGTCCATCATTCCGAAGAATGAGGTATCTGTAAAATTACCAAGTAACGTCCAACACTATAAGGAACATGGTATCTGTAAAAATATATACGTCTGTATTGCTCCGAAGAACGCGGTATCTGTATAAAGGAGGTGGGTGTCCCATACGCCTACTAGTCGTCCTCCCCGCCCAATGCAAATGTACAAGTCGCGAACACGATATGGACATCACGTACTATGATGCATGTCTCTATAAAAATAACAACTAAGCGAAATACCGTCACACATGTTGCTCACACCGATGGCCAGTCGAGTATGAGGCACGCGTCCCTACATGAACTCACTCTGTGACAGGCAATGATACGTGTCAAGGCCTGGGGAGTCATACCAATAACTCCACAACTTTAGGTGGGTCTACTAGACTCTAGGTTAGATACAAGTTCTAACGTCAACGCCTTCGTTGACTGCACCCGAGTCTTTCTCGGACGCGCACAGTTATATTATATTAAAACAATAAATATGCAACTGATAATACAGAATTCAAACAGTACAACAAGGCAAGGTATACTTGCCTAGCAAGAAAGCTGCGAAGTACCAATATCCTGCTCCTGAAGTCGCGTAGAATAATCCGATATGTCCTATATACATATAATATAATACAATACAACATTAGCCATTACACAACCATAAATGCATTGAACTCAGGGCATATCTAGGTATGACACTAGTCAACTAGGGTCAAGTGTGCGTCTAGTTGCACGGGTGTCGCGTCTGTAATTGCTATACAAAACAGACAGTCAAAATGATACGGGGCTTGCCAGTACGTCAGTGTACATAATGGCAGTCTGCTAACAAGTCACATGGTCACAAGTCAATGGTAAATACGGGATATCCGTAATTACACTCGGGTCACCTAGTATATTTATAATTCTACCTATTATTATCTAGCATATATCATTAATACTTATAATATATATATACACCAATCAAATATATATACAATATATATATATATGTGTTTGTACACTAATTGAATTTATACCATATTTTTGTATTAACCATATACTAGGGAATACATATACTATACGTTTATATACCAATTATATACATTAACACATACTAATGGGATACCTAAATATATACACATACATACACATAAAAATATGAATGGAGGGGAACAAATTCGTACCTCGGGGTACGTGTACGTAGACGATGATGACGACAATGTGGTTGACGACGATGACGATGACGACGAGGGTGATAATGCGAATGATGGTGATGACGTGGATGGTGACTGGGACGATTAGCGTTAAGGTGTTGGTGATGATGATGAGATGGTGATGATCATGGTGGAGATTATGGTAATGGTGGTGATGATTAGAGTGGATGATGATGATGATGGGGTGCTCCGGCCAGGGGGAGGGGAGGTCCGGCCAGGGGAGGGGAGAAGGCTGTGGTCGAGGTTAAGGATGAGGCGAGGTGGTGGTGGTGGTTGTGTTGGTGGTGTGGGGTGCTGGAGTTAATTGTGGGTTAATGATGGTGATGATTAATAATGGATGAGATGACTGCTCGCCAGAATTCGGCCAGGGGAGGTCAGGCGTGGTGGCTGCTCAGGGAAGAGGGAAGAGGAGGAGAGGCTCGGTGAACGGAGGGAGAGGAGGAGATCGGGGAGAGGTCAGGGCTGCTCGATTGGTCGACGGAGGATGAGATGATGGTGGTGATGCTCGTGGGAATGATGGGAGTGGTGGCTGTTGCGTGGATCTGATGGTGGGAGATGTCTGGGTGGTCGAGGTACAGTGAGGTGGAGGTTCTCAGGCAACTGGGTTGAGTGCGGGTGGTGACGGGGCTGCGCCGACGAGTACTCCGGCGGCGGGAGGACAGGGAGAACAGGAGGAAGAAGATGAGGGCAATGGAAATGGTGATGGTGATGGGGAGTCCGGCGAGGGGCAGTGGGAGAGGGGGAAGGAGAAGGGAGCAGGGAGGAGTGGTTCAGTTCGGGTCCGACGGCTAGGGCAGCTCCGTCCGGTGGTCACGGCTATGGGGGGGATGATGAATCGTAAAGGCGTGTCGGCTAGGGAAGTTTTTTTTTTAGGTTTTGGAATAAAATAGAAATGGAAAAGAGATTATATAATGTATGGAAAATAGGGTTGTCTTAAGGTTGACCTAGAAAATTTGACTTTGGTCAACATCCTCTTGGGTTGGGCCTTGGGCTCACATGGGGATGTTTGGGAGGGCTATAATTTGCATTATTTAAATACAAGGCCAGAATTAAATGGGGCGATGTTGCGCGTTGCACACTACGAAAATTCATGGAAAAAATCCATATGAACAAAAAATAGGTTTCTTCATGTGTCATATCCAATGGCGTGGACACCTTAATGCATTTTTGCATAAAAACGCCCAACAATTAAAAAATTGCACAAAGATGGAAATTGGGTTTAAATTAATTAAAATAAATGCGCAAGGTGTTCTTGAATTAATTAGAAGTACGTGGGGATAAAATTAGGTGGGACACAAGTGTCATGGACATAGAGGGCTCAGAGTAAAATTTTATCATAAATTAGGTTGTACGAAACGGGTCAAGATTGTGTCTCCAATTTCGATTGGAACGTACAAGGATACAAAGTCGTATTTATTTAGAATTAAATAATAACGTCTACGACGAATATTGTGCGACTAAAATGACGCACAAGAAAGCATAATTATGAGTTACACAAATGTCAGAATGAAAGGCGGGCACGACTAGGACAAGGTTGTAAAGTTTGTAGGAAGGCAATGGCTCGTGTAGTGTTCCAATTATCGAAGCAACGGTAAGGCGCACTAACTGATATAAATATTATATAATTAAATAAAATACCGTGTTCTAATTCTAATTGGATTCTAATTAGCCATAATCTCTCTATCTAAGCCAAGTAGGCCTAATTTTGGGTGAGGGGGTTTACAATCTAACCAACATAAAATAATTTCATCCTCGAAATTAAAATAAGGCATGGTTTGTTAATCCTTCACGTACATAAGGCAAGTCAATCGCAATCTCTCTATGATAATTAAAATTCTAATCAAATCCATCGCAATTACTTCAAAATTAAGATAATCACTATTCAAATCAAAATTCAACCTATTATAATCTCTTCTCACTTTTTCAAATCATCAACATCCAAATTTAAATTGAATCCATATAACATCTTCAATATTTAATTAACCCACATAAAAAAAAATTTATCATGATTTCCAGCTATCATAATCTCCTCTAGAAAACAATTCTAATCCAATATTATTCCTATTTTCACTTATAAATTTTTTATACTTCAAATTTTTAAATTTAATTCACATCCTCAATATTTCAAATAAGTAATCCAACAATCAAAATTTAACTTTTAATTCAAATCATCAATTTTAAAATTCAATCCGTCAATGTTCATGTTTACAGTTCCATTTATTTTTCTCAAGATTTAAATCGATGATTCAACCTTCAATATTTAAATCATGTGCCCAAGTATAAATAGTTGGTCCGCAATATCAAGATATCAATTTTCATTAAATCCTTGTTATCTTAATCATTTTTCTAAAATTCTCCACATCTAAAATGACATAATCCCAGAATCTAATCTTACTTGATCACAATCTAAAAGAAATTCCTCTCAAGTTGATAATGCAACTTCTACCCAAATTTAGAAGTTACCCATATATCACATAAGGCTCTTATATTTAAGAAAACTTATTCCTCAAATTTACTTAATCATGGTACTCAATCCTCAAAAAATTTAACACCAAATGTATCATATATGATATACCCTTAATCAGTTATAAAAGATAGTCATCTAGTAATGTGATTGGCCTATGGGGTATATCTAGTACTCTCTGTATTTCAAACTTATACTAAGCACGAGGTTTGCTCTTTCCGAAATAAGGAAAGACGAAAAACAATAATAAAGTGTTCAAGGGGGAGGTAATAAAATATAAGTGTGGGGATCAAGCGTTTAAAGAATTCAAATGGAAATTGTCAAGGCAGTTGTGGATTGAAATCCTATTTTAGTAATTCCTATTCACATGCCCGTATCAGTATAGTTATATAACTGATACGATATGCTCAGACATATCTAGAGGGCAAGTACATTCGTCTACTAATCACTATATATCTCAATCCACGTAAAGTAGTTATGCGAAGGGCGAACCAAGTGCACTATGGTTGATCAGACCGTAATACACTGATTCTGAAATGTATTAGTGTAGCACTCCAATAATACATGTCATGAACAAGCTCGATAAAGAATAAGTTTGCAAAACTAGGCTATAATAGCAGCATAAGTCAAGGTAGTACAACAAATATAAGTACGCTAGATTATGATAAAAGAAATTACAAAATAATTCAAGTTTACCAAGAAGATAAGGCTCTAAAATCTCTACAGTTGTCATACTAACTCCTTGTCTAAGTCGCTAGTCGACCATATAGAGGTATGGGCCTCTAAATTCTATAGTCTGACTAAACACTATCGTCTTATGCTAGTATACAGTTAATGTCATTCAGTTACACTTCAATAATGAGTCAAGAGGACTATGTGTTACTTGGTTGTGAGGCATACTACCCAGATAATAAACTAATACTGTGACAATCTTAAGAAAAATCTACGAAATAACCTTGTTCTTATAAATAAAGTATGAACTCTTATTAGGGTATATACGAAAAAGATCTTGGTACTTATTAGGTTCTCATATTGTATTATATAGGTAATAGTCACCTTAAGTCTTAATCACAGTGCATATAGAACATAAGTCAATAGTAAGAATGGAAAAGTTACTGGCCTTCAAGGGAAAAGAGAATATAAACTATATTAAGGTGGGGTACATGTTACGTGATTTAAAACTAAGAAAAATCAAATCAAAATCTAAAAGAATAACTCAAAACTATCATGCTCTAACTACCAAGCACAAACTTTTTAGAATTTAAGTTTAGCAACTATAATCCTACCACACTATATATCGTAACATAGAATAAAATCACTTGACCTATAATCAGAAGTATTAGGGGGCAAGTGTGGTAGATAACGAAAAGAAAACAGAATTAGTCGTCGTACAGTATAGCGAGCACTAAGTTTTTAGAGGAACAAGATATGATATTACAACAGAGGGACTCTAGATAATATCATAGTTTCCTACGGGGAAGGTGGTATGCTAATATCTGTGTTCGAGGTTTGATCGAGGAAAATATTATATTCGTTCATCTTAGCTTCCTAAGGTACTGTCTGCTAGTATCAGGACAAGAACCTAAATTTATAGTTTTATAATACTATCTCACTATAAAAGTTAAGTTTTGGTCCTAATATTCAACCTTGGATTTCTATTGGTCCCTCAAATGCTAGGGTCAAACAATATGGTTAAATTTATAACTCACTCTAGTTGTGTCTATACTACTCTCAAGTCATCCATAATTTATCAAGGGATAATGGTCAATCATTCTACAGGTAAGGGTTGCTAGGGTTCATTAGGTAGTCTAAACTTAGTGATATGTCAAAGCCTAGTTGTATTCTTAATAGGAAGGTTACCCTACTTATTATCTAACAACAGGGACTTCTATATTCTAGGAGAAGGCTATATTCAAGGAACTATTAGAGAAGCACATGAATCAAGCAGGATGCAGCTATTCAAATAGAATAAATTGGAAGGAAGGTGAATCATAGTCAATTGTGGATAATATCCTATACTCTATTCTAGGTGCAGGCTTGCTCGGTACAGTAACGTAACCGAGACAATATGCTCTTGACCTGTATGGGCCACCACTAAAAATATGTCACGTCCCAGTCCCAAAATACGTAGGACTAGGACACGTAAGCATGCCAGCCGCATATATATGGCAACTCTAATGTATGGAACCATAACACATGCGTACGTTGTATCATGAATAATAATTCATAAGTGGTAAAACTATCACAAGTCATATGGCATAACTAAATCTCATCCACGGAAATCATATACAAGTAAATAACCAATATCGATGAACTAGATCTCAATATAAAGTATCACAAGATGATAGTCGGATGGAAATAAATCCACTACCGAACTAGAATATAAAAGAAAACACAACAATATAAGTACAACAACCAACAATCAGTGAGACTCGAAGAGAGGACTCCTCGGAACATAAGTAACTAGTCCGGATCTGCGCTCCTGCGAATACTCATGAACATCTACACCTGGAAAGGGACTAGGTCCTCAGAGGAACATAACAAGATACATAGAAGCATGCCATAAAGTAAATACTGAATAAATAAAGGGGTGTGCTAACCATCTAAGTGAATGCAATTTAAGGACAACTTTGGTACGTATGGGTAGGCATAGGCATAAGGTCCAACGTTCTCTAGAGTATGGTATCTGTAACGTCCATCATTCCGAAGAATGAGGTATCTGTAAAATCACCAAGTAACGTCCAACACTCTAAGGAACGTGGTATCTGTAAAAATATATACGTCCGTATCGCTCCGAAGAATACGGTATCTGTATAAAGGAGGTGGGTGTCCTATACGCCTACTAGTCGTCCTCCCTGCCCAATGCAAATGTACAAGTCGCGAACACGGCGTGGACATCATGTACTATGATGCAAGTCTCTATAAAAATAACAACTAAGCGAAATACCGTCACACGTATTGCTCACACTGACGACCAGTCGAGTATGAGGCACACGTCCCTACATGAACTCACTCTATGACGTACAATGATACGTGTCAAGGCCTGGGGAGTCATACCAATAAATCCACAACTTTAGGTGGGTCTACTAGACTCTAGGTTAGACACAAGTCCTAACGTCAACGCCTTCGTTGTCTGCACCCGAGTCTCTCTCGGACGTGCATAGTTATATAATATTAAAAAAATAAATATGCAACTGATAATACAAAATTCAAACAGTACAACAAGGCAAGGTATACTTGCCTGGCAAAAAAGCTATGAAGTACCAATAACCTGCTCCTGAAGTCGCACAAAACAATTTGATGTGTCCTATATACATATAATATAATACAATACAACATTAGCCATTACACAACTATAAATATATTGAACTCAGGGCATAGCTAGGTATGACACTAGTCAACTAGGGTCAAGTGTATGTCGAGTTGTACGGGTGTTGCGTCTATAATTGCTGTGCAAAACAGTAAGTCAAAATAATACGAGGCTTGCCAGTACGACAGTGTACATAATGGCAGTCTGCTAATAAGTCACATGGTCACAGGTCAATGGTAAATACGGGATATCCATAATTACGCTCGTGTCACCTAGTACATTTATAATTATACTTATTATTATCTAGCATATATCATTAATACTTATAATATATTTGTACACCAATCAAATATATATACAATATATATATGTGTTTGTATACTAATTGAATTTATACCATATATTTATATTAACCATAACTAGGGAATACATATACTATACGTTTATATACCAATTATATACATTAACACATACTAATGGGATACCTAAATATATACATATACACACACATAAAAATATAAATGGAGGGAAACAAATTCGTACCTCGGGGTACGTGTACGAAGATGATGATGACGACGATGTAGTTGACGACGATGACGATGACGACGAGGGTGATAACGTGGATGGTGACTGGGACGATTAGGGTTAAGGTGTTGGTGATGATGATGAGATGGTGATGATCATGGTGGAGATGATGGTAATGGTGGTGATGATGAGAGTGGATGATGATAATGGGGTACTCCGGCCAGGGGAAGGGGAGGTCCGGCCAGGGGAGGGGAGGAGGGTGTGGTCGGGGTCAAGGATGAGGGAAGGTGATGGTGGTGTTGGTGGTGTGGGGTGCTGGAGTTAATGGTGGGTTGATGATGGTGATGATTGCTAATGGATGAGTTGACTGCTCGCCAGAATTCGGCCAGGGGAGGTCCGGCGTGGTGGCTGATCAGGGAAGAGGGAAGAGGAGGATAGGCTCGATGAACGGAGGGAGAGGAGGAGATCGGGGAGAGGTCGGGGCTGCTCGGTTGGTCGGTGGAGGATGAGATGAGGGCGGTGATGCTCGAGGGAATGATGGGAGTGGTGGCTGTTGCGTGGATCCGACGATGGAAGATGTCTGCGTGGTCGAGGTACAGTGAGGTGGAGGTGCTCAGGCAACTGGGTTGAGTGCGGGTGGTGACGGGGCTGCGCCGACGAGTACTCCGACGACGGGAGGACAGGGAGAAAAGGAGGAAGAAGATGAGGGCAACGGCAATGGTGATGGGGAGTCCGGCGAGGGGCAGTGGGAGAGAAGGACGGAGAAGGGAGCAAGGAGGAGTGGTTCAGTCGGGTCCGGCGGCTGGGGAAGCTCTGGCCGGTAGTCACGGCTATGGGGGGATAATGAATAGTAAAGGGGGGTCGGCTGGGGAAGTTATTTTGTTTTAGGTTTTGGAAAAAAATAGAAAAGGAAAAGAGATTATATAATGTATGGAAAATAGGGTTGGCTTGAGGTTGACCTAGAAAATTTGACTTTGGTCAACATCCTCTTAGGTTGGGCCTTGGGCTCATATGGGAATGTTTGGGAGGGCTATAATTTGTATTATTTAAATGCAAGGTCAGAATTAAATGGGGGCGATGTTGCACATTGCACACTCCAAAAATTCATGAGAAAAATCTACATGAACGAAAAATAGGTTTCTTCATGTGTCATATCCAATGGCGTGGACACCTTAATACATTTTTGCATAAAAGCGCCCAACAATTAGTAAATTGCACAAAGATGGAAATTGGGTTTAAATTAATTAAAATAAATGCGCAAGGTGTTCTTGAATTAATTAGAAGTACATGGAGATAAAATTAGGTGGGACACAAGTGTCATGGACATAGAGGGCTCAGAGTAAAATTTTATCATAAATTAGGTTGTACAAAACGGGTCAAGATTGTGTCTTCAATTTTGATTAGAACGCACAAGGATACAAAGTCGTATTTATTTAGAATTAAATAATATTGTGCGACTAAAATGACCCAAAAGAAAGCATAATTATGAGTTACACAAAGTTTAAAATGAAAGGCGAGCACGACTAGGACAAGGTTGTAAAGTTTGTAGGAAGGCAATGGCTAGTGTAGTGCTCCAATTATCAAAGCAACGGTAATGCGCACTAAGTGATATAAATATTATATAATTAAATAAAATATCGTGTTCTAATTCTAATTGGATCTAATTAGCCCTAATCTCTCTATCTAAGCCAAGTAGGCCTAATTTTGGGTGAGGGGGTTTACATAGGGATTCTATCAAAAATATGTTTAGGGAGATAGACTATGCAAATCACCAGGCTTGTCCTGCATCTTGAATATTATGGATTTCACTGAACAGACTCGTCCCCGTGTAAGCGAACGTCTTATTGAGAGTAGGAAAATATGTGCTCGATGTTTAAAAAACTGAGTGAAATGAACTTGGGTAGAATACCCCGTATAAATGAATAATGGTTTGACCCAAGGAGGGGGGCGAGCATCGTACGACGTATTTGCACGATGTATCATATGCTTGAACTTGTACCTATGACCTTATGAGATGACCTAGCAATTAGGCAGACGATCCTGTGCCGAGTGAATGAACCTGTATTACCGACTTTACTATATTGCTTGAACAAGCTATAGAACTTGGGCAACAAGACTTAGGATTAGACTTGGAACGATAACGTGTGCTATATTTGACCCAAACGGATGATGCTAGTCGGTAGATCGAATAGATTTTGCTTAACGATAGTGCAAATACTTGAGATCGAGTTAGAATGGAAAAATGCTTTGGGATTTGATTGACCATATCAGAAGTATCCTTGTGATCCATGAAACGAACCCTTGAGATTTTTGCAAGTAGCTTGTCCAATTTTACTATCTCTAAGTTTGGTTGAATACATGTATTTGAGGGACGCCTTGAACTTATGCACGATCCAAGACTCAATAAGATATAAAACTCGAGTGCTAAGACTTCGTTATCGCCAAGTTGGTTGACATACATATGTTTAAAGGACGCTTTCAATATGTGCACGATCTAGACTCGCGATATGCTGATCGAAATGCTAGTGCAAGTGAATATCCACTTGAACAAGTATAAAACTTGTATAAGTTTGCCTCAGCCTTATATCGTTAAATCAAGATCGATTAAAATATACTCTACGTTAAACAAAAATGTCCCGCGCTAAGGCCCAATGAGACTAACTCAGCATACACATGACACGGTGTAAGGATCGAGTAGGAGATTGTGTTCAAAATTAGATTTAGTGGTACCGATTGCTACGCTTGGGATAGATTCAATAGTGCGATAAAACGACCTGCGTTCAGTAAGTCTCGAGGACGAGACTTTTTCTAAGTGGTGTATAATGTAACACCCCATTCCACTCAAGCGGACTGCCGATTCAAACGGCAAAAGTACAATATCCCAACCCACTTTGCTCAGAAAAGAATACTCGTTTGAGGCAAAGGATGTCCAGGTTTGTCCCTTCAGGAGTCCGCTTAGGCTTTTAAAGGCTCGTTCGGTGTCACGACCCACACCCAGAAATTGGGCATGAGCCGTGGGCACGTCCAGCCTACGCCACAGCATTGGCAGTAGAACGCTGTCTAGGTCTCAAACATAACTCATCCTGTCAATGGTCTTAACTCCATAAGGAGGACAATGATAATACATGGATCCACAGTTTATAATATACTTAATCATAATGCTATATGAAAGTAATTGCCACGATGAGAAATAAGGATAAGAGTTCTATCATAAGTCAACACAAATATAAATACATCATAAATCTAGAGTCTAGATGTCCACCCAAAAGTCACAACAATAATACAACCCAAATCTCAGTCTAGTACAATAATACATAAAATAGGATAGTCCAAGTGCCTGTAGGTAGAATCTCCTCTAAGATGGGTAACTCCTCTGGAATTTCTGGTATGAAATCACCCTCTGTTCCCAGGCCGTAGTGGGTAGGGCAAAAATCCTCCAAGTCCTCTGAAAATGTTATCCAATCAGGATTTGAGCGAAGCACAAACACTAAACAGCATTTTCATTTATGTTGACAAAAACTATAAAATAATGTAAGGAATACAAGATGGAATGAATACTGGAAATATAGAATACTAGAGAATATGAAGTAAGCAATATAACATCTAGCAATGAATAAAAATATCAGTGGATGCTAGAACAAGTAATCTAAAATAAAGAATAAATATTTGGCTAAGTGTTTGAAATATCAGTTTATTATATGATCGGCTTGGTACAAGATCAGGCTGGTTATATATGATTAGCTATGATTCATGTAGGTCAGGCTAACCATCTAGTTAGCTATGATACAAGTAATGGTCAGGCTAATCATATATAACAGCTATGAGGCATGTAATGGTCAGGCCGCACCCGACGTGAGATGTGGGGTTAGCTATGATGCATGTAGAGTTGGGTATGATCATATAATCTACTAATATTTATCCATCCCCAGCTAGCACGATGGATTCCAATCATGACTCCTCATGACGGGTATCTAGGGTGATAACCTGTGTATCCACAGTGTCAGAGTCAAGTATAGTATACAACTGAAATTATAGAATTAATTAACAAAACAAAAACTGTCATAGAATGTACTCGCCTGTGGTCCTGAGGCAGGTACGAGGATCGATGTCCAAGATAAAATCACAATGACCTAATTATGGAATATCAATGTCAAAATACTGAATTAAGGGAAATAATATGTTTAACTAATTAAATACGAGGCCTCTAGGTCAATTCTGAGGTTTACTGGTCAATACTAGATCCACTAGTCATTTTTATATCATGGGAGTGTATAGTGTACACTATCTATCTAAACTAGTCCTTACTTAGCTATACAAAACTTCAGTGTTAAGGATCTACAAGGTATTAGGTTATAACTATATCCTAGAGCCTAGTTAGTATATAAGTAACTTATAATAATTACCCTGCTAGTACTCCACCTCAATAGTATTAACCAATTCTTTACTCTAGCCATACTAGCATTAACTTAGCTGATCACTAATGCAATATACTAATTCTTACACCCTTAATATCTTAATACCTTAACTAACACTAGTCATTAACTAGCTCATAGTGGTGGTACCAAGGCAACCTAACCATAGGAGTTAATCACCCCAAAAATACTAGTCAAAAGATGGTTTAAACTAGCTAACTTCCTAACTAATACTAACTCGTATCAAAAGCTGATACTAAATCCTTCTCTTTCACAGTTTGAATAAAACTGACACTGTGAACCCCTTTTTAAGTAGCCAAGGTCCAGTTTTAATGAACCCTTCACAGTTTACTGTCTGAACTGTTCAGACCTACTCATACCTGGCTTAATCCTGAGACTACTATAAGACTACTGGCAGTCAGCCATCAGGACTTGTTCACCCCTAACACATGCACACACACACACACTGATACATTGAACTGAAACTTCTCACTGATTCTCTATACCTATTCACTGATACACTAGACACACATCTAGTCACACAGGTTATTCTAATACTCACTACACAGTACACAGTTTCAGGGAACCAACTGAGCAATTACCCAAGGCAGCAACATTCACCATGATCACTACACCTAGATACAACTGAATAGGATACTCAAGTAGCCAAAATTAGGGCAGCTAACCACACTAACTACTGTACCCTAAGGCCCATTCCACCCTATTCAAAACACTCACACCTCACCGATACTTAAACTTTCCCTCCATACTGACACTGATAGACAACTAGCACAGGGAAACTCAGTAACTCAGCATACACTGAAACCCAGTTACAACATATACATTGCTAAACCTTGAGAGAAGCATATGACTACTGGCAACATGCATAGCCTAAACTCTAGCAACTAATACTCACAACCAAAACACTGACACAGTATCAGCTCACTGATACACACACACACACACACATGCCTCTGCTGGACATAGAACTCCCTACTCTACTACTGTACTAAAAATAGTACAACACACCACACACACAAGTGAACTGGAGCTCACTCCCTCATATAAACACAAAAATTCACTGATATACACAGCCACACTAGCCTCAAGTATCTGACTATAAACAATACTAATACACTAAACAATCTGGAACCATACCTACTGACACTGGCACAGCACCCCCTAGCTGACATTGTTACCCGATACTGCTACTGCAGTTACACATGAGTGCAAACATACCTTAATGCACACTGAGCTCAGTCAAGACACACTGAACACAGTCCTACTGATACACTAACCACAGTTCAATTTTGAACTGCACGGATCCTGATCTGGCTTCAAACTCCCCTAATCCCTGGACTGATGCTGACATCAGTGTATCCCAATCACTGATACCTTGTATCAGACACCCAAGCACAACCATCTCCTACACTGCACTCACTGAACTGTTACAGAGAACACATAACCACACCCTCTCACTGAGACTGAGAAGAACACAACCACTGCTCTCCTACTTACTGAAACTAACTACCACACTCTCCAAACACTGATGAACTACACAGTACCCAGTCCCACTGATACATAACCCATAGCTCAGTAGGATACCCGATACAAATAAATCCCTAATTCCTGATACACTACGAAAATGCTGACTGCTCACACACAGTGAACTGGACTGCACAGATCTCCCTCACTGAACTTAATCTCACTGCACACTGATACAGTCCCCTAACACAACCCAAAAACCCGACTCTACACAGGGAACCTCCCCACAGTGTCTGATACACTGAGACACAGCTACACGAAATAACCCACACTGCAAACTCCAGAAACCCGACTGTACAGTAACCTTCCCAATGCATCCTTCTCCAAAACACACAACCTATCTATACACATATGCAAATACATCTATGTATATATTTATGTATATCAAAACATGCAGTAATAGAATACATTAGATAGGTAAACCCCTAAGAGGCATTTCATCGAACACCTAGTGCTACAAATCGGATTCCAAACCTAGAACTCCCGAATACCCAAATCAAAACCCTAAATCGAGATCAATACCTACATGTTGGAGATATAATCCTGTCTAAAAGCGTACCCCTATGATTAGGGTTCACGAAATTGGGGAAAAACCAACGTAGGAACACCAAAACCCTAGATCCACTTAGATCTTCATGGAGAAACCCCAAGAAAGAAATCTAAAACAATTGGTGGGCTCCTAATGGCCAAACAATAATGAAAAACAGAATTAAAATGGGGTTAAATCGGATTCTCACCTATTGGGAGATGGTTTCCCAATGTAGGTCCTCTTTCTTCAAGCCTTCTTGGTCCAAGCTCCTAGATTTCCTTTGATGGAGGAGGAAATAGATTTTTAGGGTTTTTAAATTCTGAAATTTATGGGGAAGGAAGGGTTTTTTTTAATGGAGGCTAGGTTTAGGGCTTTCCTCATGAAGGAAGAAGCTTGAGGGAGGCTTCCCTTCATTATATAGGACTAGGGTTAGGGTTTCAAATGCCAAGGTTTAATTAGCCCTTCATGTTTAGTCATAAAGAAATTAAATTAATTAGGGTTTAGTCATTTCTAGGGTTTTGAATCTAAAATTAAAAATGCCAATTAGGGTTTAGTCACAAGGGTTAAACCTATTGGGGTTTTAGGGTTTAACCTAAAACCTATGCATTAATAATACCTTATAATTATTTAATAAAACTCATCACACATATTTATTACACAATAAATTAAACATGGTAATTTACAATAATGTCCTAATCTGGAAATGTGGTAGTGACATTCGGAGTATCGCTCGACCGAGGCGAATCATTGCTAAGGTGGGTGGCTACGGTGAACTTGTTTTTGCTTAGCCAGCACACTTAAAAATATGGAATGATACATGCTAGTTGCTAGGTGAATCACCACCTGCATGCTAATAAGAATACAATGCACCTAACGAAGGGAATAATCCCAATTTGTATTGCTTGCCCTAGAACATGGAAATGAAACATTGCTTATATTCAGACCCTTGCATGCTACCTTTGCCTTGTGCAACAAGACCCCACTATGCCTCGAGTAGAATGATATATATATGCTCTTCTTGTACACTGTTAGACCCTAGATAATGTCGCTCGGTAAGTCCCTTCATGGTTTCACTCCTCGGTTCACCTTCGGGCCCGAGCAAACGTGAATGCTTATGTTTCCTTATGAATGCAATGCTTGCCTTCTTATAAGTTAACTTATAATGTTGCCTAGACTCAATGTTTGCCACACGAACTCATGCCACAATTGAGTAAACGCTACCCCTAACGTGCATGCATCTAGTGAGCCAGGAGATTATCAAATAGTTCTTTTGTGCATTGTAAACCTGCAAGTATCCGGGACCGTTAGGTCGCTAAGACAGTCTCCGCACCAGGGGAACGCATCAAGGCAAGTTGAATCACTGAATGAAAATTATGTCAAGTTGACATTGTCACGCCCCGATTCCGTGGAATCGATAGTCGTCCCCCGGGCGTGACCGCCGTGCGGGCCTAGGGTGCGTACCGCACAAGACTAAGTATTTTGTTTTGCATAGCGAGCACATATTCAGAGTACGCAGATAATTGAAACACATAATGAAACATGGAAAAGTTTTCTTTTATTGATAATATGAACATCTATTACAAACTCCTTGAACTGAGTCATAAGGATTGCCTCCATGGGCTTACAAAAGTGTTGACACAAAATGAGATAGCAGTCCTGTACATTACATCCTTACTAAACTCAAAATATAAAACCTTGTGTCGGAACGACTGCTTTGCCATGAAGCTGCATGGTTGCTTGGTGGCTAGCTTCTTCTTCAAAATGTTTCTTCTTCAAAAGCTTTAAAAGGTTGGCACGGTCGAGGTGTGCCTACAGCTGGACTGGATTGGAGGTTTGTCTCCTGCTCCTCGCTCGGCTCTTCTTAGTGCGGGGAACCTATTTCAACGAGGGTCAGTACATCGAAACGTACTGGTGAAGGCAAGCTAACCCAACTATACCAATTAACACGTTGTTTTTAATGAAGCATGCATATTTGTTGTGGGTTTCTATCTTGCCTTAGTTCATTTTATAATAAGACATAGATATAGAATTATTGAAATAGCCCGCCACCATTCGGTGACGTTTACCTGCCCGTCTGAACCACCTGAATAATACTTACCTTGCCTTCCCTGCCAAGAAGACACAAGTTAGTAGCAACAGGTTTAAATATACGAGGGGATCACTGGCTTGATGCCATAATGGACGGGTTTAGTCTCAGGCTAAGATGACGGAGGCACTTGTATCACTGCACGCCATCCTGCCTATTGGAAGAGACTATTCTTGAAGTTCCGTCCGGATCGGATCGGTGCCAGTGCCCCAGCAACCGTCCACAGGAACCTATAGGCCTTGTGCACAAGTTGTCCGTGATCAACGGCGTTGTGTTAAGTTTACCATTTATGTAGCTGAGGCAATGAAATCAGGGGATATGTAGCATTGTGTAATTTATTTTGCATAGTCTCCCTGATCAATTGATGCATGGCAAAGGGTGTTCTACATATAGCATATTTATAGAAGAAGAAGCAAGCATTCTAACACATATATATGCATATGGTAAACATTTCGAATAAGCAAGCATGTAGTAAGTAACCGTTCACAAGTTTCAATGACAAGCATACAGATCCAAGTCTATTCCCTTATTATCTTGATATCTTTTTAGTTATTACTTGGTATCGTTTGATCGGGCAAGCACGAATACAAGATTCAGATGTGAAGACTAGCAAGAAGGGCTAGCTAATCGGGTTGGTAGCCACTCACTTTAGTAGTTGGAAGGAAGAAGGAAAGAAGTGCTTTAGGAGTCCGCTCGAGCGACGCCTACAACTGGATCACCTGTATTGACACGAACAGCTGATCAGTACTTCTTCCTCTCTTTTCGTTATCGAAATTGAAGTGCAGTCCTACGAACAAAAGCAATGAAATCCATCGAAACCGTTCAAGAAAACCCAAGCAAATCCAAAAACCAACTCAAGGCACGAAAGCAACAAGCGACAGCGAAAAGTAGGCAACAAAGAATGCAGCGGAGAGGTCCCTCCTGACTCTGCCGCTAAGTCGATCCTTGGGGCGCGGTCCACTGAATATGGGAATCGATTCCGAAGAAATAAATCCATAACGAGGACGAGTTCTTAATTCAATCTATCCCGATCGAACGATACCGTCTAGTATTTCTTAGTCGCGCTCCCCGAATAGGGGGAACGGGGCACTACATCCTACCCAACCAATTGGAAGTTTCGTCCCGAAACTTAAAGAATAGAACCTACCACTAGGAAATAATGAGGGAAAGCTTTCCCTCATTTTTTATTCGAGCTCCCAAGTAGACTCTTCGACAGAGTGATTCCGCCAAAGCACGCGCACTAGAGGAACCAAACGGGTCCGAAGCAGCTTTTCTTTTCTATCCAAGATTTGCACTGGTTGTTCTACATACGTCAAGTCGGCCTGGAGACTCAGTGGTTCGAGGTCTACCACGTGGCTTGGATCGTACACATATTTCCTGAGTTGGGAAACGTGGAATATATCATGTACGCCAGATAGGGATGGTGGTAGAGCAATCTGATACGCAACTGAGGCAACCCGCTTTAGTATTTCGAACGGGCCGACAAATCTCGGAGTTAGCTTTTCTCTTGCCCCGAACCTGCTGACTCCTCGCATGGTTGAGACCTTGAGGAATACCCGATCGCCTACTTGGAACTCTAGCGGTCTCCGATGTGTGTCCGCGTAGCTCTTTTGACGGCTTTGAGCTACTTTTAATCTTTCCTGAATCAGCCGGACTTTCTGGACGGTCTGCTCCATGAGCTCAGGGCCAAGTACTTGCCGTTCCCTAACTTTGTCCCAACAGATAGGAGATCTACACTTCTTCCCGTATAACGCCTCATACGACGCCATTTGAATACTTGATTGATAACTATTGTTGTAAGAAAATTCGGCTAAGGGTAGATGAAGGTCCCAACTAGTCTTTAAATCTAAGGCGCAGAGTCGTAGCATGTCTTCGAGGATCTGGTTGACACGTTCGGTTTGGCCGTCGGTCTGTGGATAGTAGGCAGAGCTGAACTTCAACTTTGTCCCCATTGCTGACTGCAGGTTGTCCCAGAAACGTGATATGAATCGACCATCTCGATCGGAGACTATGGTTACGGGCACGCAATGGAGTCGAACGATTTCGTTGAGATATATCTGAGCCAGGCGGTCGGCACTCCAAGTAGATTTGATAGGCAGAAAGTGAGCTGACTTGGTGAGTCGATCGACGATAACCCAGACTGCATCATGTCCCCGTTGCGTCCTCGGCAAGCCAACAATAAAATCTATCGTTATATCATCCCATTTCCACTCCGGAATAGCAAGGCTCTGCAACTCTTCGCCTGGTTTCTGGTGTTCGGCCTTTACTCGTTGACAAGCCATGCAATGCGACACAAACTGCGCCATATCTCGTTTCAAGTCGTGCCACCAAAATATCGTGCGAAGGTCTCGATACATCTTTGTGCTACCCGGATGGGAAGTATAACTAGCATAGTGAGCCTTCGTGAGTATCTCTTGTCTGAGCGCCGCGTCGTTCGGAACTCACAGTCTTCCCTTCACTCGAAGCGTCCCATCCGTGCTTACCGCAAAGTCGGACGCCTTCCCTGCTGAGATAAGGGCATGAATCTTTTGCAGGAAGGGGTCGTCCTTCTGAGCGGCCTTCACTTTATGTAACAAGTTGGGTTCGAGGCGCAGTTGAGCCACTTGTGCCTACTTTTTATATCTTATTTTCAGTGTAATGCCCAGTGATTTTAGATCTCGGCACAGCCTATCATCAATTGCCAAACTCCCTACAAACACTCGACTCAATGCGTCAGCTACTACGTTTTCCTTTCCAGGCGTGTATCTGATCTTGAGATCGAAGTCGCTTAGGAGTTCAAGCCATCGCCGCTGCCGAAGATTCAAATCCTTCTGAGTGTACAAATATTTCAAGCTCTTATGGTCCGTGTAGATTTTACATGGCATGCCATAGAGGTAGTGGCGCCATAGCTTCAGCGCAAACACTACTGCAGCTAATTCTAAGTCATGCGTCGGATAGTTCTTCTCGTGAGGCTTTAACTGCCTCGACGCATAGGCTATGACTTTATCGCGCTGCATCAGGACACATCCTAGTCCTTTACTTGATGCATCACTGAAAATTTTGAAGTCATCTGGTCCGTTCGGCAGAGTGAGAATTGGTGCTGAGACGAGGTGCTGCTTTAACTCCGTAAATAAAGCTTCGCAGTCGTTCGTCCAAGTAAACTTCGTACCCTTCTGTGTGAGTTGGGTCAAAGGCAAAGCAATTCTAGCAAAATTCTGTATGAACCTACGGTAGTACCCTGCCAGTCCAAGAAAACTTCGGATATCGCTAGCTGACTCCGGATGTTTCTACTGCGTGATGGCTTCCACCTTCTTCGGATCAACTGAGATGCTTCTGAGGAGATGATATGCCCCAAAAACGAGATACTGTCTAACCAGAACTCACATTTACTTAGTTTGGCGTACAACTTGTTGTCTCGAAGGATTTGCAGCACCATCCGCAGGTGTCCTGCATGCTCATCCCTAGTCTTCGAGTACACCAAGATGTCATCGATAAAAACTACCACGAATTTATCGATGAAAGGCCTGAATACACGATTCATAACATCTATGAATGTAGCAGGGGCATTCATCAGTCCAAACGGCATTACTGAAAACTCGTAATGTCCGTATCGGGTTCGGAAAGCAGTCTTTGGCACATCTTCTGGCTTAATCTTCAGCTGGTGATAACCCGAGCGAAGATCAATCTTAGAGAACACCATTGTCCCTTGTAACTGATCAAACAAGTCATCTATCCGTGGCAGAGAATATTTGTTTCTGATTGTGACCTTGTTCAATTCTCTGTAGTCAATGTAGAGGCGTAGAGTTCCATCCTTCTTCTTCACGAAGAGCATGGGGGCACCCCAAGGAGACACGCTCGGACGGATGAACCCACGATCAAGTAATTCCTGGAGTTGGCGCTTTAATTCATTCAGCTCTGCAGGAGCCATTCTGTACGGAGGCTTGGAAATCGGCTGTGTATTTAAAAATGTGTCGATAGTGAATTCAATCCCTCGGTCTGGCGGCATGCCGGGTAGTTTGCTCGGAAACACATCGGGGAACTCCGCCTCAACGGAAGTAGACTCAACGTTTGCATAGTCCTGCCGTGTGTCCGGAACCGACGCTAGAAATCCCTCGCAGCCTGTGTAGAGCATTCGCCGAGCAGATTTTGTCGAAATCACCATGCAGGCCCTGGTCGCATCGTTCGCTGGACTACTGGTGTAATAGAACACGGCTTCTCCGGGCAGACGGAAAACGACTCGCTTCTCTGCACACTCAATAGTTGTCGCGCATGCGCCGAGCCAGTCCATTCCCAAAATAATATCGTAGTCCCGAACATCTAGGACTAAAACATCAAGTGACAGCTTTCTCTCCCCAATACAGATATAACCGCCTAGGCATGCTGAACAGACAGGTATTTTTATACCAGATGGGGTGCTAACACTTAGATCTAAATGCAACGGAGTCATTTTTACATTGTTCTCCACGGCAAAATTTGTGGAAATAAAACTATGCGTTGCACCTGAATCAAATAGGACACGAGCAGGTATATTATTGAAAAGCAAAGTACCTGACACGACGGTATCCGAAGCTAGAGCTTCTTCCCGTGTCATGGTATAGACCCGTCCTGGAGCTTCATTACGCCCTTGCTAAGGCGCCGCTCGGTTGGCCTGGGTTGCAGCATTCTGGTTTTGTTGTGGAGGATGACGCTCTGAATACTTTGGACAGTTGGGAATGGCATGATCAGCAGCTCAACATATGAGGCATAATCCATGCTTTCGACGACATTCACTTTCAACGTGCCCTGTCCTTCTACAGAAATCATATCGTTGCCCCGAGTTTCCCTTTTTCGAACCGCCGTTGTTAGGGCGCTTTGCAGCGGTGTTTCCTCTATCGTTGCCTTGGCGTTTGTGATTGGGGGTTTGCACAGCGCCAGTGGCAACGTGAGGATACTGCGGTTCGAGGGAGAGGGCATGGTTTAAGACTTCCCTCATCGTCTGATACTGCAGAACGACTACGTGCCCGTGAATGCCAGGACGTAGTCCTCCCTCAAATCGTCTGGCACGACTCGCTTCATTCAGTAGATAAGCGGTAGCAAATTTGGCCAGTTTGTTAAATTCTGCCGAGTATTGCTTCACCGTCATGCTACCCTGCCGGAGTTGAACAAAATCATTTTCCCGTTGATGGCGTAGAGGTGGGGGTATAAACTACTCCTCAAACGCGGCACAAAAAGTTGTCCACGCGATCGCCTCCTCTCCATGGCCAAGTTGAAGAGATTTTTGATGCACGTCCCACCAGTCGTGCGCGTTGAGGCGAAGTAATAGTTGGGCACAGGTGACGCGCTTGTCTTCCGGCACTTCTAGGAGAGAAAAATGATCTTCAAGCTCGGCGAGCCAATCTAGGGCCACGATCGGGTCCTCAGTCCCGTTAAATGGCGTGTTACAGACCTTCTTGAAGTTGCCAAAGATGAAGGCAGTCACTTCCCTCTTCCTTGACGCTAGCGGTGTCTCAACTTCAAGCGCTGGCTGCTCCACTGGCGTAGCCGTTGTCGCGGCAGAATGGTTGGAGGCCAGGGTCTGAACAAGCTGCTGCAGGGTATCTACCTGCTTTTGTTAGACTGAGAGTCGAGCCTCTAGGTTGCTCTCGAACTTGGCTTGGCGGGCATCATCCCTCTGTCGTTGCGCTTCCAACATTTGCATCACCTGCTGAAGTGGGTCTGGTCGAGACATGCCCCGTCGGCTTCGGGAGCTAGCTGATGTGCCGGAGCTGCTCTCCTGGGCCTGCATCTCGCTTAGTGCTAGCGCTGACGGTTGCGCTTGCGTCATTCCTTGAAAAGAGGTAAATTATATCAGGATCATAATGTATTATGGACTTTTTGCATGAACGTATCTCATTTTTGGCCTTAACGAGTTCAGGAGTTCGCATAGGAATTTATTGTTTAAAGGAACTTTTCCAGTTCAAGAGTCAAAGGAACTTTGAAGCTGTGCTCTGATACCAACATATCATGCCCCGATTCCATGGAATCGATAGTCGTCCCCTGGGCGTGACCGTCGTGCGGGCCTAGGTTGCGCACCGCACAAGGCTAAGTATTTTATTTTGCATAGCGAGCACATATTCAGAGTACGCAGATAATTGAAACACATAATGAAGCATGGAAAAGTTCTCTTTTATTGATAATATGAACATCTATTACAAACTCCTTGAACTGAGTCATAAGAATTGCTCCATGGGCTTACGAAAGTGTTGACACAAAATGAGATAGCAGTCCTGTACATTATATCCTTACTAAACTCAAAATATAAGACCTTGTGTCGGAATGACTGCTTTGCCACGAAGCTGCATGGTTGCTTGGTGGCTAGCTTCTTCTTCAAAATGTTTCTTCTTCAAAAGCTTCAAAAGGTTGGCACGGTCAAGGCGTGCCTACAGCTGGACTGGATTGGGGGTTTGTCTCCTGCTCCTCGCTCGGCTCTCCTTAGTACGGGGAACCTGTTTCAACAAGGGTCAGTACATCGAAACGTACTGGTGAAGGCAAGCTAATCCAACTATACCAATCAACACGTTGTTTTTAATGAAGCATGCATATTTGTTATGGGTTTCTATCTTGCCTTAGTTCATTTTATAACAAGACATAGATATAGAATCATTGAAATAGCCCACTACCGTTCGGTGACGTTTACCTGCCCGTCTGAACCACCTGCATAATACTTACCTTGCCTTCCCTGCCAAGAAGACACAAGTTAGTAGCAACAGGTTTAAATATACAAGGGGATCACTGGCTTGATGCCATAATGGACGGGTTTAGTCTCAGGCTAAGATGACGGAGGCACTTGTATCGCTGCACGCCATCCCACCTATTGGGAGAGACTATTCTTGAAGTTCCGTCCGGATCGGATCGGTGCCAGTGCCCCAGCAACCGTCCGCAGGAACCTATAGGCCTTGTGCACAAGTTGTCCGTGATCAACGACGTTGTGTTAAGTTTACCATTTATGTAGCTGAGGCAATGAAATCAGGGGATATGTAGCATTGTGTGATTTATTTTGCATAGTCTCCCTGATCAATTGATGCATGGCAAAGGGTGTTCTACATATAACATATTTATAGAAGAAGAAGTAAGCATTCTAACTCGTATATATGTATATGGTAAACATTTTGAATAAGCAAGCATGTAGTAAGTAACCGTTCACAAGTTTCAATGACAAGCATACAGATCCAAGTCTATTCCCTTATTATCTTGATATTTTTTTAGTTATTACTTGGTATCGTTTGATCGGGCAAGCACGAATACAAGATTCAGATGTGAAGACTAGCAAGAAGGGCTAGCTAATCGGGTTGGTAGCCACTCACTTTAGTAGTTGGAAGGAAGAAGAAAATAAGTGCTTTAGGAGTTCGCTCGAGCGACGCCTACAACTGGATCACCTGTATTGACACGAACAGCTGATCAGTACTTCTTTCTCTCTTTCCGTTATCAAAATTGAAGTGCAGTCCAACGAACGAAAGCAATGAAATCCATCGAAACCGTTCAAGAAAACCCAAGCAAATCCGAAAACCAACTCAAGGCACGAAAGCAACAAGCGACAGCGAAAACTAGGCAACAAAGAATGCAGCGGAGAGGTCCCTCCTGATTCTGCCGCTAAGTCGATCCTTGGGGCGCGGTCCACTGAATATGGGAATCGATTCCGAAGAAACAAATCCATAACGAGAACGAGTTCTTAATTCAATCTATCCCGATCGAACGATATCGTCTAGTATTTCTTAGCCGCGCTCCCCGAATAGAGGGAATGGGGCACTACAGACATCAGAATGAAAATCATGTCAAGTAAATCAAGTATCACAGCTCATGGAGCAATACTCGTTCAGTGCAAGAATCAAGATTCAAGCATCTCTTTTACTCGTGTTATGGATTGTCTTGTAAAGATGTGAATTTGGATAACCTTAGAGACTTGCATGTCGCAGACAACTCGAAAACGAAGGGGATCTTCGGATCATGTTCCATGGACGGTCTCCGGGGCACCGGGGCCCGATCCAATCCGGAATGGAAATGATTGTGGGGTCTCTCTTGTACTTGGCGAGATAGTTTCTAGCACCTCTTGTACTTTTTGTTGCATTCCATTCTCTCCAATGACCCATCACTGATGGCTATGCCAACGACCTCTTATTCATATAGATAATTCATCCCCGCTTAGCGACAATCCACGTAAGAGTCATTGCATCGCGCCTGGAAATTGGAACGACTTGAACGATCTTGAGTATAACACACTTGTATATAATAGTTGGTGCACAAAAACTATATTATGTGTTTGGATTTATCGAGCGGGCGAGTAGCCTCCCCACCAGTGCATTCATGTACTGATAATCTATCAGATTGTTTATAGGGTGCGGGAGAACCTCGTTCAGTGTGGATGCCTCCTTCGTGCGTGCTAAGGCGTGGAGTTTACTCTGAAGCCTTGGAGCGCTGCGTTCGAAACTGAAGTACATAAACAAGACATAATGTTGGAACATCGCCTATACATCATTCCACAAATGTAGCCACTTGGCACGCTTTTACTGTTTCAAAGAGAGAGGATTGAGCGACTTGTAATCTCGGCCTAGGGCCGCCTGTAATACTTGCTTATATCAATAAAGAGTTTATTTTACTACTACTTGTGTTATTCAATGCTTCTGCTATTGTCGACTTAGTGAACTTGTTACCAAATCGCCTATGCGTTTAAAATTCTGCTGCACTCGGACAATCTGTGCGACTCAGTGGCTTAGACCTTTTACCGCCAGCCAGAATAATCGGCCTTGCATAGACACGGCTCACGCTCGTACAATATCACGCCTAGAAGGGTCTAGCAATCGTCCCGCGGGAGCGCTGGCGCGGTGATTCTCGCCTAGCGGGGACAACCGATTAGCCTGCGGGAGATCGGGGCGTGACAGATTAGTATCAGAGCCCGGCTATATGCTTTTGGACTTCGTTTCAATTTTCTCAGTTTTGAAAGCTCGTTTATGGGTTATATACACACACTCTCTCTCTCTCAATGTCCCAATGGAATATTCCAACAATGAGTCTAAATACTGTCAAAAGTACATATAAATGATGTGATTGCTTGTACAGAATTATGATGCTAAGGCCTTTGTGCCAACCTGTGCTAGACTTGTGGGACTAGACTCGTGTCGTAATCGTGGCTTATGTGCGAACCCGATACCTATATATGTTTGCCCAACTGGTTAGTATGGAATTGAATATTGTCCCGAACGGTTACCTTTGTACACAGCCTTTCGGCTAAGTTGTGTTGAGTATCGCACGCCAAGACCTTTGGTATAAGCTAGTTGTAAACGATATTTGGATATCATTAAGGAATAAGACAAGTTAGACTTAGAATACCAACCGATAGATTATTATCAGACTTATCGCTTAGGCGAATATAGAGAATCGTGCTTGAATTTTGGGAATAGCTCGAACGGTATTTCATATCAGAAGATACAAATCGATTGAGGATTTAATCGGATGACTCAATTTCGAGTGGTGTATGGATCATTTAGAAATGTTCAAATGGATTCATAGGTCTTATACGAAAGTTGGATTGAATGATTAGAGAAGACTATCACCTTGTCCCTCTATATAAGGACACATCTCAATCCCTTTCCTGAGACGTCGCTATATATCTTAAAGTCATCAAGTCCATCCGAAAGGGTAAGAATTGGTGCTGATACAAGTCGCTGCTTTAACTCTATAAATGAAGCTTCACAATCGTCCGTCCACGTGAACGTTACTCCCTTCCGAGTGAGCAGGGTCAGAGGTGAGGCGATTCGTACAAAATCCTTTATAAATCTTCTGTAGTAGCCTGCTAGACCAAGGAAACTCTGAATGTCGCTAGCTGACTCAGGCCATTTCCATTTTATGATGGCTTCTATTTTTTTTTAGGTCAACCGAGATGCCCTCTGCAGAAATAATGTGCCCAAGAAAAGATATGTTGTCCAAACAGAACTCGTATTTACTTAGCTTCGCGTACAACTTATTGTCTCGAAGGGTTTGATGCACCATCCGCAGGTGTCCTGCGTTTTCATCCTTATTCTTCGAGTACACTAAGATGTTATCGATAAAAACTACCACAAACTTATCGAAAAATGGTCGGAATACACGATTCATCAAATCTATAAAAGCAGCAGGAGCATTCATCAGTCCAAACGGCATAACAGAAAACTCGCAGTGGCCATAGCAGGTTCGGAATGCTGACTTTGGCATATCCTCAGGCTTAATCTTCAAATGGTGGTAGCACGAGCGAAGATTAACTTTTGAGAACACCGATGCCCCTTGCAGCTGATCAAAGAGGTCGTCTATACTAGGTAGGGGATACTTGTTTCTGATAGTGACCTTATTCAGCTCCCGATAATTGTTGTAGAGTCGTAATGTCATATCCTTTTTCTTTAAGAAGAGTACAGGCATGCCCCAAGGAGACACGCTCGGACGGATGAACCCATGATCCAACAGTTCTTGTAGTTGGCACTTTAACTCCTTTAGTTCAGCAAGGGCCATTATGTATGGAGCTTTGGAAATCGGCTGAGTATTTGGGAATATGTCAATGGTGAACTCGATCTCTCGGTCAAGTGGCATGCTGGGTAGTTCGCTCAAAAATACATCAGGGAACTCTACCAAAACGGAAGAAGACTCAACGTTTGCGTAATCCAGCTACGTGTCCCGAACCGACGCTAAGTATCCCTCACAGCCAGAGTATAGCATCTGTAGAGCAGATATTGTCAAAATCACCATGCAAGCCCTGGACGCATCTGTTGCTGGACTACTCGTGTAGCAAAATTTGGCTTCTCCAAGTAGGCAAAAGATGACTCGTTTCTCTGCACATTCAATAGTTTTCGAGCAAGCGTCGAGCCAATGCATCCCCAAAATGATGTCGTAATCCCGAACATCTTGGACTAACACATCGAGCGAGAGTTTCCTTCCTCCAATACAGACGTAACCGCCTTGACATACTGAACGGACAGGTATTTTTGTGCCTGAGGGGGTGCTGTCACTACCCCATTTCCAGAGTCGAATATTTTTATTTATTTTAATTTGATTAATTGTGTATTATTTATAATTAATTATATTTATATTTAATTTGTGATTGTATTATTTTTATTTGATTGTTTTAGGGTTTTGGCTAGCCTGGACCCATGTCAGACCCTAGTGGACCCATGTCCGACCTAACCCATACCCTTGTGAGACTTATTTTTGGTTTTAGAATATTTATTATATTTTTAGTGGGTTAGTTGGAGAGTTTGGGAGTTAGTTTGAGTGCTTTTGGAACCCCGAACCCAAAACCCAAGTTAGGGGAGGGCATTTTGGTAATTTCCCACTTTGTAAACCCCTTTTCTTGTGTGTGGCCAACCCCTACCCGACCAAAGCAGCAGCTCCAGCAACTCCATTCTCTTCTTCTTCACTTCTTCTTCTTCTTCTTCTTCTTCTTCTTCTTCTTCTTCTCCACTACTTCTTTCTTCTTCCTTTCTTCTTTCCACTCCAAGTAAGTACACTATTTCTCTTCTTTCTTCTTCTATTCTTTATGGTTGTTAACCATAACCCTACATTTTTTCCCAACCTAGGTGTTTAGAGCCTAGACTTAGTGTGGAGGCAAGATTTGGAGGCTTGGAGCTTGAGGAAGGTGATTTCAAGTAGATTGGAGACTTTGGCCTTGGGATTCCAACTCCCAAGAGGTAAACCCTAACTTTTCTCTTGCTAATTATTCTTATGTAGTGTAATTAGTGGTTTAGAACCTTCCTAGACCCTAAGCCTACCCGTGGAAGGAAGTTGGAACAAGTTTGGTTGTGTTTGGAGACTTTAACACTAGGTTTTGTGTCAATTTCGGGTAAAATTCGTGATTGGCCCAATTTTTGGTGTTGCCCTAGGTTAGACGGACCTAGGTAGACGTGCTCGGGTGTCTTGAGGGTTAGTATGTGTCTCCGTTCGGACACGTAAAGTCGTGTCGAGGAGAAATGGGCATTTCGGGCATTTTTGGGGTTTTCGTCGTCGCCGGTTCTAAGTGCGTGCGCGTTTTCGCCACGGGCCTAGAATCGACGGGGTAGCATTTTTTCTAGGATTTAGACATCGTTTAGAACCCGTGGGTAAATTTTGGGCCGATTCTGAGTTGGTTTGGTGTGCATTTCAGGAGGTTTTCCGAACCGCACAACGCGTGTTCGTCGAAATGACCGAACGGCCATTTCGACTTGGTTTCCTAGTTTCGGACTTGTGCGCGCGTTGGATTAGCTTCGGGAAATGTATGCTAGAATTCTCGGATTATATTTTATATATATATAGGTGTTTGTGTGCGTAGGGGGCGTTGGGCGTGCGTTGGTGGGGCGTTGTGCGTTGTGTTGTGTGTTGTGTTTATAGGTATATATATGTGTATATATAAATGTGTATGTGTTTCTATATATATATATGTGCATATATATATATATATATATATATATATATATATATATATATATATATATATATATGTGTGTGTGTGTGCGTGTGTGTGTGTGTGTGTGTGTGTGTGTGTTTATGTGTGTATAGTTGTGTGTGTGTTAGTGTGTATGAGAGTGTGTGTGAGGGTGTGTCAAAGTGAGTGTGTGTTTGTGAGCATGTGTGTGTGTGTGTATGGTTATAGATATATATATATATAGGTATATTTATATATGTATGTGTGTTTTTATATATAAATATATGTGTGTTTGTATATCTATATGAGTGTGTGTGTGTGTGTGTCTTTATATATATGCTTGTGTATATGTATATCTATATGTGAGTGAGTATATATATATGTTTGAGTGTGTGTGTGTGTATATGTATATATATATATATATATATATGTGTGTGTGTGTGTGTGTCGATATATATATATATATATATATATATATATATATATATATATATATATATATATATATATAAGGGTTTGTGTGTATATATATATAGATATGTGTGTGTATATATATATATATATGTGTTTGTGTATAAGTGTGTGTGTGCTTGTGTGTTTGTGTTTGTGTACTTATATACATATGTGAATGTGTGTGTAAGTACATAAGTTAGTGTGTGTGTATATATATATATATATATAGAGTTGTATATATATATATATATATATGTATGATTATATATATATATAGATATAGGTGTGTGCGTATTCGTGTGTGCGTGGTGGCCTGTGCAGCGGGCAGCGGGCAGTGGGCAGTGCGCGCTGCAGCGCACTGCACAGCAGCAGAATAAGCAGCAGCAGCAGAATAAGCAGCAGCAGCGGTATAAGCAGCAGCAGTGTAAGCAGCAGCAGCGGCATTCGCTGTAGCGAGCGTGAGAGGGGTATAGATATAGATAAATAGATAGGTTGATAGATTGATAGCTAGATAGATAGATGGATGGATGGATAGATCGATAGATTCATAAATAGATGGATAGATAGATATCTAGATACTAGATAAATAGATAGATGTATATCTAGATAGATTAATAGATAGATTGATACAAAAATAGATATATATATATATATATATATATAGATGGATAGATAAGTAGTTAGAGTTATATATTTAAGGATTATGTGTTTATGTGTGGGTGGATATATACATATAGTTATATAGCTAAATGCCTATGTGTATGTATATATATATATATATATATATATATAGTTAGTTAGATATATATATATGTATAGATATATATAGTTAGATAGATGCATAGATATGGCTAGACATATATATATATATATATATATATATATATATATATATATATATATATATATATGTATAGGTATGTGTATGGGGATATATATATGTATTGTGTTTGTGGATATATATATATGTAGATACATAGGTATATGCATATATGTATTAGATATATATATATTTTAGCCTAGATTATTAACTAGGTATATATCTATATTCATAATAGCTAACTAGAGGGTAGTTAGTGAGGTATCGGAGGATATCTCAATACCTTGAGATATTAAGGTATCTCAATACCTTGAGATATCCAAGGTATTGAGTTTCGAGCGGAGTTTTTGAGCAATTGCCTAGGTTTGAGTTTAAAGATAGGTTTTTATGTATATGTGTATATAATTACGCGTGCTAGCATAGGTTTTAGCGGGTATAGGCGGGGTGCGTAGCCTAGGTCGAGGTATCGGATACTGAGGGTATCCCGGTATCTCAAGGAGGCGAGTTTGAGGGTTTATTAGCTTAATGACCTAGTTTTGACCTAAAATTTTAGGGGCACCCTAGTTTGACCTAGAATTGACCGTAGTTGACTCGGTTGACCGCCAAAGTCAACTTTTGACCTAGTTTTCACCCAGAGTTGACTTTTTGGACCTAGAGTTGACTTTTTGATCGAGATTTCACCGGTTCGACCTGTTTGACCTAGAACGACCCTAGAAGCCTATTTTTAATTATTTTATATCTGTTTAACTTATTAGAACCCTGTTTAATCTTACTTTTTGTAATAGGTCCTTGCGACACCGGTTCGGATCGCCAGTTGCTCAGGACGTCAGGCGAGTACATTCTCTGATAGTTTTCATTATCTGATGATTATTATGATTCAGCTTCTAGTATAGTATCATCTGATTTTTCTGGCACAACACGGGACACGGACTGGTATTTCTGGATTTATTTACTTGCGACACATATTTTTCATGTTTCTGGCCTCTATTCTGGAATCACTACTGGCATCACCTACAGGCATCACTACTGGCATCACTCATGTTTCTGGCTGGACTCATACTTGATTTACGTGTCGGGTCTTGGATTCACTTATACTAGTCGGGGCAAGGAAATACTCGAGTAGACATGTAAATATTCCTATTTGGAATTATCAGGAATCACCCCCTCTGGTCTAATCTGGAATGATAGCAGTCGTGCACCCAATGCACGATGAGCCGTACTTACCCCTAGCCGTTTACATGTCGAAACAAGTATTTCAAAGACACCGAGTTCATTCTTTATAGTCTGGACTCACTTGCATTTCTTGCTGGTCTCACTTATAGTTTCTTGACTTGACGCTTTACATGTATTTTATGCTGGACTCACTACACGTTCTTGTGCACAGACTTGATCTTAGTTTAGATTTCTTGTATCTTGCAGTTACTACTATCTTGCTTCTGACATTCATGCATCTTTACCTTTATGCACCAGTGATATATATATTTCCTTGTTTATACTTCATATTCTTTACCTTGCTACTTGCTACAACTATTTTATAGTTTTTGTCATTTAACTGGAACTGCTGTTAGAGGCGTACTTGCTCCAGTCCTGAATCGACATATTTTTCCAGAGTATCCGGAGGATTGGTGTCCGACGTTTTATAGACCTGAGCCTGTCGATAGTGCAGACAGGGACCCTCTAGATTAGGAGTGATTTTCGGGTTGGTAGCCGGGATCACTAGGACCTTGTTATTGATTTTATTAGCTTTTAGCACCGGATTTGTCTTCGGTTTTGGACTGAGACCTTGTATTATATATAATTTTGGATAATGTATTATTATTATTGATGTTGTGGTTATTTTTAGTTGTAGTTATTTAGACTTGGTAGCTGTTAATCTTCTGTGTTATCTTATCGTGCTTAGATTCGTGATTGAGTACTTGATTATCATTATGATATTGCTCCTCCGTTTGGAGTTGAGATCTTGACAGGTTTATATATTGATTGCGTGAGATTGTTAGCTAGATAGTTGACCTAGACAGCGTTCTACCGCCGATGCTGCGGCGTAGGCTGGACGTACCTACGACTCATGCCCAATTTTTTGGGTGCGGATCGTGACACATTTTTGGTGGCGGCTCCATGCAGGTCTCGATTTACAATTAGTGCGATGTCGTGGTGGTACAACAACTTAGTTGTACTGCTGCGAGCCTGCTATAGGATATAGGATCTAGAATGAGAGTGTACTCAATCACGACTAGGAACAATTCCAATCTAATTATTCTGAAATTATTTTCTTTTGAAATATTACTGTCCTTCTTTGATGATATCGTATCTTGTACCGTATTGACTTCTTTTGATCTGTGTTTAGGATGCCTCCGAAGACACGATCTCATCGTACCGTTCCAGTAGTTGCCACCGAGAGGTCTGCTACCTCTCATCCAGCTCATATTCAGGCAGCTGCTACCGCTCCACTCACCACTCATGCGGTTGAGGGAGCATCTGCTTCTCTCGAGGATCCTCCTTCACCTGTCGATCCGAGGACTACCCAGTCGTTCCAGTGGTTCCTCTACCACTTCCTGCGCCAGTAGACGCCGTGTAGTTATTTGCGTTCTTCAGGGAGATGATGGACGCGCAGCACCGTCAGGTGGATGTGATAAGGCTGGGCATTGAGAACGCCCACTAGGTGGCCATGACGGCAGTGGATAGGGTGGCACAGATTCAGCCACAGGCAGATCAGGCACAGCATTCGAGGTCGGGCAGCATCATTGACTTCCAGAGGATGCGGCCCAAGGAGTTCTGGGGTACAGAAGGGATCCTGTACGCGGATGATTGGATAGAGCAAATTGAGGGGATCTTCAGGCTGGCACAGATTCCAGACAGCATGCAGATAGAGGCAGCGGACAGTTAGATGTTTGACCTCGCCTTGACATGGTATCGCACAGATACGAGGATCGCGGCACCAGGGCTTACTTGGGAGGCTTTCAAGAGGCTTTTTAAGGAGAAATTTTTCCCAGATGTGGCTTTCAGTACTTTGGAGAGCCAGTTCGAAGCACTCGTCCAAGGAAGCATGATGGTGGATGAGTACGTAGCGGAGTTCTGCCGTTTTAGCAGATTCGTGGAGGGCTTGAGTGAGGCAGCTAAGGCGAGGAATTTCACAAGGGCTTGGTCATGGCGGTCAAGTCTTTGACCAGGAATGATCGTGAGGCGATTTTCGAGCAGATAGTAGGAGATGCTCAGAGAGCAGAGGATGACTTGGAGCTCAAGTCCAAGAGAGGCAGGGATGATTCAGGCAGTACGAGTGGTAGTACGGGACCGGCTAAGCGTCCCTATGTGCAAAAGACAGAGCAGCAGGGTCAGGATCAGAGGGTGCCCACTTGTGCCTACTGCAGGAAGGCAGGACACACTTGGGATGTTTGTAGGAGGAGGTTGAAGGTGTGTTTGTTTTGTGGATCCGCTGCTCACCAGATGCGAGATTGCCCTACTGCACCTCCATTTGGAGGAGCACAGGATCAGAGAGTTGGAGCTAGGCCACCTGTGGCACAATATCATGCCCCGCACCAGCAGAGGGATACACCCCAGCAGGGCAGGGCTTATGCGTTGACGGTCGAGGAGGCCGATGCTACGGGTGTCGGGTTAGCAGGTCTGCCTCTTTGTTCTTCTTCCTGTCATTTTCCATTCCTTGTGGTGTGCTTCATTAGTACCTGTTAGACTTTTCTTTGTGCTGTGGTAGATAGTGTAGTGACCTTGATTGAGACTGTGGTAACACGACCAGTAGGACCATGATCTTGTATGTTATTTAGGTAGAATTTTTTGACAGTGATTATTGGGGGTTTGACCTAGAGGGAGTGTGATTGACTTTAAATTTTGAGGACAAAATTTTCTAAGGAGGATAGGCTTGTCACTACCCCATTTCCAGAGCCGGGTATTTTTTTTTAATTTGGTTAATTATGTATTATTTATAATTAATTATATTTATATTTAATTAGTGATTGTATTATTTTTATTTGATTGTTTTAGGGTTTTGGATAGCCTGGACCCATGTCAGACCCTAGTGGACCCATGTCCGACCCAACCCACACCCTTGTGAGACTTATTTTTGGTTTTAGAATATTTATTATATTTTTAGTGGGTTAGTTGTAGAGTTTGGGAGTTAGTTTGAGTGCTTTTGGAACCCCGAACCCAAAACCCAAGTTATGGGAGGGCATTTTGGTAATTTCCCACTTTGTAAACCCCTTTTCTTGTGTGTGGCCAACCCCTACCTGACCAAAGCAGCAGCTCCAGCAGCCCCATTCTCTTCATCTTCACTTCTTCTTCTTCTTCTCCACTACTTCTTTCTTCTTCCTTTCTTCTTCCCACTCCAAGTAAGTACACTATTTCTCTTCTTTCTTCTTCTATTCTTTATGGTTGTTAACCCTAACCCTAAATTTTTCCCCAACCTAGGTGTTTAGAGCCTAGACTTAGTATGGAGGCTAGATTTGGAGGCTTGGAGCTTGAGGGAGGTGATTTCAAGTGGATTGGAGACTTTGGCCTTGGGATTCCAACTCCCAAGAGGTAAACCCTAACTTTTTTCTTGCTAATTATTTTTATGTAGTATAATTAGTTGTTTAGAACCTTCCTAGACCCTAAGCCTACCCATGGGAGGAAGTTGGAACAAGTTTGGTTGTGTTTTGAGACTTTAACACTAGGTTTTGTGTCAATTTCGGGTGAAATCCGATATTGGCCCAATTTTTGGTGTTGCCCTAGGTTAGACGGACCTAGGTAGACGTGCTCGGGTGTCTTGAGGGTTAGTATGTGTCTCCGTTCGGACACGTGAAGTCGTGTCGCGGAGAAATGGGCGTTTCGGGCATTTTTGGGGGTTTCGTCGTCGCCGGTTCTAAGTGCGTGCGCATTTTTGCCACGGGTCTAGAATCGACGGGGTAGAATTTTTTCTACGATCTAGACATTGTTTAGAACCCGTGGGTAAATTTTAGGCCGATTCCGAGTTGGTTTGGTGTGCGTTTCAGGAGGTTTTCCGAACCGCACACCGCGTATTTGTCGATATGACCGAACGGCCATTTCGACTTGGTTTCCTAGTTTCGGGCTTGTGCGCGCGTTGGATTAGCTTCAGGGAGTGTGTGCTAGAATTCTCGGGTTATATTTTATATATATATAGGTGTTTGTGTGCGTAGGGGTCGTTGGACGTGCGTTGGTGGGGCGTTGTGCGTTGTGTTGTGTGTTGTGTGTTGTGTGTGTTGTGTTTATAGGTATATATATATGTATATATAAATGTGTATGTGTTTCTATATATATATATATATGCATGTATATATATATATATATATATATATATATATATATATATATATATATATGTTTATGTGTGTGTAGTTGTGTGTGTGTTAGTGTGTGTGAGAGTGTGTGTGAGGGTGTGTGAGAGTGAGTGTGTGTTTGTGAGCGTGTGTGTGTGTATGGTTATAGATATATATATATATATATAGGTATATTTATATATGTATGTGTGTTTATATATATAAATATATATGTGTTTGTATATCTATATGAGTGTGTGTGTCTTTATATATATGCTTGTGTATATGTATATCTATATGTGAGTGAGTGTATATATATGTTTGAGTGTGTGTGTGTGTGTATGTATATATATATATATATGTGTGTGTGTGTAGATATATATATATATATATATATATATATATATATATATATATATATATATATATATATATATATGTGTGTGTGTGTGTGTGTGTGTGTGTGTATAAGAGTGTGTATGCTTGTGTGTGTGTGTACTTATATACATATGTGAATGTGTGTGTAAGTACATAAGTTAGTGTGTGTGTGTGTATATATATATATATATATATATATATATATATATATATATATATATATTTATATATATATATATATATATATATATATGTGTGTGTGTGTGTGTGTGTGTGTGTGTATGTTTATATATATATATAGATATAGGTGTGTGCGTGTTCGTGTATGCGTGGTGGCCGGTGCAGCGGGCAGTGGGCAGTGCGCTCTGTAGCGCACTGCACAGCAGCAGAATAAGCAGCAGCAGCAGCAGAATAAGCAGCAGCAGAATAAGCAGCAGCAGCAACGGCAGTATAAGCAGCAGCAGTGTAAGCAGCAGCGGCATTCGTAGTAGCGAGCGTGAGAGGGGTATAGATATAGATAAATAGATAGATTGAAAGATTAATTGCTAGATAGATAGATGGATGGATGGATAGATCGATAGATTCATAAATAGATAGATAGATGGATAGATAGATATCTAGATACTAGATAAATAGATAGATTAATAGATAGATTGATACATAAATAGATAGATAGATAGATAGATCTATATATATATATATATATATATATATATATATATATATATATATATATATATATATATAGATAGATAGATAAATAAATAGATAGATGGATAGATAGATAAGTAGTTAGAGTTATATATTTAAAGGTTATGTGTTTATATGTGGGTGGATATATATACATATAGTTATGTAGCTATATTCCTATGTGTATGTATATATATATATAGTTAGTTAGATATATATATATATATATATATATATATATATGTATAGATATATATAGTTAGATAGATGCATAGATATAGCTAGACATATATATATATATGTATAGGTATGTGTATGGGGATATATATATGTGTTGTGTTTGTGGATATATATATTTGTAGATACCTAGGTTTATGCATATATGTATTAGATATATATATTTTAGCCTAGATTATTAACTAGGTATATATCTATATTCATAATAGCTAACTAGAGAGTAGTTAGGGAGGTATCGGAGGATATCTCAATACCTTGAGATATCAAGGTATCTCAATACCTTGAGATATCCAAGGTATTGAGTTTCGAGCGGGGTTTTTGAGCAATTGCCTAGGTTTGAGTTTAGAGATAGATTTTTAGGTATATGTGTATATAATTATGCGTGCTAGCATAGGTTTTAGCCGGTATAGGCGGGGTGCGTAGCCTAGGTCGAGGTATCGGATACCGAGGGTATCCCGGTATCTCAAGGAGGCGAGTTTGAGGGTTTATTAGCTTAATGACTTAGTTTTGACCTAAAATTTTAGGGGCACCCTAGTTTGACCTAGAATTGACCGTAGTTGACTCGGTTGACCGCCAAAGTCAATTTTTGACTTAGTTTTGACCCAGAGTTGACTTTTTGGACACGGAGTCGACTTTTTGACCCAGATTTTACCGGTTCGACCTGTTTGACCTAGAACGACCCTAGAAGCCTATTTTTAATTATTTTATATCTGTTTAACTCATTAGAACCTTATTTAGCTTTGTTTTTCGTAATAGGTCCTTGCGATACCGGTTCGGATCGCTAGTTGCTCAGGACGTCAGGCGAGTACATTCTCTTATAGTTTTCATTATCTGATGATTATTATGATTCAGCTTCTAGTATAGTATCATCTGATTTTTCTGGCACAACACGGGACACGGACTGGTATTTCTGGATTTATTTACTTGCGACACGTATTTTTTATGTTTCTGGCCTCTATTCTGGAATCACTACTGGCATCACCTACAGGCATCACTACAGGCATCACTCATGTTTCTGGCTGGACTTATACTTGATTTACGTGTCGGGTCTTGGATTCACTTATACTAGTCGGGAAGGAGAAATACTCGAGTAGACATGTAAACATTCATATCTGGAATCATCAGGAATCACCCCCTCTGGTCTAATCTGGAATGATAGCAGCCGCGAACCCAGTGCGCGATGAGCCGTACTTACCCCTAGCCGTTTATATGTCGAAATAAGTATTTCAAAGACACCGAGTTCATTCTTTATAGTCTGGACTCACTTGCATTTCTTGCTGGTCTCACTTATAGTTTCTTGACTTGACTCTTTACATGTATTTCATGCTGGACTCACTACACGTTCTTGTGCACAGACTTGATCTTAGTTTAGATTTCTTGTATCTTGCAGTTATTACTATCTTGCTTCTGACATTCATGCATCTTTACCTTTATTCACCAGTGATATGTATATTTCCTTGTTTATACTTTATATTCTTCACCTTGCCACTTGCTACAACTGTTTTATAGTTTTTGTCATTTAACTGGAACTGCTGTTAGAGGTATACTTACTCCAGTCCTGACTGGACATATTTTTTCCAGAGTATCTGGAGGATTGGTGTTTGACATTTTATGGACCTGAGCCTGTCGATGGTGCAGATAGGGACCCTCTAGATTAGGAGTGATTTTCGGGTTGGTAGCCGGGATCACTAGGACCTTGTTATTGATTTTATTAGCTTTTAGCTCTGGATTTGTCTCCGGTTTTGGACTGAGATCTTGTATTTTATATGATTTTGGATGATGTATTATTATTATTGATGTTGTGGTTATTTTTAGTTGCAGTTGTTTAGACTTGGTAGCTGTTAATCTTCTGTGTTATCATATCGTGCTTAGATTCGTGATTGAGTATTTGATTATCATTATGATATTGCTCCTCCGTTTGGAGTTGAGATCTTGACAGGTTTATATATTGATTATGTGAGATTGTTAGCTAGATAGTTGACCTAGACAGCGTTCTACCGCCGATGTTGCGGCGTAGGCTGGACGTACCCACGACTCATGCCCGATTTTCTGGGTGCGGGTCATGACAGGTGCAAACTCTAAGATCTAAATATAATGGTGACATTTCTATATTTTTTCCATGGCAAAATTCGTGGATATAAAGCTATGTGTTGCACCAGAATCAAATAGCACACGTGCAAGTATGTTATTGAAAAGCAATATACCTGACACAACGGTGTCCGATGCCAGGGCTTCTTTCTGTGTCATAGTATACACCCGACCCTGAGCTTGACGATGCTCTTGCTGCGGCGCGGCTCAGTTGGCTTGGGATATTGAGGGCGA
The DNA here is from genome assembly GCA_036927795.1 of Iris macrosiphon. NCBI lineage: Eukaryota > Viridiplantae > Streptophyta > Magnoliopsida > Asparagales > Iridaceae > Iris > Iris macrosiphon. Next base: position 9,067,852 of record JAYESA010000003.1, read on the forward strand.
CGATCAGAGTAGTGCAACGGACAGGTACTAACTTTAGGGTTTGGTTCACCACAAGCTAGGCATAACCCAATTTTCAAACGACATTTATTGGCCGTGTGCCCCGGCTTCTTACCAAAGGTACATGGTTGCCTTAGATTTTCTCTCTGCTGACCTCCTTTATTTGGATACTTAGGAGCGTTGTTTCCTCCCATGTTGTTATGGCGCTTGTGATTGGAAGTATGCACATTGTCGTAAGTAACTGGAGGATACTGCGGTTCAAGAGAAAGGGCATGATTGAGAACTCCCAGCATAGTCTCGTACTGGGGAACAACTACGTGCGCATGGATGGCAGGTCGCAGGCCACCTTCAAATCTTCTGACACGACTCGCCGTATCAGGTAAATAGGAACTTATAAATTTGGCGAGCCGTTTGAATTTGGTGGAATATTGCTTTACTGTCATGCTGCCTTGCTGTAGTTACATGAACTCGTCCTCCTTCTGCCGACGTATGGGAGGGGGTATGAACTCCTCTTCGAATGCACCATGGAAAGTAGCCCATGCGACCGTCTCCTCTTCATCGTTAACTGGAAGAGATCTTCGATGCATGTCCCATCAATCGTGCACGTTCAAGCGAAGCTGTAGTTGGGCACACGCGACTCGCTTCTGCTCAGGTATCTCTAGAAGTTTAAAATGATCCTCAAGTTTTTTTAGCCAATCTAGAGCCACGATTGGGTCTTCAGTCCCCTTAAACGGCGTATTGCAAACCTTCTTAAAGTCGGCAAAGTCGAAGGTAGTTATATCCTTCTTTCTTGGAGTTTAAGGTATTTTGACTTCAAGGGTGGGTTGCTCCACCGGTGTCCCTGTTGTTGCCACAGAAGGGTTGGAGGCCTAGGTCTGCATGATCTGTTGTAGGGTATCTACCTGCTTCTGTTGGACTGTAAATCGGGCTTCTAGATTGCTTTCAAACTTGGTCTATCGTTCTTCCGCGAGCTTCTCGGCTCGCTCATAACGAGCCTCGTCTCTCTGTTGGCTAGCCTCAAGCATCCACATCATTTGTTGAATTGGATCGACATGGGACATGACTCGCTGACTTCGAGAACTTTCTGATGTGCCAGAACTACTTTCTTGGGCTTGGGTTTCACCCAGTGCTAGCGATGATGCTTGCACTTGAGCCATTCCTTCAAAAAAAGGTAACTTACATCTGGATCATAATGTATTATGGACTAATTGTATGGAGTCTATCTCATTTTGGACTAACAAGTTTAAGAGTTCGCATAGGGATTAGATCGTTAAAGGAACTTTTCCAATACGAGGGTCAAAGGAACTTGTAGCTGTGCTCTGATACCACTATGTCATGCCCCGATTCCGTGGAATCAATAGTCATCCCCCGTGCGTGACGTCGTGCGTACCTAGGTTGCACATTGCACAAGGCCAATATATTTTTGCATAACGAGCACATATTCAGAGTACGCAGATAATTAAAACACAAAGTTGAAACATGAAAAAGTTTTCTTTATTGATAATGAACATCTTTTTACAAACTCTTGAACGAGTCAAATAATTGCCTCATGGGCTTACAAAAGTGGACTCAAAATGAGATAGTCGTCATGTATATTACATCATTTACTAAAACTTTAAAATGTTAAAGACCTCCAGGAGGGACAATAACTTTTTCTTTGAGCTGCATGAGTAAAGTTTGTTAGCACATAGGTCTTCAAAAATGCTTCAACTAAGGCATGATCAGGACGTGCAGGCAGCTGGACTGGATTGGAAAGTGACTTCATCTCCTCGCAGGATCTCCTTGGTGCGGAGAACCTGTTTCATCGAGGGTCAGTACATCAAAATATACTGGTGAAGGCGAGCTAACCTAACTATACCAATCAACACATTGTTTATATGAAGCATGCAACTTATTTGTGGTCTTGCTATCTTACCTTAGTTTATTTTACAAGCAAGCAATGATATAAAATTTACTGAATAAATTTGTCATCGTTCGGTGACTTTTACCTGCCCGTCTGAACCAACTGCATAATACATACCATGTCCTTCACTGCCACAAAGACACAAGTTAGCTTGCACAGGTTTAAATATACGTGGAGATCACTGGCTTGATGAAATAATGGACGATATAGTCTTTGATGAGAATGGTATGCAACAAAAGTACAAGGTGCGCTGCAAGCCATCCAGTCAAGTACAAGAGACTAAATAATGGGTTCCGTCCAGATCGGTACCAGTGTCCCAGCGACCGTCTGCAAGAACAATGACCTTGTGCACTAGTTGTCCATGATCAAACGGCGTCTAGGCTAAGTTATCAATTTATGTAGTTGAGGCCACAAGAGTACAAGACAAGTATCATTGCATGATTCATAGTCTCCCTGAATAATTTATTGCATAATAAGGTGTGTTCCATACATAGTATAATTTATAGAGGAAGTATGCAATTCTAACTAAAAATTGAAGCATGTATAGAACATTCTTAATGAACTAACACGCAATAAGATAACCGTTCACAAGTTGAATGACAAGCATAATGTAGTCCAAGTCTATTCCTTTTTATCTTGACATCTTTTAGTTATTTTGGTATCGTTTGATCGGGGCAAGCAAGAAAGCAATATTTTTTTTAGATGTGAATACTTAGAAGAAGGGTCAACTGAATCGAATATAAGCCACTCACAAGTTCGCACATCGTCTACTACAAGATCACCTGCATTACCACGAATAGCTGATCAATAGCTCTTCTACTCTTTCCAAGCTCGGAATTGAAGTATAATTCAACGAACAAAAACAATGAATCTATCGAAACCGTTCAAGAAAACAGAAACAAATCCGAAAACCAACTCAAAGCACGAAAGCAACAAGGCGACAGCAAAAACTAGGCAAGAAAATATGCAGCGGAGATGTCCCTCTTGACCCTGCCGCTGTTACGCCTCAATCTCCTGCAAGCTCAATAGTCCCCGCTGAACGTGAATTACCACGTTACAGTGCTCCTGTAGGACAATCGTTCTCATCGGGACATGATATCGTACGAGCCTGTAGTTGCGCTCGGACAAGGCGATGTTGTCAAACACCAATGTTATCATCGAAACGATAAAGTTGCAACGAAAGTCAAATATTGTGTACCAAGCACACATCAGAGTATAAGCAGCGAAGCTCTCGATAGGGTCCAAATAAAATGCCACAAGGGCTAATGCCATGAAGGAGAATGCAATACTCTTGCTCTTTCTCTAGCCCACAAAGGTACTTACCTTTCATACATCATGTCCGGTATATCCAAGCAACGCCACTACACCTGCGTACCTGAAATAATGCCCATAAACGTGGGTCAGTACACAGCCGTACTAGTGAGTGGGGTAACCCACTCGTCCAAGCCGACACTAAGTAAAATAGTGAATGCAAACAGTTTTATGGTGATCTTTCTAGTTGAATCCTAGATTCATTTCATGGCATAGGTATGACATGTTAAGGAAAGCTGTAAATCAAGTCACTTAGACCAATATCCAACACTCAGTCACTTAGACCAATATCCAACACTCAGTCATTTAGACCAATATCCAACACACACTACTCACATCCACCCTCGACGCATTCCCAAATGCGCCGTCGCAAGGGTCGTTCTATGGGTCTACATTATTCATCTCTGATTTGACGGGTAAGTCACTAAGGTCAGCTATCCGGAAGCTATGCTCGATAATTATAAGTAATTACGATGGATAGTTACTACGAACCATGTTATATCTCCTTTGCAAATCTGAGATATAATCCAACTATTCCATCTAAACAAACTTCCGAATCCGAGAACTTAATGCACTACCTCTGACGAATCTGTCAACCAAATGCCACTTAACCACCTAGAGTTTTACTATCTATCCAAGCCACAAATCGAGAAATGCGCTCGTTGAAACCGTCTTTCATCAATCCGCCGTTCTGCCCTGAATCCATCAAATTTTTCGAACTACCACGTTCGACTTCTCGAACTACCACTTATAATAATTTTCGAAACCAAAGACTTGCTCCAATTCTTATCCATTTGCCGTATTTCATAGTGCACGTCCAACTTGCTCGAGCAGTACAGAAATTTGCTCCAACGTTGCTCTCTAGATTAGCTATCTTCAAAATTCCATCCGCCACAATCCTTACTCTCGTTTCATTCCTCAGCCCGTCTTGATTATCTATGTTCTGATTAGTCCACACACTCTCAATGACTCATGTACGGTTTCAATATAAATCTCAAATCCATTTTGCCTTTACTTATTGCCTCATTCTGCCTCAGTATTGCAAGTGTTAACTTCCAATCTGACTTAACATCAATTTGACTTACCTCATGCCCGTTTATGTCTTCTGAAGAATCTGTCTACCATCGTTGCACCATCTCGCCAAATTTTTACTTTCGCTAAACCTGAGTCAAAATTTTCGAGCACCAATATCCAAAATACTTTAAGTTTGGTGTAAATCTATTGCATTGCCCCTCCAAACCAAATCGTGTTTCATTGTTCAACCAACAGCTCCAATGTGTTTCCATAATTCATAGTCCGTGCTCGTTAACCTTTGATTCACCCATCGCTCGCTCAAGCGTATCCCAACTGTTCGTTCCTCATGCTTAACTCTCTCTTGGTATTTATGAATGCTCTACCAAATCTTCCAAATCGTGCAAGCGAAGTCTGATATTCAGATTTCTATCTGACTATCTAAACTTGTTTCTAATACTTGGTCTACCTCAATCCCTCAAATTCCAAATACTCTTCCTATTGCTTGTCCCAATCTCGTCCATCCCTCAAGTCCAACGATACTTCCATTTGCACAAGTCTGTTCTCGATCGCTCAACTCAACGTTTGCTTGCTCCATTTTCTATTCTTCTCAACTCAACTGATGTGCACCAACCAACTTATATTCTTGTTACCCGTGTCCGTTGAGACAATTTTTTTGAGGTCTATCCAACATATTCTAATGCCAAGTTCACTATATGGTATACCATATACCACTCCGAATCAAGTCGCTACTCGTATCACAATTATGTGCACTGATCCAAGATCCATTCGAACCATCCCTTATGCGTGATCCTGCCATCCCCAACTCAAGTCTGACACTAAACTCAGCCAATGTATGAACCATCTAACTCTTTTATCAATCTCGCTATGCAACTCGTGCCACGTTCCATTCTCAATACTTCCAGCTATTTCTCAAACCGTTCGATATTTTTGCTACACGAGCAACCCGTACAACGATCTCTTCCAAGTAATCCAACCCAATACCAAATTGTTCCTTATATTTGCTGTACGAGCAACTCATGCAACACTCCTAATATTCCCAAGCCAAACTCAAACTTGCTCAACCAATGCTCTATGTGATATACCCAGCCAAAAATCAAACTCCATCCAACACATTCGCTACACGAGCAACTCGTACAACGATCCATTCTTAATCGATGCTTCTACTCACATCATGCCGCATAACCAATCTCGTCTGCCAACCAATTAATCCATTGATACAGTCAGAAACTTCTCGAACGACAAGCCAAGCCAACACAATGACACCTCTCAACTTGCTGCACAAAATGCAACAACACCACCTAACATGCTGCACGAATGCAATAGCTCCTAACGATGCTAAGCGATCTACCGAAAAACAACAAAAGTAATTCAACCAAGAACAACATGCAGTCACAACCAGCAATATATAGACTTATTACATGAAACATCCAATGCGGCACTGAGTAGAGCCAAGAGCTAAACAACACACGGAATGTCATGACCTGATTATGTGGAATCATTGGGGCGTCCCCCGAATCGTGACTGCCGTGCGGGCCTGGGGTTGCGCCCGCACAAGGGTAGAGTATTTTGCATAACGAGCACATATTCAGAGTACGTAGCTAAATTGAAACACAGATTTGAAACATGGAAAATTTATCTTTATTGATAATGAACATCTATTACAAACTCTTGAATGAGTCAGCTAATTTGCCGCACGGGCTTACAAAAGTGTTGACGCAAAATGAGATAGCAGTCATGTACAGTACATCCCTTTACTAAACTTCAAAATAATAAAGACCTCCGGGCTGGAGGACGGCTTTCCCACGGAGCTGCATTGTGTATAGAGTTGCAAGCTTTTGCTTCAAAATGCTTCAAGGATGGCATGATATATACACGCCTACAGCTGGACTGGATCGGGAAGACAACTTTGGCTCGTCGCTCGGTTCGCCTTAGTGGGGGAAACCTGTTTCAATGAGGGTCAGTATGTCGAAACATACTGGTGAAGGCGAGCTAACCGAACTATACCAATCAACACGTTATTTATATGAAGCATGCATATTATTAGTGGTTTTCTATCTTGCCTTAGTTCATTTACAAGTAAGCAGCATATAGAATTTACTGAAATAAACTTGTCACCGTTCGGTGACTTTTACCTGCCCGTCTGAACCACCTGCACAATACTTATCATGCCTTCCCTGCCACGAAGACACAAGTTAGTTTGCAATCAGGTTTAAATATACAAGGGGATCACTGGCGTGATGCCATAATGGACATAGTAAAGGACAGGGATAGCATACAACGAGAGCACATGATGCACTGCAAGCATTCCCCTCCAGCACACGATGACTACACACGAGTTCCGCCCGGATAGGATCGGTGCTAGTGCCCCAGCGACCGTCCGCAGAACTAAGACCTTGTAAACAAGTTGTCCGTGATCGAACACGTTATTATTATTTTGCCAAACATTTTCATGCAATTCAGGCAACACGAGTACGAGATAATTAATATTTGTATGATTTATTTTGCATAGCCTTCCTGAACAATTATTCACATACAAGATATGACCCATACTTAGCACAATTATAGAAGAAAATATATTCTAACTAAAATTAAAGCATGTATAGAACATTTGAAATGAACTAGCAACAATAAGATAACCGTCCACAAGTTTATTTGGCAAGCAATAATAGTCCAAGTCTATTCCCTTTTTATCTTGGTATCTTTAGTTATTACTTGGTATCGCTTGATCGGGGCAACAAAAATCCAAGATTTAGATGTGAAGACTTAGAAGCAGGGCTAGCTAATCGGGATGGTAGCCACTCACTTAGATGGTTGGAAGGGAGAAGGAAAGAGGCGCTTCAAGACTCCGCTCGTAAGTCACCTACTGCTCGTTCACCTGCATCACAAACAGCTCGATCAATACCTCTTCCTCTCTTTTCCATACTCAGAATTGAAATGCAGTACAATGAACGAAAACAATAAAATCCATCAAAACCATTCAAGAAAACAAGTAAATCCGAAAACCAACTCAAAGCACGAAAGCAACAAGCGACATCGAAATCTGAGGCAACAAAGATAACAGCGGAGAGGTCCCTCCTGGCTCTGCCGCTAAGTCGATCCCGGGGGCATGGTCCAATGAATATGGGAATCGATTCCGAAGAAACAAATCCATATTGAGGACAAGTTCTTGTTTCAATCTATCTCGATCGAACGTTACCATCTTGTATTTCTTAGCCGCGCTCATCGAATAGGAGGAACGCGGCGCCACACGGAAGCTATTTAGAGTTTGTGATGAAGCAAAAGACTAAGTCCGAGGAAATCGTTATCATCGGGCGCTCTGATACCAATATGTCACGTCCCAATCTCCCACAAGTTCAATAGTCCCTGTTGAACGTAAATTACCACGTTACAGCGCTCCCGCAGGACAATTGTTCTCATCGGGACGTGATGTCGTACGAGCCTGGAGTTGCGCTCGCACAAGGCGATATTGTCAAACACCAAAGTTATCATCGAAACGACCAAGTTGCAGCGAAAGTCAAGTATTGTGTACCAAGCACACATCAGAGTATACGCAACGAAGCTCTCGATAGGGTACAAATAAAATGCCACAAGGGCTAATGCCACAAAGAAGAATGCAATACTCTTGCTCTTTCTCTAGCCCACAAAGGTACTTACCGTTCATACATCATGTCCCATATATCCAAGCAACGCCACTACACCTGCGTACCTGAAATAATGCCCACAAACGTGGGTCAGTACACAGCCGTACTGGTAAGCGGGGTAACCCACTCGTCTAAGCTGACACTAAGTAAAATAGTGAATGCAAACAGTTATATGGTGATCTTTCTAGTTGAATCCTAGATTTATTTCATGGCATAGGTATGACATGTTAAGGAAAGCTGTAAATAAAGTTAAGCATGCAAGCATTCAACTCAAGCCAATATACAAGCAGATATATATCAAACTCAAAGGAAACTAGCATGCAAACCGTCCTACTCAAACCCAAGCAACACGAGAACCTATCGGACCATCATCTAAGCCTCAATATCCATCCTCAATACAAACCACAATCCAATCTCGAATGCAAACTCTTGCCGAGGCAAGGTGGCCGCCGCCTACGCGAAAGCACAAACCAACCCAAAGTAAATCAAACCAACTCTTATCTATATGAAGTCACTGGCCAAGCCATAAAGAACTTTGATCGAACAGATCAAGTACAGTTATACCCGATCCAGACCGAGTAGCTAGCCTGCCTGGTAGTATCAAACTACCGGTATAACGCCCAAGGCACGTTACCATTGTCTCCTCCATGGTCAAACGGTCCCGGTGCTCCAGAGCCTATCCCGTTCGAGGAGACGAAACCCCGTGCAACACAAGTTGTTCCGTGACATGCAGACACCAAGTAGGTATGATGAGAGTATCGAGCATTATCGCTCTACCAAACGATCCTAGACTCATCCAACAAAATATCCAACCAATTATCCATAACCATTCTTCCAACATATAGCCCAAGGCACAAATCTCAAGTTATCCCATAGGCACTATGCCGCTTCTCGACACAGTGTTCCAATTGGGTACAATACTCCTCGCTTAGAATAGTCCCATGGCACAATGCCCCAACAGTGGCACAATGCCCTCGCCAATGTAGTTGTTCGATTTTGAACCACAACTGCATGCTCTGCTTGACAAATCATCCAAGTGATACTCGTGCACGGATGCACGCTCGCTCGCCCGAATGTTCCAACCAAGATGTATAATTCTAACTATTTCACCAACTACCCCAAATGTATAATCCAACTCTAGCTCCAACTATCCAACACGAAAACCAAATCTAGCCACAAACCTATCCAAGCAAATAACGTACACTCTATGCATGCCTTAGTGTAGTGATTTCCAAGTTCCAGTCCAAGTGTTCAAGCCTTTACTTGTATTCCATATTATTAGGCATGAAGGAGTAGAGGAGAAGGGACAGAGCCCACTCACCAAGTTTGACTCCGTTAAGCATCATGCCCTATCGATACAGCCGATCCCTTGAACCCGAGGTCCGATAAAAAGCATAATCTACTCAATTGGCATGACCGTGCGAGCAGGCCGTGCTCTCTAAAACATCCGATTGATCAGACTAAGGGAGACGGCATTATCGCTCCAAATCCTGCTATCCCAGTACTGCTCTTAACGAATATCTGTTTCCATCGAACTCTGCTAGCGATCTACACATAAAACCAACTCAAATCAATACTCGTTCCCAAATCCGACAAATCATAATGTAACCAGCTATTGCCTCATTCAGTCCGACTCAGCATAACGCACTGTGCGGTTGTGGGGCGTTACAACCTCTAAGTCGATCCTGAGGCACGGTCCACTGAATATGAGAATTGATTCCGAAGAAGCAAATACATAACGAGGATAATATCTTGATTCAATCTATCCCGATCGAACGATACTGACTTGTATTTCTTAGCCGCGGTCCCCGAATAGGAGGAATGGGGCACCAAACCCACCAGTGCATTCATGTACTGATAATCTACCAGATTGCTTGCAGGGTGCAGAAAAATCTCGTTCGGTGCGGATGCCCCCTTCGTGCGTGCTAAGGCATGGAGTTCATTCTGGATCCTTAGAATGTTGCGTCCGAAACTGAAGCACATATACGAGACATAATGTTGGAATATTGCCTATGTATCATTCCACAAATGTAGCCACTTGGCATGCTTTTATCGTTTCAGAGAGAGAGAGAGGCTTGAGCGACTTGTAATCTCATCCTAGCGCCGCTTGTAACACTTATTCAATATCAATAAAAAGCTTATTTTATTTGTATACTTGTGTTATTCAATGCTTCTGCATCTGACGACTCTGTGAACTTGTTAGCAATCGCCTGTGCGTTCTTATTCTGCTGTACTCGGACTTTCCATGCGACTATGTGGCTTAGATATTTTACCGTCTGTTCAGATCATGGCCTTGCACGGGTGCGGCTTACGCTCGTGTGATATCACGCCTAGATAGGAAAGATCGTCCCACGGGAGCGCTGGCGCGGTGATTCGTGCCTAACGGGATATCGGGTCGTGACACTGGCCGCATAGCCCTTTGGCCGCATAACCCCTGGACACATAGTGCCTTGGCCGCATAGCGCCTGTAGAAGCATAAAAAATGCTGGGAAAATTGTATGCGTATTATACAGTCAAAACCACCAACATATATGAAGCCAGCGTAAAACAGAGCTTCAAGGCTATGTAGCGTAAAATATGGTTTTAGAATTGCTCGCGTAAAACAGAGCTTCAGAGCTGGTTGGCGTAAAGAAGAGCTTCAGAGCTGCCCGCATAAAGCAGCACTTCAAGGCTGTTTTGTCGTAAAAGGTCGCTACACCACCCCCCGGCATAAAATACGTTTGTTTTTAATGCAACGTAAAACCATACAAGAAACTCTTCGTATTCCTCGGATGAATCTGTCAGACAAAACAGTGAACCTGACTCCTGACAAAAAGTACTACACAACGATCGAGAGGACGGCTGTGATCATGATTTCGCACAGAGACCCAGACTATCGTTTAGTGACATATCCTTGATATAAGTCACTTTTACGTATTCAAGGAATATGCTGCCTATTTTACACAGGCAGAGATGAGTCTTTACGCTCAAGATGAGACAAAATCAGACGCCATGTCAAAAGCTGTTTTTCATACAGAGCTCGAGGCATATCTCGGCATTTAATGCACGAGATTGGGGGCAGATCTCTGTATTTAATACACGCGATCTGGTTCTATTTTTTAAAACAACTGGGAGAGCTAAAACTATGGCTAATACGCTCACATCACCATCCTTGCATTTTATGCCAACCAGGCTATTTTTAACTATAGGAGTACGCCTTATGCTATCTCCTCGAAATACGCCAACTCAGGCTATATTTGCAAAGGTACGTGATAAGGCCATTTAGCCCGGAATACGCTCAAGACCTCAGTCGTGATGGATGATTGAGTAGGAAAGCTAAAACTATGACTAATACGCTCATATCACCATCCTTGCATTTTACGCCAACCAGGCTATTTTCAACTATAGGAGTATGCCGTATGCTATCTCCTCGAAATACGCCAACTCAGGCTATATTTGCAAGGGTACGTGATAAGGATATTTAGCCCAGAATACGCTCAAGACCTCAGTCAGGAAGGATAATTAGCTATTTTTATGCTGGTTATCTATTATTCATACAGCATCAAGTTTTACGCAGAATTTGGCTTTTACGCCACCAAGACAGCTATTTGGCTTTTATGCCAACAAGACAGCTATTTGACTTTTACGCCAACAAGACAGCTATTTGGCTTTTACGCCAACAAGGCGGCTATTTGGCTTTTATGCCAACGAGACAGTTATTTGGCTTTTATGCCAACCATCTTTACGCAAGGGGTAGTTACCTATGTGGCTTGCATGCCATGATCCTCGAGAAACAGTTATACGCGTAACATCATAATAGGATATGTGTCATACGCGGATTCAGAATATCATTCAAACATGGGTAGCAGTTATTATAACCGCCGCGTAAAAGATGTCACTTCCTTCACAGTTTGGCTTCTATGCCAACTGGACGGTTATTGTGACTGATCTCTATAAATAAAGGACTCTAGTCACAGGGTAAGGGGATCGGAAAAAAAAGAGGAGCAGAGAGCACAGACAGAGAGTATCGATTGACAACTTCGGCAACGAGAATTCAATCCCTCTTGCAACCTTTGAAGCTTCTTCTTCTTGTACAGCACTTCTTCGTCATCGTGTGGTCCAAGGGAAAAAGTGATCGACCGCAGATCAGACTCCTATAGCAATTTTTCCCCAGAATCATTTTTATTGTACTTAACATCCTCGGATAGGATTAATTGTACTCTTTTTTTCTTGTTTGTAAACAAAGAAAGGGTTTCGTATAAACCTAGTTTCATTCTTTTGTTTATCATCAAACACAAGATGGCGACTCTGCTGGGGACGACTTTCTCATCTGACGAGAAAGTAATTGGTCAACACGATGTTGTATCCAGTGGATCGACGAAGAAGACTTTGGTCGTCCAATTCGACCAATCTGCTTATGAAGACATGCTTCGGGCAGGGGGTAGCTCCCATTCCCTCTATATCCAGAACAACAGGAAGCTGCATAAAGTATGGATGCCCAAGGCATCCTCTACCCTTCCTCCAAGCTCTCCTTCTCTGATCAATAAGGTTGTTACAACACAGCCTACGCGCTCTGTGCGTAAAACTTTATCTCCTGTCTGTGACGTGGCAGACAAAACTTCTGGCAATGCCTTAGTGCCAATCCAGAAGTCTCAGACGCGCTCTGCGCGTAAAACTTTGTCTCCCATCTGTGACATGGCAGACAACACTTCTGGCAATGCCCCAGTGCTAATCCAGAAGTCTAACACGCGCTCTGTATGTAAAACTTTGTCTCTCGTTTGTGACGTGGAAGACAAAATTCCTAACAAGGCCTCAGTGCCCGTGCAAAAATTTCAAATGCGCCCTGCGCATAAAAATATATCTCCCGTCTATGATGAGGCAGATGGACCCTAGGATCACATCAAGGGAAAATGAGTGGCGGATCTCCCAATCGCTAGGCTTGTACACCCACGAGAGAAGAAGTTGCCCACTCTTCAGATTACGCGTGACGTTGGAGGCCGCTTGTGGACTTTTCCTGTTTTACGCGAACCAGTGCCAAACTCCAAATTACGCCAAGATAAGCCTGTCCGCGTAAAGAAGGCCCGTTTTACGGGAAAATATGCTCCTCGGAAGGATAATGTATCGTATGCTACTCACATGGGTGAACTGTTGTATTCTTATGGCAGAGAAAGGGTTATGATTCCTAATCTACATCTTCCTACTGATGTAAAAAGGCAGAATAAGCCTTCTTCTTCTTCTGTTAATCCCCCTGATTTGCATGATTTCTTGATCCAAAAATGCAAAGACAGGGGTCAAAATCAAGATTTAGTGCCCCTAACTACCAAGCATGGGGAGATCATGTGGGAAGTAGCGTCAACATCTAATATTGTCATGACATATGGGCCACATGAAGAATATGTCTTTATTGTTCCACCTACTCGCAATGATCAGCATCGAATAATCTTCGGTCAAATGCAGAATAGATCGATTATACAAGAAGATTCTCGCGAGTCTGATATTGGGAAAGTACAAGTCCATCGATATAGCCCACATGCTTTAAAGATTATGCAAAATATGGTTTATGATTTGAAGTTGAAGCAAGGCCTCAATTATGGAAAAAGCAGGCGAATATCGTTGTATGGTGATCCTTACTGTCAACGAACTCGTTTTAGGGTAGGGTATACTGCATCTCTTGCAAACTCCAAACCTCCAGAGTCTAATCCTGTAATACCAGAGGCAAGTCCTTCTAAATCAACTTCTGTGGAACAAGGCAAACAAAAAGAAGAGGAAGAACCAGACAACGACATGTCTGGGGGTAGTCTCCCTCGACAAAACAGAGCAATATCCAAAGCTGGGGGTAGAACTCCCTCTGAGTCTGAAGATGATGCAACTACGACCATCTTCCCTGAGGACCATATGACTTAGGTATCGGAAGCCCGAAAGCCAAAGGGGACTTTCTCTTTCAAAGATGATGATATCATTGAAATCTTTAATATATTGATGAAGGAAAACAAACTTCGGCTACCCAACATCAGATACCCTAAAAGGGCTGGCAAGGTCGATGACCCAGAATATTGTCTCTTTCATCGGCACATTCATCACCCCACAAAGGTATGCTATGTACTGAAAAAAAAATCCAGGAGTTGATCGACGCCAAAATCATCACTTTGTAATTATAAACGAGAAAACGGCTATTGCAAATTGATCTCACTCCAATGTGGCAATTTGCTCCTTCAAAAAGTACCGGATGATGAGTCCCTAAAATCTCCCCAGCGGAACAACCTTCAGGTCTATCCCCACTCAGCAAATCACTCTCCAGTGAATTTCTCGGAGATCGGTTCACGTCCATATTACCTCTGGACTGTTGTCCAAATATTTTTTTCCCCAACTGAATTTGCCATGTCCAAGTGACCTCTGAGCAAACCTCCCAGGTTGTTGTTATCGATCAGTTCACGTCCATATTACCTCTGAACTAAGTCTCTCCACTTTCTCCGGCAGAGTAAATCTATCACCACAAAAATGGTCACTTCCATATTATCTTTGTCCAGTTTTTCTTTACCCTCACAAAGTCATATCTTACTACGTCCACATTACCTCTGAGTAAGATATTTTCAGAAATTTTCCATGTCCACATTACCACTGAGTAAAGTTTTGCTCTCCGACTTTCTACTATCACGTTCGCATAACCCCTGGTAATGCTAGTTATTTCAGCTTATGTTCGAATCAACTCTTGATTCTTCATCCCCAGCAAGTGCCTATGGACAACATTTTCTACTTCGTTACAAATTCTTGTAAAGAAGAGAAACCATCATCCATATCCAAGAGTCCCGGGTACGCAATGGAGGATGGATCCTCAAAATCTCTCCAGCGGAGCAATCTTTAGGTTTACTTGCACACTCCCACAATGACTAGTCAAACCAATCTCATTAGACGCTAGCCATGTTCATATTACCTCTGAGCTATCGTCCCATCAATCTCCCCAGCGGAGCAATCCTCTAGTCTATCTTCATATTCGGATAGACCTCACTCAACGAATCACTCCTCAAATAAATTGTTCGGACATTGGTTCACGTCCATATTATCTCTGAACTGCTGTCATAATATTTCTCTCAGGATGAGTTTGTCATATCTATATTACCTCTGAGCAAACCTTCCGGATTTGACTATCGATTATCATGTTCATATTACCTCTGATATCGGTTATCATCTTAACTTAGCACCCATACTTAACTCTAAGTACGCCAGTGGTGTTAGGTCCACGAAAACTGCCACGTTCATATTACCTCTGGCAGGGCTTATCTTAAACTTATTACTTGCACTATCGTGCACAAGAAGTAATAGGTCCACAAAAACCCCCCAGTGGGATGCCCGCAATGAAAACGAATTATTTATGTCCATATTACCGATATCAGAGTTAAGTCATATTCATATTACATCTGAGCTACGTCTCTCCACTATCCCACAGAGTCATATTTTACAGCGTCCATATTACCTCTGCCAGGACTTGTCTCGAACCTATTACTTGCACTAACGTACGCAAAAAAGTAATGGGTCCACAAAAAATCCCCCAGTAGGATGTCTTTACTACCCACAAAACCTATCACGTCCATATTACCCCTGATAGGGCTTGCTCCGAACTTATTATTTGTACTCAACGTGCGCAACAAATAATAGGTCAACCAAAGATCCCCCAGTAGGATTTTCTCAACAAACACGGTATTGTACTACGTCCATGTTACCTCTGGTACGATATCCGAAGTTCACCCAAACAATCGCAAAGAAATGGAGGGCCTTTATATGATTGAAACAACATTCTCAAATGGTACTTACAGATGAGACAAGCCTAATGAAGATTTGATAATGGCTCCTATCAACGGCAAATCCTCGAAAGAAGTACTATGCTCGATCTCCTTTGCTTAATGGAGTATGACGAAGATCTTATTCTGGCGATACTACGTACAAAAGGTTAGCTGAATCATATTCTATCAGGCTCATGTGACCTCTAAATAGATATGCTTAACTAATTTGTAAACCTATCATGTTCATATTACCTCTGATAGTGTTTTGTATACAAATTTAGTTGGATTATCTTCTATCAAGTTCATATTACCCCTGAATAGATTTACATTCAGCCAAACCTTACCGAAAGTATATCATATTCATATTACCTCTGATATCACTTTCATCTTAGCCTATCATTTATATTCTAAAGTGATGGGTCCACAAAGTCAGAAAATGTATCTTTATTATCTCTGAGAAAAAAAAGGAGCAAAAAGGTACATCATTGGGGAGGAGCCGTTAAATCGTAGATCTGTTGCACCAAAGCCGCCATCCTCTCATTCCTGGAGTTCAAAATGTTAGTGCGAGCCCGCTCCAGCCTTGCTTCATCATTGCTCAAGAGAGATAGTTCGGACAGAGAATTAACAAAACTTACATGGATGACACCCGTATGTGTCAAGTTCCATTAATTTGTCTTCACTTGGCCATAAAATATATCACGAACTGCCGATGCCTTGAGAAGCCTCTCCCTTGTCTGATTAAGTTCAGCTTCCAATTCTTGAACCCTCACTTCGTATCCCTCATATTATGCGCAGCACTTGGCTAGCTCAGAAATACTCTCCACCAATACTGCCTGCTCTTTCTCCATCTATTATTGTTTTTCCTGGATGGATTTGTTTAAAGATTCAGTCTGCTGAGCAAGTTCCGTAGTTAGGGAGTCGTACTCAGCCTGAACCAAGTCATTGATGCTGCCTCGGGATAGTTGCAAATATTCGTTAATGGATTATTCTAAACTATTAACTATTTGCTCTAGCGCATCAGCTCTTTCAACTTCATTGAAATTTTTAATCGGCGCTATGGTGAGCTTGAAGGACGTCTTCAGAGCATCAAAGCTTAGATTCTTCTCCAGCACCATAGATATCAATTCTTTCAAAGTGACGTAGAATATGCTAGTGTATTGTTCAACTAGCATAGCAAAGATCGAATGTACGCTAGGAGTGGCCACAATACCGGTAAATTTATTTTCTGGAACATTGGCAAAGAATGTTGCCACAGTCGTTGCTTCAACAGATGGTGCGACAAAAGAAGAGACACCAACAACGGTTGGAGTTGCTGGCATGCTTAACGAAGGAGGCACGGTCGAGATGGTGGGCTCATCCTCCTCTGATGTTATTTGAACTGCTACTAGCAGGGTGACACCCGAGAATGTTGCGGATGAAAGATCGGCAGTATCAAAGTATGCTTCGTCGACTTCAGGCGCCGCCGTTTCATTAGCTGGATCCGCAACAAAATCAGAGGTTGTGTCAACTCCGCCCTTCCCAGAGATATCTTCGCCTGAAAATAAGATAAGAGAAAGTTAATATAAATTTGATATTAATTTTCCTGAAGAAAGCATGAAGACAACATTTACCCATGGCCGATGGTATGTATGTTGCATCCGCAGCCTGTATAGCTAAATCATTTCTTAATGATGCTAAACAAGCTGTCATACCTGGAGAAGAGGGTGCACCAACTGACGTTTGAGGGTAGTCATCCCAGTCGTCACCCAGATCCACTCGAGGTTCATCGGGTGGAATCTCGCTCGGAATACTTACAGATGAAGGAGGGGCTAGTCCCATTATTTGTCTTGGTAAAGGTATATTGATTCTTATTATGCTCGGCCTCGAAGGCGGTCTGGAAGCACTACCAGTCACGGTGGTAGCGACAGCAGTAGCGGACAAAGAATCTCCAGCACTGTCAGCTGGAACTGTGGAGGTTCCCTCTCTAAAAGGCGAAGGACCCCTAATCAAAGAATCATCCCCAACAGGGGAAACAATAGGCTCACTCCTGGAAGAGGCCCCCTTGGTGGAAATCCTTTTAGGACCTCTGGTCATCTACTTCTTCTTGCGGGGGAAGGTTCTTTCAGAGTGGAAGCCTTTCGTTTACTGGAGATTATGAGAGGCTCTGTTGGCGGAGCTATTACGCCTCTCGGTAAAATCAACAAATAATTATCTGCACTGGTGGTTTCATCACCTTCGTCAGAGGAGACATATGGTATCTCCTCTCTCCCAGTGGACCTATGTGAGAGCATCCTGAAACTTCCATGAATATCAAAATCACGATGGAAGGTATTAATGGACACATAAAACTGCGCATACGAGTGAAGAATGCGCAGCTCCATGGAGAGAGAAGTCGTAGGCACAGCAAAGGTTGCTCCAGTATAACCCATTATGAAGTACCGCCATCCTCTAGCCCCATCAATAAGTCCACCTTTGAACTTGAAGCTGGTGATGGGATTCCCCACATGCAACTGGTCATACCCAAATTGCCTGGCAAAATGGCTAGGCAGATAAGGCTCCAAGTAGTAGTGGTCCTCACTTCTGTACAGCAAATGGGAAGGTCTAATACAGACCAACCAGTAAAAGGCTTCAGGAGAAAGAATAGTCTTCCCCTGACCTGCATCCTGAAGTTTCGTTCCCTGTTGATTGATATGTACGGGGGGACGATGCAGAAGAACTTTCAACTATGGGCAAAATTTAGTGCTTGCCGACAGTCTATGACGCTAGTCACATTCCAAGAAGAATTCCTATAATTCAACAGGAAGTTATTGCCCGAACCACTGGCTGATCCGGGAGACATCACTCTGGTATTGACCAAACCACATGCTCGAACCACTGGCCAAGAACAAGTTGGGGTTGAGAGGCAGCCCAACACTAGTGGCACTTACAGCCGCAAACAAGCCAATACTTTCCAGCTCCTTCTGAAAGTGCTTCAGGGCCCATGCAGTTAAACTGGCCCATCAAAGATTCTGGGGGCTAAGCCATCCACTGGTGCGAGGGTTAACCTTGGGGTATACTCCTCCCTGCCCCATAAAGTCATTGCAGAAAGTAGCTATTTGAAGCAGCTGGATCAGTGAAGTGTTGTTTAGGATAATAAACGGAAAAGATAATATGTGGAAAATGAGGTCTTATACGAAAACCCGTCCTTCTTTTATGTTTACAAACAAGATTGTACAATTTAACCCTATATGAAGATGACCAAGTATAATTTATTTAATCTGGGTAAATATTGCTATAGGTGTCTGATCTGCAGTCGATCACTTTAGCCCTTGGACCACACGATGTTGAAGAAGTGCCGTGGAAGACAGAAAGCAGCTTCGCAGGTTGCTAAAGAGGGTGGATGCTCGATGCCAAAGTCGTCAATCCCTTCTCTTTGCCTGAGCTCTGGATTCTCCTCTCTCTCTCTTGACCGTTTGACCTTCGATCTTTGCGACCGTTGGATCTGATACTGGATTTCTTGATCAATTTTCTCGACCTTTGTCCTCTGTTGATAGAGGTCTCTATTTATAGAGTTTTAGTGACAGTGACCACTCAGTCGATGTAGAAACCGAGTAGTAGAAAGTACAGCACCCTTTTACACGATGGTTTAAAATAACCAATGCCTGCATATAGATGACCTTTTGAGTGAGCATGTGACGCATGTCCAAATAAGGGACAAAAATGCGTATATCTGCTGCGAAGATCATGGCGTAGAAGCCACATAGGTAGTTATCCCTTGTGTAGAAGAGGTTGGCGTAGAAGCCAATAACTGTCACCATGGCATAGAAGCCAAAAATAGGCATAGAAGCCGAGTATGCGTAGAAGCCGAGTAGGCGTAAAAGCCGAGCGGTCATAGAGGCCGAGTGGTCGTAGAGGCCGAGTGGGCATAGAAGCCGAGTAGCATAGAAGCCGAGCGGTCATAGAGGCCGAGTGGGCATAGAAGCCAAGTGATGTGGACGTTTTAGCCAAAATTACGGCTCTTGGAGATATAATCAAATCTCTTGCATTAAATGCAGAGATCTGCCCCCATCCTGCGCATTAAATGCTGAGGCTTATCTTTAAGATTTGCCATCATTCTGCGCATTAAATACAGATACGCGCCTCGAATTCTGTACGAAGAGTAACTGCTGATGTGGCGGTCTGTTTGCCTTCTGCGAAGCGTAAGAAGCTCACGTCTGCCTGTGTAAAACTGGGCAGTGTATTCTCTTATATGCGTAAGAGTAGTTTACGGAAAGGGGATGTCACTAAACGACAGTTCGGTGACATTCAATCAAATCCCCTGTATTAAATGCGGGGATCCGCCATTATCCCGCTCATTAAATAAGGAGGCATGTTTTGAAGGCCTGCCACCCTTCTGTGCATCAGGTGCAGAGACGTGCCTTGGGCATCTGTCAGTATTCAGCTGTTTAAGTGCAGAGACGTGCCTCGAGAAACTGTCACCGCTCTACGCATTAAATACAGAGACGTGCCTCGAGCCCTGTACGAAGTGCAACTTTTGACGTGGCAGGCTGTTTGCCTTCTGCGGAGTATAAACAGCTCACATCTGCTTGTGTAAAATAAGGCAGCATATTCCTTCGTATCTGTAAAAGTGGTTTACGCAAAGAAAATGGCAGTAAATGACAGCCTGGGTTGCAGTGCCGCGCCATCATTATGGTCGTCGCTTGGGTTATCGTGCAGTACTCTTTGTCAGGAGTCCAGACGTTAGGTTCATTGCATGATTTGACAGATTTATTTCGAAGAATACGAAGCGTTCCTCGTACACTTCAATGCTGCATTAAAAGCGGATGAGTTTTACGCCATAAAGGCGATGAAGCACCCTATTTACGCCTTAGCAGCCTGGACATACTGCATTACGCGGATGGTCCTTGAGCCTGTATTTTTACGCTGTGCTCAGCGAAAAAGCTCTGTTGCACGTTTGTGGCTCTGAGGTCCTCTGTTTATGTTGCCCTGTATTAACATGTTGCGTAGCTATCCAGCGTATTTTTTTCATGCTTCTACAAGACCCCCTTCAAAGCTTTTAAATTCCTCGTAATTTGAAACGCTTTGAATGAAGCATGAACCGTTCCTCGTAACTCAAAATGCTCTGAGTGGAGCCTAAAACGGTCAAGCCTGACACGTTCTTTCATGGCTGACTTTATGGCGGAGTTATTGGGGATCGATGATCTCTTTCGCCTATAAAAAGGCTGAGGAGTTTTCCTGTTCTTCCTACACTTTCTTCACCACACAGAGATGATGGCCGGAGTTCGTCGGGTCGACTTGAGGAAGAAGGAGATCATGCTCTTCCAGCATGTAAGGAGCCAAAAAAGATGACGTCTTCGAGCAAATGTCCTCTGCAACGATGGATCATTGAAGGATATCATAGCCTCCTTTGCTCGGGATAATCAGCATCTTTGTATGGTGGTTCTTCGGGAGAGAGGAAGGGTTGTATTTCACCATGCCGCTTGCAAGTGGTACCTTCTCCTGCTATCTCCGTGGACGAGAGCAGATAGACTAGCTTTGTCCAGGATTGAGTTGAGTGAAATATCTCAACTCAATCTGTCACGGTGTTGGATGTAGGAAAGCAGAGTTACCCTACTTTTCTTCTATTGGAGGATGGGTCTACGCCCAATTTTGTATCCTTCCGCCGTGGACCAATATGTTAGTCGGTTTGCGGTCACCGACTGACTGCTGGAGAAGATGGATGAAGAATACCGCCCATGCGAGAACCTGGCAGAACAAATTCTGGGCGCGATCTTCAGACGACAATGAGGAAGTCCTTTGTAGACGGGATTTCCCTCATATGTAATCATAAAAAATAAAGAAAACCCTTGTAGACTGGATTTCCCTCATGTAATCATATTTTTAGTTTTAATAAAATCGTCTTTCTTTTTTGCATATGATCATCTTGCCATACTTTGCTGTGAAGTTTGAATATGTGTAGTTTCGACACGTCTGATACTTTATGCCGACTCTGTTAGAAAGAGTGTTAGGTCATGTCCTATCTTTTACGCATAACTAAGGATGCGCAGAAAGCCGTTGTAGCAGTCGAGTGTTCGAACTGTCCTGCTGTTAGGAACGAGGAACCGCGTAGAATTCTGAACTGTTACTTCTGATAAACAGAATTATTGTTCAGACATCATCTTCAAGAATGATTTTCTCAAAAATCTCTTAGAACAGGGAGAGAAATGGCTGTCAAACTGAGTCGCCATCTTGAATTTGTAGATAAAGTATTCAGACTGGAGTCTGGATGAACTTCGAATCGACCCATGAAGAAGAGTAATTTTTAATGTTGAACTCTGTATGCTTCGGGTACTTGGGGCATCTTGAGGTCAAGAAGGAGTATCTTCTGTGTGAACTCCTGCAATTGATCGCCTTGAGAATCGTTCAGATGTACGCATACTCTGTCCGACGTATCTTTCAGATGTGCGAAAAGTCATAGAGCGTGAAATCATAAGTTTGTAGCCTCTGAGCGTAAACTAAACGCCACCGAGCGTGAAATCATATATTTGTAGTTCCTGAGCGTGAAGTCGTAGGTTTGTAGTCTCTCGAGCATAAAAGCTACCGAGCACAAAGGCATCCGGGCGTAAAACCATAGACTTATAGCCTGTGAACGTAAAACTGTAGATTTGTAGCCGTCGAGCGTAGAAAGCTCCTTGGCGCAGAACTGTAGATTTGTAGCCTGTGAAAAGAAAATCTTCCGACCGTGCAGTTGTGGATCCGTTGCCTCTGAGCGTAAACTAAACGCCACCGAGCGTGAGATCATAGATTTGTAGCTGCTGAGCGTGATGTCGTCGGTTTGTAGCCTCTCGAGCGTAAAAGCTACCGAGCACAAAGGCATCCGGGCGTAAAACCATAGACTTATAGCCTGTGAGCGTAAAACCGTAGATCTGTAGCTGTCGAGCGTAGAAAGCTCCTTAGCGGAAGAACCACGAATCTGCTTTGCGCAAAAAAAATTCGAATTTTGCTGACTGTCCGCCTTCTCTGAGTAATAGGATGACGTAGTACCCAATCATAACCGAATATTAATTAGGAGATTTGGTTCGGGATTCTAGGAGTCCATCCGAACTCTATATATACCCCAAGTTTCTGAGAGAAAAACTTTTCATCCGTCTTCTGCGAAAGAAAGCCTTCGAATGTTCGAGTTTTTCTTCGTTTCTTCTCCGAGATTTCAAAGTTTTCAGTAATGGCCTCGAAACAATCCTTCTCCACTAAGGGAAAGAAGGTTGATTCTTCTTCTCGTTCTTCTGCTCAAGTGAGAGCGTCTTCGGTCGGGCAAGGCGAACATCCTTCTGAGCGAAGTATCCCGCCGACGAGCAGTGCACCCGGCCTTAAAGGTAGAGCTTTTGGGACGAAAAAGAAAGACTGAAAATCCTTCGCACACGTTGTATGTGACCACGCTAGGTCATCTTCTGTGCTGATAGCCTCTTTGAGGAAGATGATGCACAGAGACGTTTCATATTTTACGCCCACATTACTAATGTGTCAGCGCAAAAACTCCATATTTTTGCAGTATGGCATAAAAGCTTTGACTGTCGAAAGTTGGCGTATAAAATTTGAGTGTTACGCTTTTGGATGAAGATTCTGGCATAATACCTCAACTTTATCAGTCTGGCGTAAAGCACAGACTGTATGCTGCCACTCTTGAACTTTACGCTTTTAGGAAATGGATTCAAGCGTAATGGTCAAGTTTCTACGGTCTTGGTGTGAAGCAAAGACTGTTAATTTTTGGCATATGCTACAAGTTTATAGGATCTGACTTGTCTTTCTTGCATCTTGCAGTTAACTTGAATGCGTCTCCGCTAGCCGATGTGATGGGTTCTGCCGCAGGGATGCTGTACTCCAACTATCTAGAGGATCTGTCACACGTGATATTTCCTATCTCCGGGCCCCAGTATCCTGAAGGAAGGGAAATTCTGATATCGGCTCAGGGCGAGCGAACGCTGCTGAACTTGATCAACGGGGAGCCCCTGACATACATAGACGAGGACCAGTACCTAAAGTCGGCTTTCCTCTTCGGGGACATGATTGACATGCAGTCCCAGACGAAGCCCAAGAGAGAACTCTGGGTTTTCCCTGCCGGGAGCTTGGTTTTGTATCTGCCCAAGATGCCGAGAGACTATTCCATCTCTACTTTCTTTCATGCTACACATCCCAGACGGATGTCGTGGACGCTGACTCCCGATCTTCATGGCAGGCCGGGGAAGATCTTTTATCTGAAACGAGCTGACCAGGGGTCGTTTGTCAGCCGCCCTTTCGGCTCTGTGACGATGTTCAGGGAACTGTACCCGGGCAGTATCCCGAGTGAAGACAGCTTAGTGATCCAGCCGGTCCAGTTATCGACCTTCTGTAATGATTTTATAGGGCACGGGGGAGTATACCCCAAGGTGAACCCTCGGTGCGGTGGGTGGATCACCCCTACGAACCTTCGATGGGCTCGCTTAGTTGATTGGGCCCTGAAGCATTTTCTGACCGAGTTGGAGAGCATTGGTCTGTTTGCAGCTGTGAGTGCTACCAGTGTAGGGTTACCTCCTAACCCTAACCTGTTCCTGGCACTGATGGAGCGATATATTTCGCTCACCGGGACTTTCGCCACTCCACTGGGGGAGTTGGGATTGGCCCTCCATGAGATGGCAGAGATCTCGAGACTGCCGATGGGGGATACTCCATATGAAGAGTATGTTCCCACGAACCGGGAGCTGGGGGATTCAGACCCTCGAGTAGTGGAGGTGTACCAGGAGCTGATGTGCCACTACCTCGCTTGCACTGCTTTTTATGGTGATCCCTCAGATTTGGCTCACATCAATAAATGGACGTCCTACCTCTTCTTTCACCGGTCCAGGACTGCTAAACCGGAGAAGGTATTGGAGGGCAAGGACCTGCCCGTGAATCCTCTGAGCGTGCTTAATGCTCAGGTAGTCGACGATCTCATGGTAGACGCTGGGGCTCCGGACTTGATCCTTGACAAAGAGGTAGGACAGTATCCTGTAGGCACTAAGGCCTATAGTTATTTGAGGCACTGCCGCAGGCCTCTGTCCATGGAAGCTCAACTGGCTGGCTTCCTCTCCATATGGCTGCGCCGAGTGGTGGTACCTGGCGTCGCATCTGCGGACCGCATTCACCGCAACACGCTATGGCCTGCAGTGCGTCTGGTGTTCGGGGCAAGACTGGGCTTGCTTCCTGCCATGGTGTGCCGCATTCAAGCTAGCCTGAGGGCCATGACTGACGGGCTGCTCGCCGATGAAACTCGGCGTGATAGCTTTCCCAGGGTAGAATTACTATACCTGTATTTAATGGGATGGTTAATTCTTCACAACCCCAGGTTTATGTCTCCCGGCTTCGACGGTAATTCGGGGGCTAGTTTCTTGTTGAACTACCAGAAGTCTTCCTGGAATATGACCACGGTTCTAGACTGTCGGCGGGCGCTGGGCTTCAGTCACAGCTGGAAGCTCTTCAGCACTTTCCCCTCCGTACATCGCAATCAATCGGGGATTAGGCTTGAGGATTCTGGTAGAGAGAAGACCAATCTTTCTCCTGAAGCTTTTAATTGGTTGGTCTGCATTAGACCTTCCCATTTACTGTACAGGAGTGACGACCATTGCTTCTTGGAGCCCTACCTGCCTAGTCGGTTTGCCAGGCAGTTTGGGTATGATCAGTTGCACGTGGGCAACGCCGTCACCAGCTTCCGGTCCAGGGGTGGACTCATTGATGGAGCGAGAGACTGGCGATACTTCCTCATGGGTTGTACTGGAGTAATTTTTACTGTGCCGGTCATTACACTCTCCACGGAGCTGCGCATCCTGCACTCGTATGTCCAGTTCTATGTGGCAACGAACACCTTCCATCGCAATTTTGATATGCATAGAAGTTTTAGGGTGCCCTCTTCCAAGTCTGGGGGAAGAGTCGAAGTCCCCTCGGTTTCTTCTGACGAGGGTGAGGAGTCTGTCACTCCAGATGAGCCTCTATTGGCGGTATCGAGGGGTGAAGTACCTCTGCCTGCAGGGCCTTTGGTTATCTTCGGGAAGCGAAGGGCTCCTACTCCGAAGGAGACTTCCCCTCGCAAGAGGAAGAAGAAGATGGTTAATCGTCCTCTTCGAATTCCTGGTATTGAGGCTCCTGGAAGTGAGCCTGCATCTCCCCATATTGGGGATGATTCTTTGATTGGAGGTTCCTCGCCTTTTAGAGAGGGAACCTCTACAGTTCCGGCTGGTGGTGCCGAAGAATCTCTGCTGGAGGCCGCCGTCACTGCTACTGCTTCAGGTAGTGGAATGAGGTCGCCTTCGGGGCCGAGCCGAATGAGGATATCTTTGTCTGGGTCAGCATCAGAAGAGACCCCTGCCGTGTCAGTAGGTGCAGCTGGCGATATTCCAGCCGATGAGCCTCGGTTGGAGTTTGACGAGGACCTGGAAGACTATTTGCCAGTGTCAGTTAGCAGACCCCTTTCTCCAGGTATGACAGCTTGCTTAGCATCGTTAAGAAATGATTTAGCTGTACAGGCCGCAGATGCGACATATATGCCGTCGGCCATGGCTAAATGTCGTCTTCACGCCTCTTTTTAGAAAAGTTAGCATCATTTCGATACTAAACTCCTTTCGTCCTCTTTTCAGGGAAAGACCTCTCGGGGAGGGCAGTGTAGATGCGTCCTTCGGCTCTGTGTCAGGTCCTGACGGCGACACGGAGGTGGCTGATTTTGAAGAGGAAGCGTCTTCGAATGCCGGTTCACTTGTCGATGAGATTCCGATATCTCAAGAGGAGGACGAGCCTGTCATTGCGATAATGCCTCCTTTGAGTATGCTGGTATCTTCGTCCGGTGTTGGCGCTTCTTCTTTCGTCGCACCACCTGTTGAGGCGACTGCCGTGGCGACATCGTCTGCGGTTGTTCTTGGAGGGGGACTCACCAATATCGAGACCACTCCCGGCGTCTATTCGGATCTAGCTGTGCTGATTGAGCAGTACACCGGCATCTTCTACACCACTTTGAAAATGTTAATATCAAGGGAGTTGGCGAAGAGTATGAACTTTGCGTCGCTGAAGAGGTCCTCCCAGTCCGCGATAGTGCCGATCCGAGAATTCGACGACACTGGGCTAGCTGAAACGCTGGAGGAGATAGTTAATGGTTTGGAGCAACCCATTAACGAATACTTGTAGCTAGCTCGAGACAATGTTGAAGATCTGGTCCAGGCTAGATACGACTCCATGACTGCGCGGCTTGCCGAACAGATGGCAGGCGTAAATAAATCTATCCAGACACATCAGCAGGAGATGGATGAAGGAAAAGTCGTCCTGGAGGAGGCCATCGCTCTTCAAACGAAGTGCCAGGCCGAGCATGAAGGGAATGTAGCGAGGGTCCGCAAGCTGTGAACAAAACTCGCCAAGGCAAAGGAGTGGGCTTCTCAGTCGTCGGAAGCTGTAGTTATGGCGGATAGCCGATTGGGCGTAGCACAACAGAACTTGGCGCGTGCAGGAGTTGTCCGCGCTGGTTTTCTTCGGGCTAGAGCCAAATTGTCCCTCATGAGCAATGATGAGGCACGACTGGAGCAGGCTCGCACTGATGTCTTGGATTCCAGGACTGAGAGGATGGCCGTACTGGCGCAGTAGCTTCGTGACCTGACCGTTCCCCCTCAATGATGTACTTTTGCTTTTGCTTTTCAATATACTTTCGCTCTTTCTTGGGAATAATAAAGAGGCTTTCATCTGACTTTTGTGAACCCATCATTTCGGAGTGTGAATGACAGGTTTGGGTGAAAGTGATATCAGAGGTAATATGGACGTGATATACTCTCGGTAAGTTTTTAGCAGGATACATCTATTCTAGTAGTTTTGTCAGAATGAGGTTTTCACCATATTCCACTTGAGCAGAGGAGGTTAAGCATAGTACATTTTCAGGAATTTGCCATTAATAGGAGCCATTAACAGGTCTCCATTAGGCTGGACTAACCTGTAAGCGCCGTTTGAGAACGTCGTCTCTATCACATAAGGGCCTTCCCATTTGGGCTGGAATTTGCCTTTACTTCGGTGAGTGAGAATCATCGATCTTCTTACGGCTAAAACTAGCTCGCCGACTTTGAACACCCTTTCTTTCACTTTTTGATTAAAAGCTCTGGAAATGCGTGTTTGGTAGAGCGCGATGCGCTATTGAGCTTGGAGGCGTTTCTCGTCTAATCCTTCTAACTCTTGAAGCCTAAATAGGTCATTCTTTTCTTGAGTCAACTCATTAGCCACGGCTATCCTGAGTGACGGAATTTGGATCTCGATGGGGAGAACTGTTCCGCTCCCGTAGACTAATGAGAATGGTGTGCAACCTGTTGGTGCCCATACCGTTGTGCGGTATGCCCAGAGACATTCTCCCAGCTTTTCATTCCAATCCCTTTTGTTCGAAGAAACGAACTTCTTCAAGAGCTTGATAATGGTTTTGTTGAAAGCTTCCGCCAAACCATTAGCAGCAGGATTATATGTCGTACATGCGACATTCTGTATCCAATTTTTATCGCAAAATTGATGAAACGCTTGGCTGATGAATTGAGGCCCATTGTCATGGATTATCTTTCGGGGTATCCCAAAGCGATAAATAACGTGATGCTTGATGAAGCTGATCATATTAGATGCCTTTACTTCAGCAAGAGGGATCGCCTCTACCCATTTAGAGAAGTAATCCGTAATGGCCAGTATGAACCGGTGACCTCTAGAAGAAGACGGGTAAATAGGACCAATGATATCCATACCCCATGCTTCGAAAGGCCAGGACACAACCGTGGGATGTAGATGTTCGGGAGGTTGATGGATAAAGTCTGCATGGACCTGACAGGCTCTGCATTGTCTTTTATTGCATATGTGATCATAGTAGGCCAGTAATAGCCCATTCTCCTGATGCGATCCTGTAGCTTAGGACCGGATTCATGCGCTCCGCATACGTCGTCGTGGGCTTACGGATAATCTACTGTACTTCATCACCAGAGAGACATCGTAATAATAGTCCGTCATAAGACCGGCGATATAGACATTGTGACGATGCGTTGAAATAAAAGCGTAATGATCGTCTTTTGACGGATACTGCTTCTTTAGGATCTTCTGGCAAGATTTCGTATGCTATGAAATCTATAAAGGGAGCTCTCTAGTCTCTCCTGGGAGGATCTGTGTCCACCACGTAGCTGCGTTCTATGTGAAAGTTATTTTTTACATAGAATAAATCTTTGCTAAGAAGGATTACCGAATTCTACCTTCTTATAGGGGTAGCCAAATCTACAGCTAGACTGGCTAGGGCATCAGCTTCCAGATTCTGAGATCGAGGTACAAGCTCTAGGAAGAATCCTTTGAATGTCATGGCTATCTCGACCGTTTCTTGGTGATAGGGGATGAGGTCTGGATTCCAGACTTCATATATTCCTCTGATTTGATTGACGATCAGCAGAGAATCACCGAAAGCTTCCAGAGATTCGACGCCCAATTCTTTAGCGACTTAGAGACCGATTAGTAGAGCGTTGTACTCTGCCACATTGTTGCAACAGGGCTCGCTAAGAGAATATGCTCGGTAGATGACAAGCTTATCAGGAGTAACCAGAACAATTCCTACTCCTAAAACCACGTTTCCCCTGGGACCAGTTCTGGAGGCACCATCGAAGAACAGTTGCCATGCATCACTTTTCATTGCAGAATTACACTCTACAACTTCGTCGGAAATGTCCTCATACAGTTTGGAGGCCTCCGGGAT
Source organism: Iris macrosiphon (assembly GCA_036927795.1). Lineage (NCBI taxonomy): Eukaryota > Viridiplantae > Streptophyta > Magnoliopsida > Asparagales > Iridaceae > Iris > Iris macrosiphon. The sequence continues at coordinate 9,097,177 of JAYESA010000003.1, forward strand.
CGGATGAGCAGCGAGGAAGTCAGCCAACGCTTGGCCTTTTGTCACGATCCGCACCCAGAATTTGGGCATAAGTCGTGGGTACGTCCAGCCTACGCCGCAGCATCGGCGGTAGAACGTTGTCTAGGTCTCAACATATAATATATCCTGTCAATAGTCTTAACTCCGCACGGAGGACAATGATAAATAATCCACAGTTCTATGATATACTCAATCACAAGCTAATAGAAATAATGGCACGATGAGAATAGAAAAGAGTTCTATTAAAAACTAACCACAATAAGTCCAACTCAAATCTGGGTCTAGATGACCTCACAAAGTCATAAAATAATAATTATAACTCAGTCTCAGTCTGAAACAATAAATGCAAAAAAAGTAATCTAAGTACAAGCAGGTAAGTTCTCCTCTAGGCTGGGCAACTCCTCGGGGATTTCCGGAGTGAAATCTCCCTCAAATCTTGGGCCGTAATGAGTGGGGCAATAGTTCTCCAGGTCCTCTGAAAAATATTATCCAGTCAGGATTGGAGCGAAGCACAAGCACTAACAGCAGTTTCATTAAATTGGCAAAGACTATAAACAGTGTAAGAAATACCAGATGAGAATATATGCTGAAAATGTGAAGTACTGGAGAAAATGAATATAGGCAATAGAGCATCTAGCAATGAACAATAAACAGTGAATGCTAGAACAAGTGGATCTGAATAAAATAGATATCTAGCTAAGTGTTTGAATTATCAGTTTATTATGTGATCGGCTTGGGACTAGATCAGGCTGGTTATATATGATTAGCTATAATTCTTGTAGGTCAGGCTAACCATATGGTTAGCTATGATGCATGTAGTGGTCAGGCTAATCATATATAACAGCTATGATGCATGTAAAATGGTCAGGCCGCACCCAACGTGAGAAGTGGGGTGAGCTATGATGCATGTAAATGTTGGATATGATCACATAATCTACTAATAGTTTCCCAACCCCCAGCTAGCACGATGGATTCCAGTCACGACTCCTCATGACGGGGATATAGGGTGCTAACCCGTGTATCCATAGTGTCGGAATCAAGTATGTAAAACAACTGCATTATAGAAATAATCAACAATAAAAACTGTCAGAGAATGTACTCGCCTGTGGTCCTGAGTAATGAGTGAGGATCGATGTCCAAGGTGGGATCACAATGACCTATTTATGGAATTTTAATGTCAGAAACTGAATTAAAGAAATAACATGTTTATTTAATTAATTGTGAGGCTTCTAGGTCATATCTAAGGTTTACTGGTCAACTTAGTCAAAACTTGTCCATATGCATTATAATAGTCCCTTTGGATGAAACCTAACTAAACTAGTCATTTCTAGCTATACTAGACATTAGTACATAACTGTCTATAAGGTATTTCATAATACTTATATACTAGAGTCTAGTTAGTACATATATACCTATATTTAGCTTACAAGTTAAATCACTACCTAATACCAACTCAAGAAACTAATGCTAATCGTGCCACACTTGATACCAACTAACTACCAGTTACTAACATTCAAAAACCCACAACTAACACTAAATTAACTATACTAACAATAACAACTAGCAGATATCATATATAAACTAACTGTATCTTAGTTATCTACTAACTAAACTAACTATGGATAATTAACCTCAAGACTATCCAACTGATACAACCTCTAAATATACTAATTTCTTATGACAAGCCTATAGCTACTGGCAACATGCACAGCCTAATAACTAGACTGCACAATGCCTACTCAAAATCCTATCACTCACTGATACACTCACACACAACCACACACTGGTTTCATTTTGATGCACACACAGGTACATACTCTCAGCTCACACAAATACTGGGACACAGGTACACAAACACAGGTATACACTCTCAGTCCCCACACAGCCATATGGACACACTGGTTTGGGGATATATGAGACACATTCACTCATTGGTCCCTCACTCTCAGGCATATACTGATACACACACAGTTTTCAGCATTCACTCACACACACAGAATTTACTGCTCACACAGCATTCTGTACAGTTAACTACTCACTCCCACACACTAGTAGACACTGACACATACAAATTTCTAGACACACTGATAAACCAACACAGACTCTGAACTGAACTACACCCTGCTCTCTCACTCATCTACACATTAATAATAATGCACTCTCACATAGCTATCTAACTCACACACACACTGCTACCCAGGTAGACATAGGTATACACTCAGGTCTGCTACTCTAGGGAAACCCAATACAAACATAACTCATTACACTAATCCAATTACCTACACACACAGATACATAAAAATCCTACACACATACACACTAAAAAATTACTGATATACTATGACACTCTAATACACTGATACTCTAATTCTCAACTCATACCCAGCCAGGTAAACACAAACTCACAGGCACTGATACGAGAACCCTATCACCCCCAGTATTAGATACTACTACTCACCTCCCCCCTCCCAAACATACTGACACACAGAACTTCATAGCAACCTACTGATTCTAAGTATCAGCCTACCCCTCTAATACTAATACACAGAAGAATACCACTGATACATTAGAGAACTCGCTGAACTGAATAGCTAGCATGCTGAAAAATACATTCCAACACCACAAACCTATTTCCTACACTGCACTCATTGAACTGAGAAGAACACAGCCACTGCTCTCCTACAGTCAAAAACCCCAATTGCTGATACACACAGGAATCAAGAACCCAACCCTGTACAGGAACTCCCCACAGACACGACACAACCCTCATAGCTGAACCCGACTGTGCAACCACTCAAGGATACTCAAAAATACAGTAATATACATACACTTATATATATTTACCAATATACATATCAAACCATAAGAAACTAGGTTATAGAATTAGACATTTCCCTATGGAGCATTTCTACAAACACCTAGGGGCTGAAATCGGGTTTCACATAAGAACCCATGAATACCCAAAACTAAAACCCTAAATCAAAATTATATCTATATGCAAATGAGGAAATCTGTCTACATGTAACCCCTAGGGTTAGGGTTCACGAAAATTGGGGAAAACCAAATGTTGGGACACCTAAACCCTAGAATTACCTAGATCTTCATGTAGGACCTACAAAATCGAGATCCATACCACAAGGTAGGTTTCCTAATGGCCAATAACAAGAAAAAACAGAATAACAATTGAATAAAAAATAGGGTTTTACCTAGGCAGATGGTTTCTTCAATGGAGGTTCTCCTTCTCCAAGTTTTCTTGACCCAAGCTCCTTGTTCTCCTTGCTTGAAAGAGAAAAAATGGAATCCCTAGGGTTTGCTTCTGAGTTTTTGGGGTGGGGAAAATGGCTCTTCTAATGGAGGCTAGGGTTTTCTTCCTTCATGAAGGAAGAGGTGGCTCCCTTATATATTAAAACTAGTTTAGGGTTTTCAATGCATAGTTTAGGTTAAAGTCCCTATGTTAGGTCATGTAGAACCTAATTAACTAAGGTTTAGTCAGTCTAGGGTTTGAGGTCCAACCTAAAATTTGAATTCTAGGGTTTCTCTAGAATTGGTTTTCAAATTTGGGTTTAGTCATTAGGGTTTGTCCTAATGAGTCCTAGGGTTTGACCTAAAACCAAATATCATTTACAATATATAATTAGTTTATAAAACTCAACAGATTTATTAAACACATAATTATTCACAATAGTGAATTTACACAAATGCCCTCATCTGGAAATATGGTAGTGACAAGTCTACCCTCCTAAAAGAAATTTCGTCCTCAAAATTTGGACTGAATAGAACAAGAATAAAATCAGAAAAGGAAATATACCTCAAGTCTAGAAGAGGTACGGGTATTGCCCGCGCATTTCGTCCTCTCTCTCCCAGGTCGACTCCCCTGGAGAGTGATGTCTCCATGCAACACGAACCAAAGGAATAGTTTGGTTCCGCAACACCTTCTCTCTGCGGTCCAAGATCTCTACGGGCTGCTCGGGGTAGCTGAGCGTCGGACCAACCTCAATCTCCGAGTGGTCAAGTACGTGACTAGGGTCTGCCACGTACCGTCTCAGCTGCGACACGTGGAACACATCATGCACTCCCTCTAATACAGGCGGCAAGTCCAGTCTATACGCCACTGCACCTACCCTCGCAAGAATACCAAAGGGTCCGATGTAGCGTGGGCTAAGCTTCCCGCCTCGACCAAAACGAATCGTGCCACGCGTCGAAGAAATCCGTAGGAATACTAGATCGCCAACCTAAAACAAAACATTCTCAACACGCAGTCTAAACAAACAACACAACCAGAAAATAACAATCTATACCTGAAACTCAAGGGGTCTACGGTGGCTGTCGGCCCAATGCCGCTGTCTGTCCTACGCCACTCGCAGTCTGTCTCTGATGAGTTTCACCTTTTCTGCTGCATCCACGACCATTTCTGGTCCTAACAAGGCTCTCTCTCCAACGTCGTCCCAAGATAACGGTGTACGACACCTCCGTCCATAAAGAGCCTCAAATGGTGACATCTCGATGCTTGCCTGGTAGCTGTTGTTGTAAGCGAACTCTACCAGGTGCACATGTTCCTCCCAAGAACCTCCGAGATCTAGAACGCAAGTGCGTAGCATATCCTCGAGAGTCTGAATAGTCCGTTCAGACTGTCCGTCTGTCTGGGGGTGATATGCGGTACTGAACTTGAGCTGAGTGCCCAAGCTAGCCTGCAGACTCCTCCAGAAGTGGGAAGTGAAACGGCTATCCCGATCCGAGACGATGCTTACAGGAACTCCATGAAGCCTAACGATCTGTCGCACGTACATCTCCGCTAGCCTCTCTGTCGACGTGCCCACCTTGAAAGGTAAGAAATGGGCTGATTTGGTCAACCTGTCCACGATGACCCAAATCACGTCCTTCCCTCCTGGAGAACGTGGAAGCCCTGAAATGAAATCCATGGTCACGTGCTCCCATTTCCATTCTGGGATCGGTAAAGGTTGAAGCAAACCACCTGGCCTCTGCCGGTCTGCCTTTACCTGCTGGCACACTAGACACCGGGATACGAAGCGTGCTACCTCGCACTTCATTCTATACCACCATACGTGCTCCCTCAAGTCTCGATACATCTTGTTGGCACCGGGATGCATCGAGTACTGAGAGCGGTGTGCCTCTTGCAAAACCTCCTCGCGCAGCTCTCCACTCGGCACACACATCCTCATGCCGTGCCGTAAGGAACCATCCTCTGCGATAGTAAAGTCGTCCGACAATCCTGTCTGAACCTGTGCTCTGATACTCCTCAGAGCCTCATCATCGTACTGTGCAGCTCTCATCCTGTCCATCAGTTCGGACTGTATCTGCAATCCCCACATCTCAATCTCAGTACCGGGAACTAACACCTCAATCTCCAAGCTTTCTAAATCAGCCAATAAATGTCTATCTGTCGTCAAGTACATAGTCATCGGATACCTGCTCAAGGCATCGGCGACTACGTTGGCCTTCCCTGGGTGGTACTGCAATGAGATGTCAAAGTCCTTCATCAACTCTAACCATCTTCTCTGTCTCATGTTCAGCTCCTTCTGTGTGAATACGTACTTCAAGCTCTTGTGGTCTGTGAAGATCTCCATACGCTCTCCGTACAGGTAATGTTTCCACAGCTTTAGAGCGAAGATAACTGCTGCCAACTCCAAATCGTGGGTGGGGTAGTTCTCTTCATGAGGGCGTAACTGCCTGGAAGCATAGGCAATTACCTTTCCGTGCTGCTGAAGAACACATCCCAGACCCTTCCCTGAAGCATCATTATAGATGGTGAAACCACCTGTCCCTGCTGGCAACGTCAAAACTGGAGCTGTCGTCAACCTCTTCTTTAGCTCATCAAATGCAGCCTGGCACTCCTCCATCCAGACAAAATCCACATCCTTCCTAGTCAGTCTGGTCATCGGCGCTGCAATCTTGGAGAAGTCTTGTACAAACCTCCTGTAGTATCCTGCTAGCCCGAGAAAACTCCTGATCTCAGCTACCGAACTGGGGGTAGCCTATGACTTCACTGCCTCAATCTTCTGTGGGTTAACCGAGATTCTGTCACCCGATACCACATGCCCAAGAAATTTAACCTTGTCAAGGAAGAATTCACACTTAGAGAGTTTCCCGTACAGCTTCTCCCTCCTGAGAGTCTCTAAGACCAACCTCAGGTGCTCTTCGTGCTCCTCCGGGGTCTTGGAATACACAAGAATATCGTCGATGAACACCACTACGAACTTGTCAAGGTACTGGTGGAACACCTTGTTCATCAGGTTCATGAATACTGCCGGTGCATTGGTTAAACCAAATGGCATCACCATGAATTCAAACTGGCCGTATCTGGTCCAAAAAGCTGTCTTCGACGTGTCCTCTCTCTTCACCTTTACCTGGTGATAGCCTGACCTCAAATCTATCTTTGAAAACACCCTCGCCCCGCTCAACTGATCGAAAAGATCATCTATCCTCGGCAGCGGATACTTGTTCTTGATAGTGATATTGTTCAAAGCTCTATAGTCAATGCACATGCGCACCGTGCCGTCCTTCTTCGGTACGAACAATACCGGAGCTCCCCATGGTGATGAACTGGATTTGATGAAGCCTTTGTCCTGCATCTCCTCGACTTGTTTCTTCAGTTCTGCCAGCTCGCTGTTGTTGACTCTATAGACATGTTGTGAAATGGGCTCCGCTCCTGGAACCAAGTCTATAGAGAATTCAATATCTCTGTCTGGCGGCAAGCCTGGCAACTCCTCCGGAAATACATCCAGGAACTCCGCTATCAGAGGATGTGGCAACTCCTCTTCTTCCGCCCTGGCTCCATAAAATATGCTCCTCCTCTGTTCCGCTGCTCCTCTGACGACCTCAAACTCCGGCTCTCCTGGTGGTCTAAACAATACTCTGCCTCTATAACAATCTATAGTAGCATGATGCTTACTCAACCAGTCCATTCCGAGTACAATATCATACCCCGAAAGTGGCATGATGAGTAAGCTCACGCTCAACTCTCGGCCTCCTACTGACACCCTCCGGTCCTTACAGTGATCACGGACTAGGATAATACCTCCACCAATCATGATCTTGCAAGTTCTAGCTAATGGTTCTGTGTCTAAATGATGTCGAAGTGCATAAGATACAGACACAAAACTATGGGAAGCGCCAGAGTCGAATAAGGTAAATGCGAGAATACAATCGAGAAGAACCGAACCTGTGATCAAGTCTCCTGCTGGCTCGATCTCCTCGACTGCCATGGCGTACGCTCGCCCCTGGGGTACACCTCTCTGCTGCTGGTGCTGGGCAAACTTCTGATGTTGCGGTGGAAGTGGTACCCTCTGTTGTTGGCCTCCTGGTACGGTAGGTACCCTGTCTGGTCCTCTCTGGGCGGCTGCTCCACCCTGACCTGGACGAATGGTAGGGCAATCCCTCAGCTGGTGTGTCGTCGATCCGCAGGACAGACATGAGCCCAATCTCTTCCTGCAGATATCTCTAGTATGTCCCGTCTTCCCGCAGTACGCACACTGGATGGCGGGCTGAGTCTGTCTCTGTTGCGGCTGCTGGACCTGCCCTCGGGCTGGTGCCTGGTGCTGCTGCTAAAAGGGCCTCTGCTGCTGCTGAAAGTATGGACGCTTGCCCGGTCCCGCACTATTGTTTGCTCCTCCGTGACCATCGCGTCCCCTCTTGGGCCTGAGGCCCAAGTCATCCTCGGCTATCTGGGCATCCATCAATATGCCCTCGTAGGTAGCTGTGCGACGTCCCGACGTGCGAGACTTGATCTCCCTTGCCAGCCCCTTTCTGAACTTCCGGGCCCTGTCCCCCGGATCTCTAATCATCGATGGCGCGAAGTGGCTCAGGCGGGAAAACTCCGCAGCATACTCGTCGACGGACGAGCTCCCCTGGACTAAGTCATGGAACTGACTCTCCAAAGCTCCCAGGGCAACATCAGGAAAGAACTTCTCTTTGAAGAGCTCCTTGAAAGCTTCCCAAGTGAGTCCCCTGTCAAGGAGTCTCGGCTCTGTGCGAAACCACGTCAAGGCGATGTCGAACATCTGGCTGCCGGCGGCCTCGATCTGAAGAGCCTCCGGAAGCTGTGCCAAGCGCAAGTTCCTCTCGATGTCCTCTAGCCAATCATCTGCGTAGAGTATCCATTTTGTCCCCTTGAACTCCCGAGACATCATCCTCTTGAATCCATAATGGTGCCTGGCCTCTGGTGGTGCTGATCAGGACGCTGCTGCTGCTGAGTGACTCTTTCCACAGCCTGGAGAGCCACTTGATGAGCATTCTCTATGTTCACCCTCATCATCTCTGTCTGGGCTTGATGTGCCTCAGCCTGTACCCTCTGGGCTTCTGCCGACGTCCTCTGGGCATCGACCATGCCCTGAATCAAAGCGAACATCTGTGCTCCATCGACGGGCACACCTCCTGGATGCTGAACTGGTGGTGGTGGTGGTGGTGGTGGTGGTGGTGGTGCCGTCGTAGCTATGGGGACCCTCTGAACAGGTGGTGGAGGACCCCCGAATGCTGCAGACACTCCCACATGTACTGGAGATGTAGGAGGTGCTGCGGATGTCTGTCCGGCAAGGCGAGAGGTGGCAGACCTCTCTGACTCTGCTGCTCCGGTTCTCCGGGATCTGGTTCTCGGCGGCATCCTGAAGACAGATCGAAGAATTTAATCAAGGCAATAGACACGGTATCATCAAAGGAGGACAGTAAATTTCTAAAGGAAAAAATTATTAAGAGTAGTATTATAAGAATCAGAAATTCCTAATTGTGATTGAGCATATCCTCGGCCTAATTCCTATTTCCTAAAACAGGCTCGTAGTAATACTCTAAGCGAGCACCACTACGATATTGCTCTAATGCGAATCTAGGACTGACCTGCATGGGCCACCACTAAAAATGTGTCACGACCCGCACCCGGAATTTGGGCATGAGTCGTGGGTACGTCCAGCCTACGCCGCAGCATCGGCGGTAGAACGCTGTCTAGGTCTCAACATATAATATATCCTGTCAATAGTCTCAACTCCGCATGGAGGACAATGATAAATAATCCACAGTTCTATGATATACTCAATCACAAGCTAATAGAAATAATGGCACGATGAGAATAGAAAAGAGTTCTATTAAAAACCAACCACAATAAGTCCAACTCAAATCTGGGTCTAGATGACCTCACAAAGTCACAAAATAATAATTATAACTCAGTCTCAGTCTAAAACAATAAATGCAGAAAAAGTAATCTAAGTACAAGCAGGTAAGTTCTCCTCTAGGCTGGGCAACTCCTCGGGGATTTCCGTAGTAAAATCTCCCTCAAATCCTGGGCCGTAATGCGTGGGGCAATAGTTCTCCAGGTCCTCTGAAAAATGTTATCCAGTCAGGATTGGAGCGAAGCACAAGCACTAACAGCAATTTCATTAAATTGACAAAGACTATAAACAGTGTAAGAAATACCATATGAGAATATATGCTGAAAATGTGAAGTACTGGAGAAAATGAATATAGGCAATAGAGCATCTAGCAATGAACAATAAATAGTGAATGCTAGAACAAGTGGATCTGAATAAAATAGATATCTAGCTAAGTGTTTGAATTATCAGTTTATTATGTGATCGGCTTGGGACTAGATCAGGCTGGTTATATATGATTAGCTTTGATTTTTGTAGGTCAGGCTAACCATATGGTTAGCTATGATGCATGTAGTGGTCAGGCTAATCATATATAACAGCTATGATACATGTAAAATGGTCAGGCCGCACCTAACGTAAGAAGTGGGGTGAGCTATGATGCATGTAAATGTTGGATATGATCACATAATCTACTAATAGTTCTCCAACCCCCAGCTAGCACGATGGATTCCAGTCATGACTCCTCATGACGGGGATCTAGGGTGCTAACCCGTGTATCCATAGTGTCGGAATCAAGTATGTAATACAACTGCATTATAGAAATAATCAACAATAAAAACTGTCAGAGAATGTACTCGCCTGTGGTCCTGAGCAATGAGTGAGGATCGATGTCCAAGGTGGGATCACAATGACCTATTTATGGAATTTTAATGTCAGAAACTGAATTAAAGAAATAACAGGTTTATTTAATTAATTGTGAGGCTTCTATGTCATATCTAAGGTTTACTGGTCAACTTAGTCAAAACTTGTCCATATGCATTATAATAGTCCCTTTGGATGAAACCTAACTAAACTAGTCATTTCTAGCTATACTAGACATTAGTACATAACTGTCTATAAGGTATTTCATAATACTTATATACTAGAGTCTAGTTAGTACATATATACCTATATTTAGCTTACAAGTTAAATCACTACCTAATACCAACTCAAGAAACTAATGCTAATCGTGCCACACTTGATACCAACTAACTACCAGTTACTAACATTCAAAAACCCACAACTGACACTAAATTAACTATACTAACAATAACAACTAGCAGATATCATATATAAACTAATTGTATCTTAGTTATCTACTAACTAAACTAACTATGGATAATTAACCTCAAGACTATCCAACTGATACAACCTCTAAATATACTAATTTCTTATCACAAGCCTATAGCTACTGGCAACATGCACAGCCTAATAACTAGACTGCACAATGCCTACTCAAAATCATATCACTCACTGATACACTCACACACAGCCACACACTGGTTTTATTTTGATGCACATACAGGTACACACTCTCAGCTCACACAAATACTGGGACACAGGTACACAAACACAGGTATACACTCTCAGTCCCCACACAGCCACATGGACACACTGGTTTGGGGATATATGAGACACATTCACTCATTGGTCCCTCACTCTCAGGCATATACTGATATACACACAGTTTTCAGCATTCACTCACACACACAGAATTTACTGCTCACACAGCATTCTGCACAGTTAACTACTCACTCCCACACACTAGTAGACACTGACACATACAAATTTCTAGACACACTGATAAACCAACACAGACTCTGAACTGAACTACACCCTGCTCTCTTACTCATCTACACATTAATAATAATGCACTCTCACATAGCTATCTAACTCACACACACACTGCTACCCAGGTAGACACAGGTATACACTCAGGTCTGCTACTCTAGGGAAACCCAATACAAACATAACTCATTACACTAATCCAATTACCTACACACACAGATACATAAAAATCCTACACACATACACACTAAAAAATTACTGATACACTATGACACTCTAATACACTGATACTCTAATTCTCAACTCATACCCAGCCAGGTAAACACAAACTCACAGGCACTGATACGAGAACCCTATCACCCCCAGTATTAGATACTACTACTCACCTCCCCCCCCCCCCCCAAACATACTGACACACAGAACTTTATAGCAACCTACTGACTCTAAGTATCAGCCTACCCCTCTAATACAAATACACAGAAGAACACCACTGATACATTAGAGAACTCGCTGAACTGAATAGCTAGCATGCTGAAAAATATATCCCAACACCACAAACCTATTTCCTACACTGCACTCACTGAACTGAGAAGAACACATCCACTGCTCTCCTACAGTCAAAAACCCCAATTGCTGATACACACAGGAATCAAGAACCCAACCCTGTACAGGAACTCCCCACAGACATGACACAACCCTCATAGCTGAACCCGACTGTGCAACCACTCAAGGATACTCAAAAATACAGTAATACACATACACTTACATATATTTACCAGTATACATATCAAACCATAAGAAACTAGGTTATAGAATTAGATATTTCCCTATGGAGCATTCCTACAAACACCTAGGGGCTGAAATCGGGTTTCACATAAGAACCCATGAATACCCAAAACTAAAATCCTAAATCGAAATTATATCTATATGCAAATGAGGAAATCTGTCTACATGTAACCCCTAGAGTTAGGGTTCACAAAAATTGGGGAAAACCAAATGTTGGGACACCTAAACCCTAGAATTACCTAGATCTTCATGTAGGACCTACGAAATCGAGATCCATACCACAAGGTAGGTTTCCTAATGGCCAATAACAAGAAAAAATAGAATAAAAATTGAATAAAAAATAGGGTTTTACCTAGGGAGATGTTTTCTTCAATGGAGGTTCTCCTTCTCCAAGTATTCTTGACCCAAGCTCCTTGTTCTTCTTGCTTGAAAGAGAAAAAATGGAATCCCTAGGGTTTGCTTCTGAGTTTTTGGGGTGGGGAAAATGGCTCTTCTAATGGAGGCTAGGGTTTTCTTCCTTCATGAAGGAAGAGGTGGCTCCCTTATATATTAAAACTAGTTTAGGGTTTCCAATGCATAGTTTAGGTTAAAGTCCCTATGTTAGGTCATGTAGAACCTAATTAACTAAGGTTTAGTCAGTCTAGGGTTTGAGGTCTAACCTAAAATTTGAATTCTAGGGTTTCTCTAGAATTGGTTTTCAAATTTGGGTTTAGTCATTAGGGTTTGTCCTAATGAGTCCTAGGGTTTGACCTAAAACCAAATATCATTTACAATATATAATTAGTTTATAAAACTCAACAGATTTATTAAACACATAATTATTCAAAATAGTAAATTTACACAAATGCCCTCATCTGGAAATGTGGTAGTGACACCTTTGACGGACTTCTGGGGGACGTACACCATGTCATACGGTGTCAGTAACATCGCCCAAGTCGCGAGTCGGGAATTAAGAACACTTGGCTTGTTCATCAGTACCCGAAGAGGATTGATCCTGGAGATGATGTAAATAGTTTGGCCTGTGACATAGTACCGCATTTTCTGAATAGCGAACATCACAGCCAAGCATTCTTTCTTTACTGGATTGTACCGGTGTTCGGCTCCCACCATCGTCTTGCTGAGGTAGTAGATAGCCTGCTCGTGACCCATCTCGTTCTTTTGTGCGAGAAGAGCTCCTAGAGAATGATCCATCGCTCGAACATACAGCACGAATGGTCTTCCTATGATAGGAGGCACCAGAACTGGCAGACTAGTGAGGTAGCGCTTGATATCACCGAACGCTTGCTGACAGGCTTCGTCCCATACGATGGATATACCTTTCTTCATGAGACGAAAAAATGGCTGACATCTCCCAGAGAGGTTGGATATGAATCTCCGGATATAAGCCATACGACCTTGAAATCCCCTGAGTTCCCTCAGATTACGGGGCGGTCGCATTTCTAAGATGGCCTTGACTTTATCAGGGTCCACTTGAATGCCTTTGGCGGTAATGACAAATCCCAGAAATTTGCCACTAGATACCCCCAGAAAGGACTTTGTAGGATTCATTTTGAGTTGATGTTGGCACATCAATTCAAATACTGTCTTCAAGTCTTGGATGTGATTATCCTTGAGGCAGCTTTTGACAGCTACATCATCCACGTAATACTCTACTGTCTTACGTAAATGCTCATGGAATATGTTACTCATAGCCCGTTGGTATGTAGCCCCGACATTCTTCAATCCGAAGGGCATGACCGTATAGTAATATACCCCCAATGGTGTCCGAAAGGCAGTATGCTTCTCGTCTTCATGATGCATCTTGATTTGATTGTATCCTGAGAATCCGTCCATGAAAGACATACGTTCAAAACCGCATATATTGTCAATCATGACGTCTGTGATGGGAAGAGAAAACTCATCCTTGGGGCAGGCTACGTTCAGATCTCGGTAATCGATGCAGACTCGTACTTTCCCACTTTTCTTCATGACCGGGACAACATTGGCGACCCAGTTGGGATGTTGTTCTTCACGGATGAAGCCGCAGGCTATCAGCTTCTTGATTTCAGCTTCAATGGCGTCCATCATATCCGGGCGAAACCGGCGTTGGTGCTGCTTCACAGGCTTCGAATCGGGCAATATATTAAGCTTATGAGTAGCCACTTTTGGATCAAGGCATGGCATGTCCTCATAATTCCATGCGAAGACGTCGATATATTCTTTTATCAGCTGGATAACTTTTTCCCTTTCTGCTTCGGAAATATTGTCACTGATAAATATCGGCTTTGGCGAAAGTTCATCTTCCCCAACGTCAATCTGGATCACTTTGTCTTCAGTGGGAGGTTCTCTCTGCTCGAAGCGGAACTCCCATTGTGTATCCATTTGCTGAGCCCAAGCGTCATTCTAATATAGTTTAGATTCTTGTTCGTCTGATTCGAAGGAATCCGTCACTACCATATTTACTGATAACGTTCGCTCGAGAGCTGAGATGAGTCGGAGGGCGCTGAGCCGTTTTGAGAGGAGGAAAAGATATCCTCGTTTGACTCAGGAGTCACGAGGGAGGTGGCATACCCTAACCCGAAACGAGTTTGTTGATAGTAGGGATCGCCGTGCAGCGGCATTCGTCTGCCTCTCCCGTAGTTGAGACCCGGTTCCAGCTTCAAGTTAGAACCCATATTTTGCATGATTTTCAGAGCTTGCGGGCTGTATCTGTGAACCTGTATTTTACCGGCATCGTCGTCGAAAGAATCCTCTTGCACAGTCGGTTCATTGCACATACGGCCGAAGACTATTGGATGCTGACTACTGCAAGTATGCGGGACAATAAAGATAGAATCCTCATGCGGTCCATATATCGTGGTGACATTGGATGATGATGCCACCTCCCATATGTACGGATGATAGGAATCTATAGCTTCCAAGAATTTTTGCGCTATAGGTTCTATATTGTCGTAGGGGGATGATTCCTGATTTGGAATTTGGGCATCAATATACTGGAAAAGAGGATGTTTATTATCATCTGAAACTCTGTTCCCAGTTGCGTTTACATCACTCGGTTGCTTGTTGCGCCGAAGGTTGATGACCAAGGGTGGAGGCTTCTGGCTCAAAGTGATCACTAGAGGATCACCCCCTTTTCTTGACCTGGTCTCGTTCAGGTGGATAGCCATAGGCTCTATGGATTTTGGACGAGTAGTCCATCCTTTCACTTTGATTGACAGAGGTTGCTTGGCAGAGGGTTCTTCTGGCTCCCGGTGGGATCTCTCTTCTTCGGCTGACACCTCTTCCGTGCAGTCTTGAGAGTACAATACGGCATCGGAGTAGTAGGATTATACTCCTTTGAACGGGTTCATGTCAGCAATCTCCGTTTGCACTGTTCCTCGGGCGTCTACATATTTGAAGCATTGGTGTAGAGTTGAAGGAACGATGTTGTGGTCGTGGATCCAAGGTCTACCCAGTAGAATATTGTAGGACACCTCTGAATCGATGATGTAACATGTAGCCACCGATCTGAGGTTGCCAATCTGGATTCTCAGACAAATTTTCCCCAACGGCTTACTTCTTTCGGCGTTGAAACCCACGATCGTAGTGGTGGTGTAAGCCAATTAGCTGGTAGGAATCCTCAGCGGTCTGAGCAGACTATGAGGAATGATGCTGATTGATGATCCCGGATCTATGTGAATCCGGCCGACCTCCATGGAACCGATGCACCCGGTGTAATAGAGGGGTCTGTCATGCCTGTTGTGTTTTAACAGCATGTCATCTTGAGTGAAAGTGATGTTTGGGACCACCTCCATTACACTGTGGCATTGAGGACACGCCACTGGTTCTTCGTCAGGGGACTTGAGCTGGGTTAAGTATGCATCCGCCTGCACCAATGCTTCACTCAGGGCTTGACGAGTGTCCTGAGAGAACCTGAGTAGCTCGAAGATGGACAGCCCGGCTGGTGTATTAGCCAGTAGGGCCAGGATGTCGAAGTTGTATGGCTTCTCTAAACCTTTGTTTTGAATATTTTTCACAGGTTTATCAAAGCGCACTTCTTTTTGCTTCCCTTTGTCCGCCGTAGTTGGTCTTGAAGGACCGACCTCTGGTACGACGGATTCTGGTTCTGAAGGCTTGGCAGCTGAAGCGTCTGCCGATGCATCTTCCTGGCTGGCTCCATAGTCCTGGAGGTAGGCTTTCCCTGAGCGGGTTCCAGTAGCCAAGACCTCGTCTTCTGATGCCGAGTGTACCGTAATCATGTGACAAGGTTTGTGCTTTGAGTTCTTTTTAGACTTAGCCTCAGCAGCTTGAGTCTCTTTCTCGATCTCTGGCACCAGATCTGGATGAACCCACATAGTCTCGCCTCGCTGGGTAGTTAGTGGTAGCAGGTCGTGATTTTGACCTCTAGCAGGAGGGAGATTAACGATGTTCATCGTCGTCCGGGAAATAGGCGTAACACCGTCCGGGATTTCTTGGGGAGGCAGATTGCCAAATTGCAGGGAGATCATGTTGGCAGTGACCGTCTTCTCGCTGCTGCACAGAGTGATGGCCTTAGCATCAATCATCTCCTGGATCTTCCTTTTCAGTATATAACACGCTTTTGTGGGGTGGTGTATGTACCTATGGAAGATGCAGTACTTGGGGTTGTTGGTACTGCCGGCCTCATTGGGCCGTCTCACTTCAGAAAGGGTAATCTTGCCGCTTTTGACGAGAGATTCGAATATGCTCAGAATATCGTCGTCGTCGAAAGAGTACACTTCAAGGGGCCTGGAAGTCCCAAGCTTCGTCTGCGTGGTAGCCACCGTCTTGCCTGGACGTGTTGATCGTCAGAGCTTCTTTACCCTTGGTACCCCGAGGATGGTTGATGTTGGAGGATGATCTCTTGCCTTTATCGGAGGCCGAGATCGTGATGTCATTATCGCGCGCTTTCTGACTATTGTCCTCCGCGGCTACCGCTGAGATGATGAACGAGGGCCAATCATGGAACTGATATGGTCCTGTGAACACCGAGATCACGGGAAGAAGGTTCTTCCTGCAGATGTCCACCAATGCCGAGTTTGGGACTCCTGGAGGCATTTGCAGAGTGTCTTGACGAAAACGTTCGATGAAAGTGCGAACATTCTCTTTTTCCTTCTGCTTGACTTCGATGAGAGAGGACAAAGACATGTCCATCCCTCCCTCGTAGAATCGCGTGAAGAATAACGCCTTAAAGTCTTCAAAGGAAGTAATACAGTTGTCCGCCAGACTTCGGTACCACTGATAAGCTACTCCCGAGAGACAGCCCTTGGACACCCGAGTGAGGAGAGCGGCGTTCCCTTGTAACAACACTGTCATCATGCTGAAGTAGTTCATGTATTGACTCGGTGATGTTTTTCCCTCGAACAAAGCCATAGTCTGTGGTTTGTATTTAGGAGGGAAAGGGACCTCTTCCCAAATAGCTGGGTAAGGTTGGTTGATTCCCAATTTCTTGAGCTGATCTTTGTGCTTCAAGGCATCAAATTGGGCTTTCAACTCCCGTACTGCCTGTATCGGATCTTCAGCCAGTAGCGGGACCATGGAGTGATGAGGAATCGATTGCATCGCGACTCCGGCGGGAAGTAATACATTCTCCGAGTGAGAAAGCGGAGGAACTGCTGACTCCTGATCTAGAGCAGGCTCTTGGATCATGTTGGATAGTGGTAAGTCCACCCCCACGCGTATCTGAGTTGGAGGAGCCGCTGTTTGATCCATGGCTGCTGCGTGTTGAGTTAGCATCATCTGGTGCATGTTCTCCATCATAGATTGCATCTCCTTTAGCGACGTCTCCAGTATAGTGATGCGTTGCTCAGCGCTCCCGGACGGGGAAACTTCCTCGTGGTCATCTCCAATGGCATAAATTTCCATCTCCCTGGGTGTCATTGAAAGATTAGTATAGGTCTCTGTAGAAGTTGACTCTATACTTTCGGCATCTGATTCGGGAGACTGGCGACCCCCAGCATCGGAATCAAAAAAGTATGAAGCCGGTTGTTGCGACCTCGAACGGGTGTTTTGGAACACCCCAGCTTCGGTGTTCCTAAGGAGCGTGTTGAATCTCCTTCGGCTCTGAGTTCTAGAGGGATGACATCTTGAGCCCGACCCTCCTCTAGGTATGTGTGAAGCCATGTTCACAGATGCATGTGTGGGCTCTTCTTCCTGGAAAGATGGAGAGTAGCTCAACCGGTCGAAAATCGACCATTTTCCTTCAGAACAGCAACAATTAATTACGATCGTATGACTATTACAAGAGTGCTCGTTAGGAGGCGTAATAGACATGTTGAAAGATCCCCTCTCCTTGCGTTTCTGGATCAGATAATTGCGCAGGTCAGGAGAAGTTGCAGAAGAAGAAGACTTGTTCCTTCTGTTCACATCAGTGGGCATGCGGACGTTGGGAACCATAGTTTTCTCTGTGCCACCTGTATACAACAGGTTGGCCATCTAGGTGGCGGATAATCCCCGAGGAGGATGTCTTTTCGCAAATTGAGCCTTCTTTACGCTGAGTGGCTTCTCATGGCGTAATTTGGAGCTCTGCTCTGGTTGGCGTAAAGCTGAGGATATCCTCAGTCGGCCATCAGCTTCTCATGTAATCCGGAGGGTGGGCAGATTGTTCCCTTGCTGGCGTAAAGGCCAAAAAGTTGAGTAGTCCTCCGCATGCTTTCCCTTGCGTAGATTGCAGGGATCATTTGCTTCTCTGCGGAAGGCAGACGCATTTTTATGCGCGGAGCGCGTTTGTGATTCCTGATTTGGCGCTGAGGCCTCATCAGAAATTTTGTCTATTCCGTCAGGGACGGGAGACTGAATTTTACGCGTAAAGTGCGGAGTAGGCTTCTGGACTAGCGCTGAGGCATTGTCCGAAGTTTCGTCTGTTCCGCCAGGGACGGGAGACTGAATTTTATGTGCAGAGCACGGAGTATACTTCTGGGTTAGCGCTGAGGCATTGTCAGAAGTTTTGTCGGCCCTGCCAGAGACAGGCGACAGAATTTTACGCGCAAGGCACGGAATATACTTCTGGGTTAGCGTTGAGGCATTGCCAGAAGTTTTGTCGGCCCTGCCAGAGACAGGCGACTGAATTTTATGCGCAAGGCACGGAGGGAGCTGTCACGACCCACACCCGATGTAAGGGTACTAGTCGGAAACAACGCCCAGTCTACGCCGCAGAATCGGCGGTAGAACGCTGTCTAGATAATCTATCTAACATTATAATGAACCACCAATAATGATAGTATACTCAATCACATAACTAAGATAGAAATGAGCACGAATCAGATAAAGAATAGAATAGTCACAATACAACTCATGAGTCAAAAATAATACATCAATAAGTCTGAAGAAGTACAGAAATAAGCTGGAGACAAATCCAGTACAAAAGAATACTACGAAGCTACAACTCCAGGGTCAACTGTCTCGGTTGGGATAAGTCCCTCTTGAGCCAGGGTCTCAGAATCTAAACCCACAACATCATGGGGTCCATAATAGGTAGGGTACCACTCTTCAGTGTCATTTGGAAAAATATATCCAGTCAGGAAAGGAGCAGAGTACATCTCTAACAGCAGTTCTAATTAATGATAAAAACTATGTAACAGTAAATAGCTGTAGATAAACAAGATGCACAATAGATATAAGAGATATATGTACAATAAGAAAATACTGGAAATAAATACAATAATGAACAATATGCCAATGAAACAATAATACTAATGACTAAGTGTGTGAGTACTAGCTTAACATGTGATCGGCTTGGGCAAGATGCAATGCGGCCTGGCTAATCATACGTGCAGTGCATGATCAACACTATTCTGTAATCTGTACTTTATTCAATAGGGATATTGATCACATATCTATACTAATATTCTCCACCCCCGACTGGTATAATAGATCCAACCACGGTACTATGGCACGAGATTCCCCAAGAAGATAGCTAGTCTTCCCGAGAATCGGTGTTTGTACATGTATAAGATAACCAATGAAATAATACTTGCACCATATACACCATATACCAAGGAATAACATCTCATAACGAGATCCGGATATACCAATCAGTGTAACCATAGTGTCAAGAGAACATGGATATCTACACTATATACAGTGAACCTAGAGGATATCATAAATGAGAAACTATCAGAGAATATACTCGCCTGAAGTCCAATGAACAGTCTCACAGATGTCTGACTCGGTGTCTCGAAGACCTAGATATGGAATACAACATCAATACAAGGTCCCGAAAAGAGAACAAGTTAAACTAGTCAACTTCTAGGTCAATAAGTCAATTTTAAGTCAAAAGTCAATTATGGTCAACTCTGAAGTCAACTAAAGTCAACTATGGTCAACTATGGTCAAACCAAGGTCAACCATCTATTTTTAGGTTGCACAAGTCTAGCACCAAAATCTTGGATCAAAATACTAAGATCTAAGTCATAAAACTACATCCTTAAATATTAGGATACCGTATCTTCGGATACGTGAATCCAAGGTAAACCTCACAATACCTATATATCAATCAATAAAGTTTATAATATAGAATATTAAATACAACAATTAGGAATCATGGTTTTGAATCAACTTGGTATCCACACAAAGTAATGCTCAAGATACATAGATATAGTATTTACCCTTATATATATAAACCAATATATTATACAATTAAAATTATAACAATACTAGTATTATATCTCATAATAAATACATATATATATATATATATATAATATATAAAATATAAACTAAAACTGCCTAACTGTCACTGAAAAACTGTGAGGGAGCGAAGCTACAACCTCATTGGTCAGAGAGATCGGAGAGTCCACAGGAATGGTAGAGGATGTCTTGGGCATCAAGACCTTACTCAGCTTCATGTTGCTTTGGACGGAGAGGGAGTGAGAGCTACCCCCTGTTCGAAGCATGTCTTCGTAGGCAGACTGGTCGAACTGGACGACCAGTGTCTTCTTTACGGATCCCACGGATACCGAATCGTGTTGAGCAATAGCTTCCTCGTCAGAAGAGAAAGATGTCCCCAGCAGAGTCGCCATCTTGTTTAGGATAATAAACAAAAAATATGATATGTGGAAAATAAGGTCTTATACGAAAACCCATCCTTCTTTTATGTTTACAAACAAGATTGTATAATTTAATCCTATACGAGGATGACCAAGTACAATTTATTTAATCTGGGTAAATATTGCTATAGGTGTCTGATCTGTAGTCGATCACTTTAGCCCTTGGACCACACGATGTTGAAGAAGTGCCATGGAAGACAGAAAGCAGCTTCGCAGGTTGCTAAAGAGGGTGGATGCTCGATGCCAAAGTCGTTGATCCCTTCTCTTTGCCTGAGCTCTGGATTCTCCTCTCTCTCTTGACCGTTTGACCTTCGATCTTTGCGACCGTTGGATCTGATACTGGATTTCTTGATCAATTTTCTTGACCTTTATCCTCTAATGATAGAGGTCTCTATTTATAGAGTTTTAGTGACAGTGACCACTCAGTCGGTGTAGAAACCGAGTAGTGGAAAGTACAATACCCTTTTACACGATGGTTTAAAATAACCAATGCCTGCGTATAGATGACCTTTTGAGTGAGCATGTGACGCGTGTCCAACTAAGGGACAAAAATGCGTATATCTGCTGCGAAGATCACGGCGTAGAAGCCACGTAGGTAGTTATCTCTTGTATAGAAGAGGTTGGCGTAGAAGCCAATAACTGTCACCAGGGCATAGAAGCCAAAAATAGGCATAGAAGCCGAGTAGGCGTAGAAGCCGAGTAGGCGTAGAAGCCGAGTGGTCATAGAGACCGAGTGGTCGTAGAGGCCGAGTGGGCATAGAAGCCGAGTGGCGTAGAAGCCGAGCGGTCATAGAGGCCGAGTGGGCATAGAAGCCGAGTGATGTGGACGTTTTAGCCGGAATTACGGTTCTTGGAGATATAATCAAATCTCTTACATTAAATGCAGAGATCTGCCCCCATCCTGCGTATTAAATGCAGAGGCTTGTCTTTAAGATTTGCCATCATTTTGTGCATTAAATGCAGATACGCGCCTCAAATTCTGTACGAAGAGTAACTGCTGATGTGGTGGTCTTTTTGCCTTCTGCGGAGCGTAAGAAGCTCACGTCTGCCTGTATAAAACTGGGCAGCGTATTCCCTTATATGCGTAAGAGTAGTTTACACAAAAGGGATGTCATTAAACGATGGTTCAGTGACATTCAATCAAATCTCCTGCATTAAATGCGGGGATCCGCCATTATCCTGCTCATTAAATGAGGAGGCGTGTTTTGAAGGCCTGCCACCCTTTTGTGCATCAGGTGCAGAGACGTGCCTTGGACATCTGTCAGTATTCGGCGCTTTAAGTGCAGAGACGTACCTCGAGAAACTGTCACCGCTCTGCACATTAAATGCAGAGACGTGCATCGAGCCCTTTACGAAGTGCAGCTTTTGACGTGGCAGGCTGTTTGTCTTCTGCTGGAGCGTAAACAGCTCATATCTGCCTGTGTAAAACAAGGCAGCGTATTCCTTCGTATGTGTAAAAGTGGTTTACACAAAGAAAATGGCAGTAAATGACAGTCTGGGTTGCAGTGCCGCGCCATCATTATGGCCGTTGCTTGGGTCGTCGTGCAGTACTCTTTGTCAGGAGTCCAGACGTCAGGTTCATTGCATGATCTGACAGGTTCATTTCGAAGAATACGAAGTGTTCCTCGTACACTTCAATGCTGCATTGAAAGCGGATGAGTTTTACGCCATAAAGGCGATGAAGCACCCTGTTTACGCCTTAGCAGCCTGGACATACTGTATTACGCGGATGGTCCTTGAGCCTGTATTTTTACGCCGTGCTCAGCGGAAAAGCTCTGTTGCACGTTTGATGGCTCTGAGGTCCTCTGTTTACGCTGTCCTGCATCAACATGCTGCGTAGCTATCCAGCATATTTTTTTCATGCTTCTACAAGTGTCTTCACTCGGGACGCTGCCCGGCAGTAATCCTCTGAAAGGCATGACAGGACCCGAGGGACTGCTTACAAAGGATCCTCGGTTTAATCTTTTCTTATAAAATATCTTCCCAGGCTGGCCATGAAGATCAGGAGTCAGAGTCCATACCATCTTTCTGGGATGAGTGGCATGGAAGAATGCAGAGATAGGATAATCTCTGGGCATCTTTGGCAGATACATGATCGTGCCCTCAGCAGTAAATACCCAATCTTCCTTCTTGGGCTTCATCTGGGATTGCTTATCAATCACATCCCCGAATAAGAAAGCCGGTTTCCTATACTCAGTCCCATCTATGTATGTCAGGGGCTCCCCACTGATCATACTCAGCAACATTCGTTCTCCCTGGGCCGGGATCAGAGTTCCCCTTTCTTCAGGATACTCGTTTCCAGAGATGGAGAATGTCACATAGGACAAATCCTCCAGATAGATGGAATTCAGCATTCCAGCAGCAGAGCCCATCACTTCAGCCAGAGACGGAATCTGTAGGTCCACTACAAAAAGCAAGAAAACAAGTCAGTTTTATGCTAGATGCTACACTCTTTGCAGTATACGCCAAAACTTAACAGTCTGTGATTTTACACCAGACTGCAAAATTTTGAGTTTTACGCTAGAATTTACTTCCCGTGCGTAAAACTCAAGGTTGGCAGTATACGCCAAAACCTAACAGTCTGAGTTTTTACGCCAGACTGCCAAAATTTGAGTTTTATGCTGGAATTTACATCCAGTGCGTAAAACGCAAGGTTTTGACAGTCTGAGTTTTTACACCAGACTACAAAAAAATATGGAGTTTTATGTTAACACATTAGGAATGTGTGCGTATTTGCACATACACGTACAACGTGTACGAAAGATTTTTTTTCTCTCGAAGTCTTTACCTGTGATGCCCGGAGCGCAGCTAGACGGCGGAGCACTTCGTTCAGAACGAGGCTCGCTCGGCCTAACAGGGGTCGCTCGTGCTTGAGCAGTGGAGAAAGATGAAGAAGCAACTTTCTTTTCCTTAGCAGCGGAGGCCTGTTTTGGTACCATGGCAAATCTGAGTTCTCAGAAAAGAGACGAAGACGAAGAGTTCTCAGAAAGAGGCAAAGAGTTTTCAGAAAGAGACGAAGGGTTTTTCTCTCTCACGACCGAGGGCTATTTATAGAGTTCAGATAACTCTTCGAATCCTTAACCAAATCTGATTTTTTAATAGTCGGTTATGATTTGGGACCACGTCAGCCTATCATTTGAAAAAGAAGGAGGACAGTCATGCTGCGTAACGGATCCATGGCTTTACGCTCAGAAGCTACAAATCTACGATTTTACGCTCAGAAGCTACAAATCTACGGTTTTATGCTCAGAAGCTACAAATCTATGATTTTATGTTCAGAAGCTTTTACGCTCAGATGCTACAGATCTATAATTTTATGCTCAGAGGCTTTTACGCTCAGAAGCTACAAATCTACGATTTTACGCTCAGAAGCTACAGATCTTTGATTTTACGCTCAAAGGCTTTTACGCTCAGAAGCTACAAATTTACGATTTTACACTCAGAAGCTACAGATCTATGATTTTACGTTCAGAGGCTTTTACGCTCAGAAGCTACAATCTACGATTTTACGCTCAGAAGCTGCAGATGCTACGGATCTATGACTCTTCGCATATCTTAAAATTACGCAGGATAGGATACACGTATATCTTAATAACTTGGGTCTTATACTCGAGAAAGCCAATTTCAAGGGTTTTACGAAGAAAATGCTCCTTCTTGGTTATAAAACAATGCAAGTACCTAAAACACACAGACGTCAGCATTGAAGATGACTCTTCTTTTTGGGCCATTGGAAGTTCATTCGAAGTCTAGCCAAAATCCTTTACATCTAAGTTCAAGTATGGCCTGTTTGGCGGACATTTCTTGCCCTGTTTCGAGAAACTTTCGGGAGGCCATTCTTGAAGATGATGTTCTCAACAGAAATTCTTCGTATTAGAGAAGTGACAGTTCAGAATTCTATGTGACTTCTCGTCCAAAAACGGCATGACAATTAGATTTTCAAGATAATTTAATGCTGAAGAGTTTTTACGTATATTCCTCTATGCGTAAAAGTCGGAGCGTGACGGGAAGCATATTTGTCAGAATCAGCGTAAAAAATTACTCTAGCATGTTGAAGCTGCGTATTATCAGACTTTCTCACAGCAATATGGCTAATCAAAGATGCATAAAAGAAGACAAGTTTATTAATCGTGATTACATATGATGGAAATCTATTTTACAAAAGATTTTTTATTAATATTCAAGATCACGACGGGAATCTATTACGCTAGGTTCTCATCTGACGGAGATCTTTAGTTCTTCTTTTATGGCACTTCTTCGGCTTCTTCGGCCGATGAACAAGAAAATGGTTAATGACGGGAGGATACAGAACTAGGCTTGTTTAAATTATTCAAACCCCTCTCCATACGTCATTGGCGGCCATGCTCAGATTTGTGTTAGGGATTCAGACCCAACACAATATTGGAAGACACGGCCAAGCTGCCCAACAGGGTCCAGCTTCATAATAGGGGAAAATACAGCTAGCAAGCTGTGTGGTCTAATGCGACCCTTCCTCTCTCTTTGATGAATCGCCATATAAAATTGCTGATTATTTCGAGCAAAGGAAGCTATGATATCCTTCCATGATCCATCGTTGCAGAGGATATTTGCTCGAAGACGCCTCTTTTTACGGCTTCTTACATGCTGGAAGAACATAATCTTCTTATTCCTCAGTGCAGCCCAATGAATCTCAGCGGCCATCTTTGTGGTGAAGGGAGTATGGAAAACCAAGTTCACTTGCTTGCCTTTATATAGGCAAAAGAGAACACACAGAATCCCAACAACTCCTTAAATATCGCCGAAAAATCAGCCTCGCAGAATGAGTCAAATTTGACCATTTCATGCTTCATTCAAAGTATTTCAAATCACGAGGAATTTGAAAACTTTGAAGGAGGTCTTGTAGAAGCATGAAATACGCTGGGGAAATTGTACGCATATTATACAGTCAAAACCCTCAATATACATGAAGCCACATAAAACAGAGCTTCAAGGATGTGTAGCGTAAAACATGGTTTCAGAATTGGTCGCGTAAAACAGAGCTTCAGAGCTGGTTGGCGTAAAAAAGAGATTCAGAGCTGCCCGCGTAAAGCAGCGCTTCAAGGCTATTTTGGCGTAAAAGGTCGCTACACCACCCCCCGGCGTAAAATACGTTTATTTTTAATGCAACGTAAAGCCATACGAGGAACTCTTTGTATTCCTCGAATGAATCTGTCAGACAAAACAGTGAACCTGACTCCTGACAAAAAGTACTGCACGACGATAGAGAGGACGGTTGTGATCATGATTTCGCACAGAGACCCAGACTGTCGTTTAGTGACATATCCTTGATATAAGTCACTTTTACGCATTCAATGAATACGCTGCCTATTCTACACAGGCAGAGATGAGTCTTTACGCTCAAGATGAGACGAAATCAGACGCCACGTCAAAAGCTATTTTTCGTACAGAGCTCGAGACATATCTCGGCATTTAATGCACGAGATTGGTGGCAGATCTCTGCATTTAATGCACGGGATATGGTTCTATTTTTTAAAACAACTGGGAGAGCTAAAACTATGGCTAATACGCTCACATCACCATCCTTGCATTTTACGCCAACCAGGCTATTTTCAACTATAGGAGTACGCCGTATGCTATCTCCTCGAAATACGCCAACTCAGGCTATATTTGCAAAGGTACGTGATAAGGCTATTTAGCCCGGAATACTCTCAAGACCTCAGTCGTGATGGATGATTGACTGGGAAAGCTAAATCTGTGACTAATACGCTCATATCACCATCCTTGTGTTTTACGCCAACCAGGCTATTTTCAACTGTAGGAGTATGCCGTATGTTATCTCCTCGAAATACGCCAACTCAGGCTATATTTGCAAAGGTACGTGATAAGGCTATTTAGCCCAGAATACGCTCAAGACCTCAGTCAGGAAGGATAATTAGCTATTTTTACGCTGGTTATCTATTATTTATGCAGCATCAAATTTTACGCAGAATTTGGCTTTTACGCCACCTAGACAGATATTTGGCTTTTACGCCAACAAGACAGCTATTTGGCTTTTATGCCAACAAGGCAGCTATTTGGCTTTTACGCCAACAAGACGGCTATTTGGCTTTTACGCCAACGAGACAGTTATTTGGCTTTTATGCCAACCATCTTTATGCAATGGGCAGTTACCTACGTGGCTTGCATGCCATGATCCTCGAGAAGCAGTTATACGCGTTACCTCATAATGGGACACGTGTCATACGCGGATTCAGGAGATCATTCAAACGTGGGTAGCAGTTATTATAACCGCCGCGTAAAAGATGTCACTTCCTTCACAATTTGGCTTCTACGCCAACTGGACGGTTATTGTGACTGATCTCTATAAATAGAGGACTCTAGTCACAGGGTAAGGGGATCGAAAAAAAGAGAAGTAGAGAGCACAGACAGAGAGTGTCGATTGACAACTTCGGCAACGAGAATTCAATCCCTCTTGCAACCTTTGAAGCTTTTTCTTCTTCTACAGCACTTCTTCGTCATCGTGTGGTCCAAGGGACAAAGTGATCGACCGCAGATCAGACTCTTACAGCAATTTTTCTCCAGAATTATTTTTATTGTACTTAACATCCTCGTATAGGATTAATTGTACTCTTTTTTTTTCTTGTTTGTAAACAAAGAAAGGGTTTCGTATAAACCTAGTTTCATTCTTTTGTTTATCATCAAACAGCGCCGGGACGCATAGCACTAGGCCGCATGCGGCATGAAGCATCCACTCGAGCTAGCAATCGTACATGTAACTCACGCATAAAGGAGCGCACGAGCGCCATGCGACGATGCTGATGTGCTAAGTGCGCCAACAAAGTGCCACTTTGCGCCCTAGAGCCCGAGTCCGAGTCCGAGTACCAGTCAGAGTCGCTAAGCCCCTTCAGAACTTAGCTCCTAAGAGAAACTTCCCAAAAGTGGTCACAAAATAAAGATTGTCATAAGGGAGTTCACACTTAATCCCTCTAGAAAAAGTCAACCCACATGGACCTCCATCCCATGTGCATATACCAATACTAAGCATAGCTATATATTGAGATATACACATTGGTGGTTATTCAATGTGGGACTAAAACTCCCAAAGCTAAGTGAAAAACACCAACAAAATTTAGTTAAAAAAAAAATTAAGAAGCAAATTTTAATCCATATTTATATTACTTTTAGAATAAAAGATGTTGTTTCTTTCGTTCCCAAACCTAGGTTTGAGCAGCCATAATTAAGTCATGTCTCAATTTCCTATTTTATATATATATATATATATATATATATATATATATATATATAATTTTGTTAATGATAATTAATAGATTTTTTTTTTTTTTAAAAAGTGTTATCTACATCCACTAAATAATTAATGAAGTCGTTTATTGCATTGAAACGTGTCGTCAGGATCCAATAAAATAATATTTTAAATAATAAATTATGAATTGATTGGATCTTAGATTAAAATTATACTTTATATAACTCTTAGAAAGTGATTTATTTATTTTTCAGGTGGGTTTGGTTTTGCAACGGGTGGTCCACTCGATTATGCTACATAAATCCCTCCCTCCCTCCCTTCCGGTGTTTGTTCTTATTGTTATGTATGTATGTATGTATTTCTTTCTTAGAAAATTTAGTAGACATGAAGAATGAATGGTGGGGCTGTTCATATTACAATTATTCGGTTGATGTTACACGTGTGATTGTTTGGCCATGAACTCCTCATAGCGTTGGCAAATTGTATATCACGTATCTGCTGCTTGTGAAGGATCGATCGATTTTGTTCTTTGAATCTGTGTCTGCTTTATCAAATAAATAAAGCTGACTTGATTGATTCTGTAGAAATTGAGAGGACGTACGATTATGATATTTATATAATTGTATAAATCTTATTCGATTTTTAGTTTTAGACAGAAATCGAATACATTTTTTCAGAATTTTCAAAACCGAAACCGAATCTAAATTTTTCCTAAAGCGAACTGAATTTTTTATTCGGTTTCATTCGATTCGGTTCAATTTTGATACAAAATCAAATAATGTTCACCCCTAGTTCAGCTAAATAGTTATATTACAAAGGAAATTAATAACAAATTAATTTGAGAGTCATATACACATGTAGTTATCATGACAATGAAACCTTGCTAGTAATTATAGTAGCATTTTTCCAGCTGTAGAAGCTGGTGTTAGGTTAACACACTAAAATGAGAGAGAGGAGAGAGATGGGGGGGGGTAGAAAAGTACATAGTACAACAAGCATACAGCTCATACTCTCCATCCAAAAAAAAGGGGGGGTAGAAAAGTACATAGTACAACAAGCATACAGCTCATACTCTCCATGCAAAAAAAAGAGCATGCTTGCGTTCGTGCGTGCATGTGATCAACTCAAATAACAACAATACGGTGGTAAGGGGTTCTTGTCCCCCACCCACTTCTCCCCACAGTACCCCCCACATCCAAACACACACCTAACCCATGCACATTTGTTGCACAATGATATTTTGCAGGTACACCCTCTTTTAACAATTTCTTTTTTTTTTATGTCAATTTTATGTTTCTTTTTAAAATGGATATCTGATTAAAAAAAGGTCCATGTCGCTGCATCAATATTATAATATTATCTGTTTTGCAATTGGTTATTCTAGGAGATTGTTTGGTTTGACGAAGTAAAAAATTCTAAAATTTAATATTTTGTTGTTTGTTGGAGTGAATAATAAAATAATGTTGAAATGATATAAATTGTAAAAAAAAAAAATGTTAAAGTTGAGGTTATGTGGACTTCCAATCAAACGTGCGGAGTAGGAATAAGAATTTTTCATTTTCGGGCTCAAATTCGGAAGATTTTTTTTTTTGATTTTATGACAGATAAAAATTATTGTTTATGTCAAATTTCAGTAGATTTTATCTACAAATTCTCTAAAAAATATATGTAAAATGGTTCAAAATTTAAATTTTGGTTACTTCTACGAACCAAACGACCTCTATGATATGTATCTCAATAAGAAACATGAAAATAGTGCATACATCGTTGTCGACCGGTAACGTATAGGTAATAACAGCTTGAGGTAAGTTGCAAATGGATAAAATTTCTAAAATGCCATGTTGCTATGTTTATTGTAGTCTACCTTAGAAACTTGTAAATTGTTAGAAGTTTAGGGTGTTTATTTGCAAATTACAATTTTGTAATAATAGACCTTATATTGAATGTTTACGAGGGTATAGATGCAAGAGAGATCCAACTTTGATAATAATTGACCTAGTGGGGCTTACAGAAAAGGATTTTTTTTTTTTTTTTTTTACTTTCATCCCTATATAATTTTGTACTTACTCCTAAAATAAGATATTTATTAAACTTACGTTTCTCATTTTCCATGGACAACGTTCATTTGACCGTAAAAGTCTTTATTTTCTTTATTTACGTTGTTTCAATGTTCGAAAAATTTAAAATACTTGTTGTATACGATCACAAAGTCATCCAATGATGTCTTGAATGCTTAGGAAGAGAGATAAAAGTAATCACGTGCAGCTCACATTGATAGTATAATGATCATTTTTTGAATGTTGGGACAACATGAATAAAAGAAAAAGACTTTCACTGTCAAATAAACTTCGTCTTTGAGAAAAGTGAAATGGAAGTCTAACAAACATCTTAATTTAGGGAGTAAATACAAAATCTTATTAGTAAGTGGGACCAAAGTCAAAAAATCTCTAAAGAGAACCATCGTCAATCAAACTTTATTAGAATTTTGTTAACATGTGTCCTAAGGACACATGTTAATGATAATTAATACATTTTGAAAATTGTTATTAACATTCAGTAAACATTAAAAAAAGATAATTTTTTTTATTGAAAAATGTCATCAAGATCCAATAAAATAATTTTTCAATTCAAATTTTTTTTGCATTCATTTTTTATAATATTTTTCTAATGCAAAATATTAATTTTTTTATATTTATTAAATGTTGATAAAATTTTTGAATGTATTAATTATCTTTAATATGTGTCATTAGGGGATATGTTAACAAAGCCCACTTTATTAACATCTCTTTTTTTCCTGATGCAACTATTCTGTTATTATTAATTGTTGTTAAGAGTGATGCATAGCATGAATCATGAACGGGTCCAACAAACTTGACTTTGACTTGACTGAGTACCGTATACTGCTAGATAGCTAATTGTGTAATAACAACACTCATCCACGTACGAAGAATGTGACACCTCTTAAGAATCTCATATTTTTTTATTTATGAGTTTTTCATGTGTTTTTCTTCTGACTTGTCTTGTAGTATTATGTAGGTTGAGAGAGAAATTCAGTATATAATTATATACTAGTTTACTAATTTATTTCCATCACAATTATTATGTGACATTCCTAATGAAAGTGCAGGGAGTCAAATTGTAAGGGTCATTTAATGGGAGTCTTAAGCATCTCCAAGTCTTGTTTTATTTTCTATGTCACATGAGATATAAAACAATATCTTTTCAATGTTGCAAAATTATATTCACACAAAATAAAAAAATAAAAATATATTTTTCAATAAAAAATATTGAGAAGACAATTAAATCTTTTTTTTCCAACTTTCGACAAATTTTTAAATTTTTTTTTATAGATATTTTTATTTATATTTGATTATGTGAAATAAAATTATTATGAAATCTGTTAGAATTTTGTTGTTTTCCTTTTTAAAAATTTCAGAATACAAAATAAAATTAAACAGATGTTACCGACCTCTGGGGAAGTCGTGCACGAAGCACTGCCCTAAGAGTTTATTCGGGATCTGTGTGCAGACGTTCCCGAAGCTTATAGTGGTAAAACCCCCGCACTACCGGTATCTCGTTGCCGCACACGACTTGGAGAGAACGACCAGAACTTAGCTCTGCCCAGAGCTTGGAGACGATGAAGATTGAACAGAATGTTGACAGAGGTTTTTCGTAAAGAATTTTTTCTGAGTCGTTTACAAAGAAACACAGACGAATATATAAGACTGATGTGTAACGGTCTGAATTAATTTCCGATTAATTCAGCCGTTACACAGGAGAATTAAAAGAATGAACCTGGACACTGAAAATTGTAATGGTTCAAAACAATTGTAACGTTCAGAAATTAAGTTCAACGTTCAGAAAAAAATAAATGAAAGAATGAAGAGGAGCAAAAAGAATTTTAGGGTCCCAGCCCGAACCCGAAGAGGAAATCGGATCGGCATTCGGCGCCCGCAGATGTGGGCGCGTACCCGCACCCGTTACGCGCGCCGAACCGGACCGAGCCGAGCCGGGCCGGACGGCGGCGGCGGCGGCGCGCGTGTGTGGCCCAAGGGGTTCCCCACACAACAACTTAATAGAGCAAAGAAGAGAAACTAATATATGTACATAAGAGAGCTTTGCCCCATCCGATGTGGGACTAAAGAAAGGAAGAGGAAGTTAAGCTTTTGCAAGCAAAGCAAAACCAACAATCCCCCCCCAAAAGGTCAAGTTCCGAAACTGAGATAAGAGTGAAGTAAATAGAGAGAGAGCATCTGGGCAGTAAAATACTATGCATAGATGAGATGGACTACAGCCTTGAATCTCACGTAGTAACTATTGCCTTAATCTGAAGAAGTGCTTGATGGACTATGCCTTGAATCAGACTTCTTGAACCAGATTTAGAAAAATAGTACACATAGTACGCTAGAGGTCCTTGGTCTATCGGGTGGCGCTTTTAAATGGCCATGCGCTCTTTCCACATTCATGAGAGTTGTCTGGGATCGCCCTGTCCCATAGTCGCGGCCTTCACGACCTCTCATATAGGTAAGTCCTTAATGGTTGGTGATATGAATCAACCCAGCATTACAACTTGGACCTATTAAGAGTTTAAACTCATCCTAACCATATCACACAGGAACACTGTCACCATAGGGATGGGGAGTCATTGTACACATGTACAGCCGCTTGGGCTTTATTTTAATGAGACTTTAATCTCGAGTCAGTGTTCCATAAAGTCACCTAAGTTCAGCTTGTTTCTACCCATTGAACCGGCTTCTTGGGATCTCCAGTCAGACTCGGTTGGGTTGCCACTGCTGGTGACTAACTTATGGGCTTAACCCCATCCCCCTCGATGATTCTAGGATCAAAGTCCTAGACAGACCCTTCGTCAAGTGATCTGCAAGGTTCTTTTCTGACTTTATATAGTCAAGAACCACATATTTGCCTAGTAGGCTTTTTATTGACTTGAAGCGCAGCTGCAGGTGCCTGTTCATCTTAGCATTCACAGAATCATGCTTTAGTAGTTTAATAACAGATTTATTATCACAATTTATAGAAATTGCAGGAACAGGACTAAGAGTAACAGGTATATGCATAATAAGATTTTTAAGCCATTCAGCTTCTGTGCAAGTTGTATCTAAAGCTATCATTTTGGAGTCCATTGTACTCCTAGCTATGATAGTTTGCTTGCAAGAGCCCCAGGAGATTGCAGCTCCTCACATATCTAGTAGTAGATTTTATATCATGTGAGTCGGTTACCCAGTTTGCATCTGAATAACCTTCTATGATATCAGGGTGCCTAGTAAAATAAAGTTTGTAGTCTAAGGTGCCCTTGAGATATCTAAATACCCTATCCAAGGCAGTCCAATATTACTGATTTGGGTTACTGGTATATCTACTTAGTCTCCCAATAGCAAATACAATATCAGGTCTTGTCCTGTTTGTTATATACATAAGGGAGCCTATCATCTGTGAATATTTATGTTGTTCCAAAGGTGATCCTTCATTCTTTTTTAGTACAATACTGTTGTCATAAGGAGTAAGAACAGGTTTCTTATCAAATAACTAAAATCTTTTTAGCATTTTTTCAATTGAATGTGCTAAAGATAGAGTATAACCCTCTTTGCCTTTGATCACTTGCATTCCTAAATTTAAGTTGGCTTCTCCTAGGTCTTTCATATCAAACTGGCTAGATAAATAGTTCTTTGTAGTATTTATCAATTCCAGTGATGAACCTAGGATAAGAATGTCATCTACATACAAGCATAAAATGACACAACTTTTACATGTACCTTTAGAGTATATGCATTTGTCATACTCATTTGACAAGAAACCATATTCACAAATTACTTTGTCAAATTTGTTGTGCCATTGTTTGGGAGCTTGTTTCAAGCCATAGAGGGATTTTACTAGTCTGCAAACTTTCTTTTCTTGACCTGTAGCAATGAAACCTTCAGGTTGGTCCATATAAAGTTCTTCCTCTATATCTCCATTCAAAAATACTGTCTTTACATCCATTTGATGGATTAGCATATCATGAATGGATGCTAAGGCCAAGAGAGTTCTAATGGATGTGATCCTAGCTACAGGAGAGTAGGTATCAAAATAATCTAACCCTTTCTTCTGGGTAAAACCCTTAGCAACTAATCTAGCTTTGTATTTCTCTATAGTACCATCGGCTCTGAGTTTCTTCTTGAAAATCCACTTACAACCTATTGGTTTATTACCTAAAGGTAGATCTGTTAGAAACCAAGTGTAATTCTCCATAATGGAGTTGTATTCACTGTTAATGGCTTCTTTCCAGAAGGGAGCATCAGGAGACGACATTGCTTCTTAATAAGTTGAGGGATCACCCTCTATCAAAAAGGTAAAGAATCCTTCTCCTAAATTTTTCTCAATCCTATTCCTTTTAGTCCGTCTTGGTTCTAAGTCTTGTTCAGATTGAGAGCTAGGTATTTGGACTTGAGAACTAGTAGAGGGTATGGAGGAAGAGATAGAACTTCTATCCTTAAAAGGAAAAATATTTTCAAAGTAAACTGCATCTCTTGCTTCTATAATGGTATTGTTAGAGATTTTATTCACTTCTGAGTGAGTCACTAGAAATCTATTGGCATAGCTGTCTAAGGCATATCCTATGAAAACAACGTCTACAGTCTTGGGACCAATCTTCCTCTTTTTAGGTTCGGGAATTCCGACTTTAGCAAGGTATCCCCAAACTCTAAGGTAATTAATCCTAGGTGCTCTACCTTTCCACAGCTCATAGGGAGTCTTATCTTTTGTCTTACTAGGAATCCTATTAAGAATGTAACAGACAGTTAAAAGGGCTTCTCCCCACAAGTTATGAGGAGCACCAGAGCTGAGAAGCATGGCATTCACCATATCTAACAGAGTGGGGTTCTTGCGTTCAGCAACTCCGTTAGACTGAGGTGAATATGGAGCAGTTACCTCATGAATTATTCCATGTTCTTCACAGAAGTTAATCATTTCGTTTGAGGTATATTCTCCACCACGATCAGATCTAAGGATCTTAATCTTCCTTTCTAATTGATTCTCAGCTTCAGATTTGTAGACCTTAAATCTATCTAGAACTCTATCTTTGGTTTTGAGAAGGTAGATGTAATAATACTTTGAATAATCATCTATAAACGTAACAAAGTATTTTCTACCGCCTCTGGTCAAAATCCTATTTGAGTCACATACATCATTATGGATAAGTTCTAGAAGGTCAGAATTCCTTTCTACATATTTGAATGGTAATCTAGTGTGTTTGGCTTGAACACAAATCTCACATTAGTGTTTGTCATCTATTGGAGTCTTGGAAATAAGATTCTCTTCGAGGTCACATTGATACATGCATGCATGAACATGATTAAGGCCATCTTTGTTATGCGTTACATAAGCCAAATAGCCCACCTTGTAATTAATTTTCTTTTTGTTGAACCCCTTTGAGTTTTATTGTCTTTTTCTTGGTATACCCATATTACAAGCTTTCAACCAATAATATTTATACCTTTACCCAAGTCGCAAAGCTAGTGGAGCATTGTTGATCATTATGATATGTATGGGTGTACGAATAAAATAAGAGTAGGGGTGTCTAAATTTGTGGTTTGGTTACAACCCACAAAATAGAACATATTTTCATCCTCAAATTTCCTAAGTTCCATTATTGTTATAAAAAAAAGGGTGGAAGTTGTTTTACATTGTTTAAATGCTTTAAAAGCCAAATTGAAGATATTGCAAAATGGAGTGATTGATTTTACATGTTTTATATTGAGATTGAGTTAATTCAATTTTGCTCCACTAGTTTTGATGGCTTTTGAGCTACACTCCCAAATATATTCCACCTTATCCTAAGCCACGTTACAACCCATGAAAAGTTCTTATGATTTATGTTATGCATGTGATCCCAGTGGTGGAGAATGAGAAGATATGCAAGCTTATGGTAGATCATTTCTTTTGGAATGAATTTGAGTGAAATATATTCCTTTAAACACATGAGAGTTGAGTATTTATTCCGTGAGGGTCTGCCTATTTAGTTTACTCCATTTTTCAAGTAAAAATATCTACTAAGTAATTAGAAGTTGTTTAAAAATATATGTTCATGATATGTTATGAGTTTTGAAGAGCTTGGTTATTTTTTTATTTATGATATTACAACCTTGATTTCTTTTTGGAAAAATAAATTAGAGTTTCGCCCGAGGACGAGCAAAGGTTAAGTGTGGGGGTATTTGATGAGAACATAAAATATTATATTTTTATTCCTTAATATATACTCTTTTATTCTCATTTAATGTCTAAAGATACTCATTACTTTTATATTTTGATCTAGGATGCAATTGGAGTCACTAAAAGCAAAATGGAGCTAATTATCAATTCTGGACAGTTCTGACACCTTGTAGCAAAATGGTCCTAACTTGCTCATCCGAAGTCCAATTGAGCTGATCCAAATTGATTTGGAAAGCTAAGTGATAGAGGCACAATTTTTCTGTTTTGAGTTTCCGGAGATTCTAGCTGCATCATGGACCAAATCACGCTTGAAGCTGAGTCAACTATGTTGTGCACAAAAAGTGGAGTTGAAATAACCATTTCCCAACTTTTTCAAAGATTTTATTTTATTGTTTGGGTTGTTGTAACTATTAGAGAATTTGTGGGAAGATATTATGATCTTCAAACACTAATTTAGAGTCTATAAAAGGGATAGAGATCAGAAGGAAAAAAAGAACACACAACTCCTCTTCTTCTTCTCCAATATTCATTTGAAGTTTTCATGAACGTGCGGAGCTAAAAGTCTTGTTGGTCGAAGGAAACAGAAGCCTTGGAATCAATAAAATTGTGAGATCTAAATTATTTCATATGTTTGATTTATGCTTTGAGTATTGAATATTTTTCTATGCCTACTTTCATGATTGTTTTGTTTAATTACTAGGAGGCCTAATAGTCTATTATCCATTTCGACCTACTGCTAAATTAGACATCAAATCCGTAATTGTTTGATTTTTCTAATTTATGAAGCAACCAAGATTTAATAAACTGCTTTGTTTTATTAGATCTTAGGAGAAAAACTTTTGACAAAATTAAATGCAACCGC
The DNA here is from genome assembly GCA_036927795.1 of Iris macrosiphon. Lineage (NCBI taxonomy): Eukaryota > Viridiplantae > Streptophyta > Magnoliopsida > Asparagales > Iridaceae > Iris > Iris macrosiphon. The sequence continues at coordinate 9,134,230 of JAYESA010000003.1, forward strand.
TTGTGCTTGTGTTGTTTTGCTTCATCGATCTCTTTGTTCTTTAAGAAATTACTAGATTAAATCTTCAGCGCTTGTCTTGGATTATTTAGTAATTAAAGTTAATTAGATCGCTTGTTTCTAATTATCTAAGCCTAAGAGAGATAGGAAAAACTTCCAACGGTGAATATTCAAAGTATGATAATTTATGTTTGCATCAATGATAAATTTTAAGATTCCAATGGTAGATGTTGACTGAGACCAACATTTTTTCCTTTGATTGTTTTAATACTTTAATTATTTTTAGCTCTTTTTAATTTGCTTTGATCCAAAACTTTCCCCCCATCTTATTTCACATAGCATAAAGATCAAACTAATTACTCTTCGTGGGAACGATCCTTACTCTCACTACTACATATTATTTTAAGAGTAAAGGTTTTATTTTTGGGTGCCTACGACAACACGCCACTGTGGTGACAGTGTTCCTGTGTGATATGGTTAGGATGAGGTTAAACTCTTAATAGGTCCAAGCTGTAATGCTGGGTTGATTCATATCACCAACCATTAAGGACTTACCTATAAGAGTGGTCGTGAAGGCCGCGACTATGGGACAGGGCGATCCCAGACAACTCTCATGAATATGGAAAGTGTGCATGGCCATTTAAAAGCGCCACCCGATAGATCAAGGACCTCTAGCGTACTATGTGTGCTATTTTTCTAAATCTGGTTCAAGAAGTCTGATTCAAGGCATAGTCCATCAAGCACTTCTTCAGATTAAGGCAATAGTCACTACGTGAGATTCAAGGCTGTAGTCCATCTCATCTATGCATAGTATTTTACTGTCCAGATGCTCTCTCTGTCTATTTTTACTTCACTCTTATCTCTGTTTCAGAACTTGACCTTTTGGGGGGGGGGATTGTTGGTTTTACTTTGCTTTCTAAAAGCTCAAGTTTCTCTTCCTTTCTTTAGTCCCACATCGGATGGGGGCAAAGCTCTCTTGTGTACATATATTAGTTTCTCTTCTTTGCTCTATTAAGTTGTTGTGTGGGGAACCCCTTGGGCCACACGCGCGCGCCGCCGCTGCCGCCCGTCCCGGCTCTTCTCGATTCGGTTCGGCGCGCGTAATGGGTGCGGGTACGCGCCCACATCTGTCCAATTTCCTCTTCGGGTTCGGGCTGGGACCCTAAAATTCTTTTTGCTCCTCTTCTTTCTTTCTTTTATTATTTCTGAACGTTACGAATTTGAACCATTTTTTTTTTAGTATCCAGGTTCATTCGTTTAATTCTCCTGTGTAACGGCTGAATTAATCGTAAATTAATTCAGACCGTTATACAACTGTTTTATATATACGTCTGTGTTCTTTGTAAATCGAATCAGAAAAATTTGTTTACTCCAAACCTCTGCCAACACTCTGTCAAATCTTTATCGTCTCCAAGCTCTGGGCAGAGCTAAGTCCTGGTCGTTCTCTCCAAGTCGTGTGCAACAACGAGATACCGGTAGTACGGGGGTTTTACCACTAGGAGCTTCAAGAACGTTTGCACACAGATCCCGAATAAACTCTTAGGACAGTGCTTCGTGCACGACTTCCCCAGAGGCCGATAATATCTGTTTAATTTTATTTTTTGTATTCTGAAATTTTTCAATAAGAAAAATACAACAATTCTAACAATATTTTTAAGATAATAGTTTAGGCCGGTAACATCTGTTTAATTTTATTTTGTATTCTGAAATTTTTAAAAAGGAAAACAACAAAATTCTAACAATCTAAAAGTTTATTCGGGATCTGTGTGCAGACGTTCCCGAAGCTCCTAGTGGTAAAACTCCTACACTACCGGTATCTCGTTGCCGCACACGACTTGGAGAGAACGACCAGAACTTAGCTCTACCCAGAGCTTGGAGACGATGAATATTGAACAGAATGTTGACAGAGGTTTTTCGTAAAGAATTTTTCTGAGTCGTTTACAAAGAAACACAGACGAATATATAAGACTGATGTGTAACGGTCTGAATTAATTTCCGATTAATTCAGCCGTTACACAGGAGAATTAAAAGAATGAACCTGGACACTGAAAATTGTAACGGTTCAAAACAATTGTAACATTCAAAAATTAATTCCAACGTTCAGAAAAAAATAAATGAAAGAATGAAGAGGAGCAAAAAGAATTTTAGGGTCCCAGCCCGAACCCGAAGAGGAAATCGGATCGGCATTCGGCGTCCGCAGATGTGGGCGCGTACCCGCACCCGTTACGCACGCCGAACCGAACCAAACCGAGCCGAGCCGGGCCGGGCGGCGGCGGCGGCGCGCGCGTGTGGCCCAAGGGGTTCCCCACACAACAACTTAATAGAGCAAAGAAGAGAAACTAATATATGTACATAAGAGAGCTTTGCCCCATCCGATGTGGGACTAAAGAAAGGAAGAGGAAGTTGAGCTTTTGTAAGCAAAGCAAAACCAACAAAATCTATTGTCTAGATCTAGACAACTAATTTTATATTATCTTTGTTATGTCATTGTTATGTTAACTTTATAAAAAAAAATTAAAAATAATAAATTGTAAATTTTATGTGACAACTATTTTTTTCAAGTTTACAGTTGGAATGGAGATGCTCTTATATTGTACTGTAACATAAGAAACCAAATGATGATTTGAATTCTTTTTTATTCCAAGACGACAGAACAAAAAGATGGTATTTGTCCACGAATAAAACGTGACACAAAAAAGTGCAAAATAATTGACTATCGATCTAACGTCAATTCTCTCAATAGGAAAACATTTCCTATAGAGAGAAAACAAGCCCTACATAAAAAAATTTGATAGAAACTTGGCATGTAGACACAGATATACCTATATTTTGACTATGCAATTTAAAGACGCGCACAGTAAAATGTTAGGATTTTGTTACAGGTGATGCATCAAAACGCAGAAAAGTTGTGATGATGCAATGAACTCGACAATATTAAGTAGCATAATGTTAGGAATACGGTGTGATCCAAATCAAAATTATTCCATGAGATACGATATTGGATTGGGTCCATATATCTTAAAAATAAATTTTATGTAAAGCCTGAATCGATTCCAATTATGTACACCTCATGATCCCACCTCATATTCGATGTGAGATTAAATTACCAACTCCATTGTTACCCTTCTTTGAGGGCTCAACCGAAAATGAGATACAATCCAACAATAATTTGTTAGAGTGGGTGGGATTCCCAACCTATGTGAAAAATATTTCGGAGTTGGATTGAGTATTTTTACATATAATAGGAATACCTCAATAGATTTGTATTTGATATTCCTACATAAAATAGGAATATGTCAATGGATTTAGATTTGGATTGGGTATTCCTACATATAATAGGAATATGTCAATGGATTTGAATTTGGATTGGGTATTCCTATATATAATAGGAATACTAGTTGTGGGTTTGAGGCTTTATATATTAGGTGTCTCCTAAGACTAAAATATATCTCAAAATATTGTAAAAAGAGACAAGAGTGCTTTTACAAAATTAGAGAGGAGAAAGAAGGATTGGAGGCCGTTTCGGAGAAAGAGATCAATTTGGGGTATTTCTTATTGTCTTTTTTTCGTTGTTGTAATCTATTTTCTGTTCCAAAGAGTTGTGGTGACCCGTTTGGATCGGTGAGAAGTTTGTAAGGAGTCGGTGTATTTCTTATTCCATTAGTGGAGACATTTCAGGGTTGGACTCTGATCGTCCCCTGATTTTTTTTCGCAAGGGGTTTCCACGTCAAAAATCTTCGCATCTGCGATTGTGTTTGGCATTTTTGGATTGTGCATTTTGTCCGGTTCTCTGGCAGATACTCTCTAGTTTGGGGAACGATTTCCGCACTTTTGTTCCCAATAGGTGGTATCAGAGCTTTAGGTTCAAAGATGTGTCAGGGTTGACAGACAAACTAGGGAGGAGAGATGGATGCAAAGTCAGTGCGCATGGTAAACCTGAATGGTACCAACTATCATTATTGGTGGAGCAAGATGAAGAATTTATTGTTTGTCAAGAAGCTATATCTTTCAGTATTTGCGTCCAAGAAGCCCAGTGACAAATCCGAGTAGGACTAGAAGTTCGAGCATATACATGTGTGTGGATATATCATGTAGTTCATTAACGAGAACGTGTACAATCACGTTGCTAATATTGAGCACGCGAAGACGTTGTGGGATAAGCTGGAATCTTTAAATGTGAAGAAGACCGGGGTTAAATTATTCCTAATTCGGATGATGATATGTCTGCAGTACAAAGATGGGACGTCTATTACAGATCACTTGAGTGAGTTCCAGGGCGTGGTAGACCAGCTATCCTTGATGTGAGTCAAGTTCGACGATGAAGTACAAGGACTATGGTTGTTGTGTAAATTTTCAGACTCGTAAAAAATCGTATGAGTGTCTATGATCGCTTATGCTCCGAAATGCGTGGTCAGTCTAGAGTTTTTCAAAAACGGGGTACTGAATAAAGAGATACAGAGACGTTCTCAGGGCACTTCATCCATATCCCACTCAGATGTGCTAGTTTCAGAGAGCTGTGGAAGGAACAAGAGCAAGGGTCCAGGTAGTGGCAGAGACGAGCATGGGCAAGTCCAAGGGTCGGTACGAGGACTCAGAGTATTATTATTATGTCCAGAAGGGCCACATCTGTCACAACCCGTACCCGGTGTGAGGGTACGAGTAATAAATAACGTCCAGCTTACGCCGCAGCGTCGATGGTTGAACACTGTTTAGGTCAACTATCTATAGCTAACAATCTCACATAATGATATAATGTACCTGTCATGCTATCTCAACTCCAAATAAAGGACAATGAATATAATGATAATGTTAAATACTCAATCATAATCTAAAGCACGATAAGATATCAAAGAAGTCTAAAAAAAATACTACAAAGTCTCAAACATCAATAACATCTAATAATAACAACAATATCCAAACTCAACAACAACAACACGTCTCCAATATAAGCCAAAAATAAATCTGGTACCAAAAATGCTATAAAATCTAAATAGGATAGCTAGTGATTCCGGCTAGGCCTCCCGGCAATCACTCCTGAGCTAATGGATCTATGGTCGCACCATCATCATCCTGAGGTCCGTAGTATGTGGCACACAAGTCCTCTAAGAAGTCATCTGAAAAATATATTCAGGCAGGATGGAGCGAGCACACCTCTACTAGCAATTCCAATTAATTGACAAAGCCTATAAACAGTTATAATAAGTAATACTTGATGAGCATGAAAAGAATAAATTAGAGAATAAAATAAAACAACAGCTAACTAAAGAGAAATGGAAAGTAAATATGGTGAACCAGAGAGCATGGCAATAAAGACTATAAATAAAAGGAAACTAAACTAAGACAAATATAAAGTGACTCCAACAAGTATAGTGTGAAGCCAGCAAGAAAGCACTAAACTAGTGTATTTTGAAATACCGCTTTCGACATGTAAATGGCTAGGGGGTAATACGGCTCACCGCACAGTTGGTGTGCGACTGCTATCATTCTTGATTAGACCAAAATGAGGTGATTCCAGATCTTGAAATGTTTTACATGTCTACTAAGATATTTTTTCGTCTGATAAGTACAAACGAAACCAAGTCCCGACATGTAAATCAAATACGAGGCCAGCAATATAAAATAAGTGATGCCAGTAGGTGAGTCCTGATATGATGCCAGTAATGAGTCCTGCAGTAGAGTCCAGACAAGTATAATGCACGTGTCACATGAGAGTGAATCTATATAATACTAATCCATGTATCCATAGTGTCAAAAAATCAGGTAAAATAATACTATAGACCAGAATCATAGAAATTATCAAATAATGGAAACTATTAGAGAATGTACTCGCTTGTGGTCCAGAGCAATGAATGTCAAACTGTGTCCGTATCGATGCCTCACAGACCTATATATCAAATGACATATCAATTGGAAATCATAAATAAATCTAAATAAATCCATTCTAGTTTTCTAGGTCATTTCAAGGTCACTATGGTCAAACTAGATAAACACCCATGTTTGGGTCCCAAAATACCTATTAAGTCATATTAGCTAATACTTTGTTATTTCTAAGTTTCTAGGTCAATACCCAATGTGTATAGCTATACTAGGCATTAACACTAGGTACTTACATATATAGACCCATATACCACGGTATCATATAGTATCTTAGCCTATACCTGGTATCTTAGGATACCTTAACATATTTACCCAATACCTTGACACTAACTAGGTATCTACCCATAACCTTATTACCTAGACCCATACTCAATACTTACAATACCAATTCTAGACTTGACACTAGATACTAGGGTATGTTCTAACCTTGAACGCTCACATATACCTAGTCACTATCTAAATACCTAGGTATTTTATATCTGATACCAAAGTATCCTTACCTACCCACCTATTTCACTTAAACTTCCATATTCTAGCACAACACTAACTTACCCTGACATACACTTAACACTTCACTGATACTTCATGCTACCTACCCTTGTACACAAGTATGCACAACCCTCACTTATACTCATTGATACCCAATACCTCCCCATCACTTGGACTCCATATATCACATTGATTCATAGGTACCTACCAACACCCTCACCATTACCATGCTACACTGCCTGTGCATCCTAATTCCCTTGTTTGCACTCTCCTGGCCCCAAACACTCATCTATACAGCAACACCCCTATCTCTGGCCTGCATATTGTCAAGATGTAGTAACCAAGTCCGTTACACAATCTGATACACACTTATCTATACCCAATCTCATATATATCTACCCTCACTATAACAACCCGTTCTGCTTTACTCAGCGAGAAGACTAGTTTGAGGCAAAGAATTTCCCGACTTGACCCTTTAGGAGTTCCGGCTTAGGCTTTCAAAGGCTCGCTCGGAGTATCCCTAGACCGAGGCGAATCATCGCTAAGATGGGTGGCTACGATGAACTTGTATTTTCTTAGCCAACACACTTAAAATATGGACGATACATGCTAGTCGCTAGGTGAATCACCCCTGCATGCTGATAAAGAATACAACGCACCTAACTAAGGGAATAATTCTAACTTGTATTACTTGTGTTAGAACATGGAAATAAAACTTTGCTTATAATCAGACCCTCGCATGCTACCTTTGACAATTGCAACTAGACCCCGCTATGCCTCGAGTAGAACGATATGCATGTACTCTTTGTAGTGCACTGTTCATTTGTTTACACTGCACGCCCATAAATTATGTTGCTCGGTATGTCCCTTTACGGTTTTACTCCTCGCTTTACCCTTAGATCCGGACCAAACGTGAATGCTTATGTTTACACAAATGCATGATTGCATGCTTATATGTTATCTTGGACGCGTTGCCTCGATTCAATGCTTGTCACATAATTTATGCCACAACCGTATAAAACTACCTTGTCTTGCATTCATCTAAGTTCCATGGAAGACTATCAAATAGTCGTTCCGTGCAAGTATGAACCTAAAAGTATTCGGGACCGTTAGGTCGCCAAGGCAGTTCCCGAACTAGGAGATTTGCACTAAGTTAATAATCCAAGAATCACATCTCGTGGAGTAAACCTCGTCCCATACTGAATTAACTGGCTTGGGAATCGATATGAAATTGTGAATAATTATGCCACGAACTTGTACCTGAGATATCTTGTCTTGAACTTGATCATGTACTTGACCAGAGGCCTGAAGATTAGAGACTCCCTGTCGCGGACAACTTGTTAAAAAGTTGATCTTCGGATTCAGTTCCACGGACGGTCTCCGGGGCATCGGGGCCGATCCAATCCGGAATAGAACTCCCTGTTTAGTCTTCCTGTGCATGGACGGGATGGTTTACAGTGCATCCTATACTCTCGTTAAATTCCATCCTCGTCATTGACTAAAATTGGTCCTTTATGGCTATGACAGCGACTCCAGTTCATATAGATAAGTTATCCTCACTTAGCGGCAATCCGCGTGCGAGTCATTGCATCGCATCAAGAACATCTGAAATACCTAAACGATTATGGGTATAACACTTGTACATATGGAGCACTTGAACATCTTATGCAACACACCTGATAATCCGAGTAACTCGTGTACCCGAAACATAATCTCGCTCACTACACTTGTGTTTGTATATGTTATTGCCCCTGAATTCATTATATATATATGCTCGTGCTTGAATTAACTTGATTTGCCTTAGACAAGGAAGGACAAATGGTAAGTTGGTAAGTCTTGCCGTGTTTTCTCTTATATCGTATGGTGCTCTGCCACACGAGTTAGGCTATTCATCATTGTCATAAAACTGATCCTGAGGCAAGATTAGAAAGATAACTTAATAGATGGTGCACGAAACCTATATAACGTGTTTAGATTTATCGAGTGGGCGAGTAGCCTCCCCACTAGTGTGAATCGGTTCCACCAGGCCAAATGAAAGTTAGCTGAACCACTTTCCAACTAAATGCTCTTGAAGGGCGACTCAATTAAGGTATTCGTGTTTGTTTTATTAGACAAAAAGGATCGCATTTTTTGCACTTCCTTCAAATAATTCATGTACTGATGACCCACCAGATTGCTTGCAGGGTACGGAAGAACCTCGTTCGGTACGGGTGCCTCCATCGTGCGTGCTAAGGCATAGAGTTTACTCTGAAGCCTTGGAGCATTACGTCCGGAACTGAAGCACATATACATGACATAATATTGGAACATCGCCTATATATCATTCCACAAATGTAGCCACTTGACATGCTTTTACTATTCAGATAGAGAGAGACTTGAGTGACTTATAATCTAAGCCTAGCGTCGCCTGTAACACTTGTTCAATATCAATAAAGAGTTTGTTTTACTTTTACTTGTGTTATTCAATGCTTCTACTATTGATGACACTTTGAACTTGCTACCAATCGCCTATGCATTTATTATTCCACTGTACTCGGATAATCTGTGTGACTCTGTGGCTTAGACCTATTATCGCATGTTCATATCACTGCCTTGCACGGGCGTGGCTCACGCACGTGCGGCATCACGCCCAGATGGTTCAAGAGATTGTCCTGCGGGAGCACTGGCGCGGTGATTCGTGCCTAGCGGGAACGGCCGATTAGCCTGTGGGAGATTGGGGCGTGACTTGTTGGTATCAGAGCATGGCTTTACGCCTTTGGACTTCGTTTCGATTTTCTTTGTTTGAAAGCTCGTTAGTGGGTTATGTACATACGCTCTCTCTCAATGTTCCATCAGAATATTCCAAACAATGAGTCTAAATACTTTTAAAAAGTGTATGTGAATGATATGATTACTTGTACATTTATGATGCGAAGGTCTTTGTGCCGACCTGTGTTAGGCTTGGTTGGAATAGACTCGTGCTAGAAATTATAAGTTATGTGCGAACCCGAATGCCTATACATGATTACCCAACTGGTTAGTATGCGGAATAGAATATCGTCTGAACGGTTAGCTATGCACATAGTCTTTCGGCTAAGTTGTGTTGAGTATCGTGCGCCAAGACCCTTTTGGTGCAAGCTAGTTGCAAATGAGATTGGGATATCGTTCAGATAAGAAATAAGTCAGTCTTAGAATGGCAACCAATAGAAATATTACTGAATTTATCGCTTAGGCGAACATAGAGAATCGTGCTTGGATTTTGGGAAATAGCTCGAACGGTATTTTGTATTATAAGATACATAATCGAATATAGTTTACTTGGATGACTTTCAACAGAATATAAATATATACGAAACTAAGATTTATCAGACGATGCTAAGTATCGTGCAGGAATTCTAAGAAACGGCTTACTGAATATGCTAGCAATTGATGCGAATACGATTGAAGATTTAATTGGTTAACTCGATTTCGAGAGATATATGGAACATTTAGAAATGTCCAAACGGATTCATAGGTCTCGTGCGATAGTTGGATTGAACGATTTAAGAATATCTTGAATAAATGATAAGGCTTATATCAAATAGGATTCATGAAAATGGAAATTGATATCTTGGTTAAGGAAATGTTAGAAACTTGGAGGATCGTACGAGCGATTTTGGATTGAAATAAATGAATTAAACTTGAATACAACATCGCTTGAATAGAAATTGGCCCTAGAATGAATATTGCGGTTCGATGAAAAAGATAAGCAATATCAAAATTGGCTTGGAGTTCGGAAGAACGATCTTGAAATCAAGTTCGAAAAGATAACCTTCGAAATCAGTCCCAACGAGAATGATTATCCTGCGGGAGCGCCGACGTGGTAATTTCACGTACGGCAGGGATGATCGAACTCACGGGAACATGTTCGATGATTAATCCAAACGAACTCGATGAATAGAACATATCAAAAATAGAATAGACTTTGGCTTGGATATTTGGACTTAGTTGCTTTAGGAATGCCAGAAGTAGACTATGGATTTACCGAATGGTAACATTGAAGTTGGATAATTTTGCTAGACGAATTATAATCACTGCATGAATAGACATGACTTGATAGATTTTATATATAACTTGGATGGATCAAAGTAAAAGGATAAGGAAGTCTCGATCGTTTCGATAAAAACCATAACGTTCAAACGTTCTTGTCTTGTACAAGCGTAACTCTATACTCGTACATGCGTTACGCCCGGATTAGCACGATTATCCAGCGGAAGTGTTGACATGGTGATCCCACGTCTAACGAGGGTGATCGAACTTACGGTAGACCGGAGTGTGACAACTGATGGATCGTCTTGACTTTTGGTTCGACACGATAAGACGAGTTTGGAAATGTAGCAAGTGATTCAAAAATGTTTCAAGGATAAGTTAGCCTAGAACCTGGATTAAATCACGCTTGATGGTTTCATGAACGGATACATAAAATTATGTTGGACGAACTTGAGTTATAAACAAAAGGTTTAGAATTGAATCTTGTCTTGGTGGTTTAGACTTGGAATGGATATATGGATTATATCGAAACATACATTAAGGAGATAGACTATGCAAATCACTAGGCTTGTCTTACAACTTGGATATATCATAGATTTTACTAAACGAACTCAAACTCCTGTACAAACGAAAGTGTTATTGAAAGTAGGATGATCCATGCTCGATGTTTAGAAATCTGAGTGAAACGAGATTGGGTACAATATCCCATACAAATGAACAATGGTTTGACCCTAGGAATTAAGGCGAGCATCGTGCGACGAATTTGCACGATGAATCATGGGATTGAACTTGTACCTATGACCTTGTGAGCTAACCTAAAAATTAGGTAGACGACCCTGTGCCGAGTGATAGGACTTGTGTAACCGAATTTAGCATATTGCTTGAACAAAGCTATATAATTGGGGAAGGAAGACTTAGATTTAGACTGGAAACGGTAAGCGTGTGCTATGATTGACCCGAACGGAATAAAATAATAAGACATGGACGCTAGTCGGTTGATCAAATAGATCGTGCTTAACAGTAGTGCAAAAACTTGAATTGAGTAGGAATGAAAATAACTTGGATTTGATTGACCCTGTCGGAGTATCCTTGTAATTTGTAAAATGAGAACCTTTAAGATTTTCGCAAGTAGTGTCCGATTTCACTATTTTTAAGTTTGGTTGAATGCTTATGTTTGAGGGATGCCTTGAACGTGTGCACGATCCAAGACTCAATGATATGTGAAACTCGAGTGCAAGACTTCGCTATCGCTAAGTTGGTTGACATGCATATGTTTGAAGGACGCTTTGAATATGTGCACAATCCAAACTCACGATATGCTGATCTCGAATGCTAGTGTAAGTGAATATTCACATGGACAAGTATAATAACTTGTATAAGTTTGCCTCAGCCTTAGATCATCATTCACGATGGATTGAAACGGACCCCGCGTTAAGCAGCATGTTCCGCGCTAAGGCGCAATAGGGACCGAGTTAGAACTTGGATTGAATGATAGATTCATTCAATGAGACCGACCCACCATACATGCAACACGGTATAAGAAACGAGTAGGAAATTATGTTCGAATGGATCTAGTGGTACCGATTGCTACGCTTGGGATAGATTCGATAATGCGATAGAACGGCTTGTGCTGAGGAAGTCTCGAGGACGAGACTTTTTTGAGTGGTGTATAATGTAACGACCCGTTTCGCTCAAGCGGACAACGAATTCAAACGACAAAAGTGTAATGACCTGACCCGCTTTACTCAGCGAGAAGACTCATTTGAGGTAAAAAAATTTCCGACTTGACCCTTCAGGAGTTCCGGCTTAGGCTTTCAGGGGCTCGCTAGGAGTATCCCTCGACCGAGATAAATCATTGCTAAGGTAGGTGGATACGATGAACTTGACATTGCTTATCCAACACACTTAAAATATGGACCTAGTCGCTAGGTGAATCACCCCTGCATGCTAATAAAGAATACAACGCACCTAGCTAAGGAAATAATCCCAACTTGTATTGCTTGTATTAGAACATGAAAATAAAACTTTGCTTATAATCTGACCATCGCATGCTACCTTTGCCAAGGGCAACTAGATCTCGCTATGCCTCGAGTAGAATGATATGTATGTACTCTTCGTAGTGCACCGTTCACTTGTTTATACTGTACGCCCATAAATTATTTCGCTCGGTATGTCCCTTTACGGTTTTACTCCTCACTTTACCCTTAGATCCGGACCAAACGTGAATGCTTATATTTACACAAATGCATGCTTGCCTGCTTATATGTTAACTTGGACTCATTGCCTCGATTCAATGCTTGTCACATAATTCATGCTACGACCGTATAACACTACCTTGTCTTGCATTCATTTAATTTCCATGGAAGACTATCGAATATCGTTCCGTGCAAGTATGAACCTGAAAGTATTCGGGACCGTTAGGCCGCCAAGGAAGTTCTTGAAACAGGAAATTTGCACCAAGTTAATAATCCAAGAATCACAGCTCGTAGAGCAAAACTCGTCCCATACTGAATTAACTAGCTTGGGAATCAATATGCAATTGTGAATAATCATGCCTCAAACTTGTACCTGAGATATCCTGTCTTGAACTTGATCATGTACCTGACCAGAGGCCCAAAGATTAGAGACTCCCTGTCGCGGACAACTTTAACAAGTGGATCTTTGGATCCACTTCCACGAACGATCTCCGGGGCACCGGGGCCGATCCGATCCGGAATGGAACTCCCTGTTTAGTCTTTCTGTGCATGGATGGGATAGTTTGCAGCATCTCCTGTACTCTCGTTGCATTCCGTCCTCATCATTGACTAAAATTGGTCCTTCATGGATATGCCAGCGACTCATGTTCATATAAATAAGTCATCCTCGCTTAGCAAAAATCTGCGTGCGAGTCATTGCATCGAATCAAGAATATCTGAAACACCTGAACGATTATGGATATAACACACTTGTACATATGGAGCACTTGAACATCTTATGCAACACAACTGATAATTCGAGTAACTTGTGCACGCGAAACATAATCTCGCTCACTACCCTTGTGTTTGCATATATTATTGCCCCTAAATTTATTATATATATATGCTTGTGCTTGAATTAATTTGATTTGTCTTGGACAGGGAACGACAAATGGTAAGTTGGTAAGTCTCACCGTATTTTCTCTTATATCGCACGGTGCACTGCCACATGAGTTAGGCTATTCATCATTGTCATAAAACTGATCCTAAGAAAAGATTAGAAAGATAACTTAATAGATGGTGTACGAAACCAATATAACATATTTGGATTTATCGAGCGGACGAGTAGCCTCTCCACCAGTGTATTCATGTAATAATAACCCACCAGATTTCTTGCAGGGTGCGGGAGAACCTCATTCGGTGCGGATGTCTCCTTCGTGCGTGCTAAGGCGTGGAGTTCACTCTGAAGCCTTAGAGCGTTACGTCCGAAACTGAAGCACATATATATGACATAATATTGGAACATCGCCTATATATCACTCCACAAATATAGCCACTTAGCACGCTTTTACTGTTCAGATAGAGAGAGGCTTGAGTGACTTGTAATCTCAGCCTAGCGCCGCCTGTAACACTTGTTAAATATCAATAAAGAGTTTGTTTTACTTTTACTTGTGTTATTTAATACTTTTGCTATTTACGACTCTGTGAACTTGTTACCAATCGTCTATGCATTTATTATTCCGCTGCTCTTAGACAATCTGTGCGACTCTGTGGCTTAGACCTCTTACCCATGTTCATATCATGACCTAGCATGGGCGAGGCTCACGCACATGCGACATCACACCCAGATGGGTCAAGCGATCGTCCCGTGGGAGCGCTGGCGCGGTGATTCGTGCCTAGCGGGGACGGTCGATTAGCCTGCGGGAGATCGGGGCGTGACTCTCACTCCCTCACACCCAGTCACCCGAGCATTCTACAGCTCTATTATACTTATGTTGTACCCGGTCCCGTAAGGGCCGATGGTCCTCGCTTGGACCCTACGGAACCGATCGTCCTCGCTTGGGCGAGATACCGTGCAAGCCTAAGTTGTGCTTGCACCAGGCAACGTACCTGCATAAGACACAAGTTAGACAAAAATTTACATATATATGCACAGAGTGAAATACAGAGAACCAAAGTTGAACACATTTGATAGGCACAAAATACTGTTTGTATTGAATACTTGAAGATTTGGATTACAAAGTGCTTGCTTTGCTGAGTTACAAAATATGCCTTAGAAGGATTATAACTCTTTTATATTTCCAAAACTAGCTACAACGCCCACACATTACATCATTGTAGTAGAATCAAAATAACAAAACATCTAGCAGAAGAGGAGAAGCCCACTAGAGAGGAAAGCAAAGGAAGCAGCACGAGTACAGTCCCTCGGAAGGTTGTGCTAAGACCGATTCAGAATGCTCGCCAAGCTCTCACATTTAGTACCTGGATATTTTCCCACAAACATGGGTCAGTACTACCACATGTACTGGTGAGCGACTGTGGCCAAACTCATCTAGAAATCCACACTAAGTAAGAAGGTGAAGCTAACATTACTAGGTAATCTTTCGAGTTGTCTAGTTTCTGTTTAACAATTCATGCAAGGAAACATAGACGATAGATAGCATAAGCATATAATAATTCTTACCCACGACCGAGCGGCTATCCCTGCAGCAGACACACAAGTTAGCCATAATTTGCATATATGGATAAACTTATGTATCAATCTTTGGTGTCAAAAGTGATAGGTATGCAAGAAGGTAGACCTAGCATGCGACCTATCTATATGAAACCCCATGAGTTGTCCCATTGATGGACAACAACACCGCCTAGATCCTGAAGGACCGAAATATCAGGGTGCTCTCACAATCCCTTTCGGACCGATCGATTCCCAGTGCCCCAGAAATCGATCGAGAGACTATTACCTTGTGCACAAGTTGTCCGAGACTAATTCATGACAAATAACATTCTATCAAATAAACTTTTAGGATGCACCAACATTCTCAGGCATATAAAAATCTAATAGCCACACCCCTTAGATCCCGAAGGACCGGAATATTAGGGCGGACTACTAGACTCTTCTCTTTTATTCTTTTACACTTGACACAAACACTAACCATGAAGGTTTAAAGCACGATATAGTGATGCAACAAGTGAGTAAGGGGCATACATTTAAATAAAGTAAAGCAGAAACTCTATATATATTGCATGTAGTTTATTTTCTTTAACATGTTTCATTTAGTGAGGCAACATTATGGGAATAAGTAACTTGTGCAGACTAGAGATCATTTTTATTAGGCATGTGAACTGAAGGATTCATCGAAGGGCCTAAGCCACTCACCAAATGAATCGAACAAGAGGATGGGGAAGCCTTATGCGACGTTCACTCTTTAGTTATGCGTCCTGAAAATGCAACAATACTTGGTTAGCATACTTCAATATCTTTCCCTTACGTTTCAAAAAGAACGTGCAAGCGAGAAAAGCAAAATCATGAAAACCAAGTCATTGAAAGCAACTCAAAATACAAAGCAACACAAAACCAAGAAGCAAAACAACCAACAAAAACTCTTGGACTTATTTTAATAGAAGTCTTTACATCATTTGGAATGTTTCATTGCACTTCTTCCTTATTAATTTGGCGGTAAGGTTTCCCCGAGACTTGATTCTCAACCGAGTCAAAGTCGCAAGTGTTTCATAAGTAACCGTTAGGAGTGGGACGTTACATACTACCCTACTGAGAAGAAGTTTCTTTCACAAAACTTAAGAGATCAAGGGGCGATAAACGATGCATCAAGAGATCAAAGTAATCAGACTCACTAACATCATACCCACTAGTGTCACATTTTATATTCAGCTAATACACTCTAACCCTTCTCGTCTGATCAGCTTGTTTAATCGATGGGCCTGGAGGGGTCTGATTCTACTCTGTAGTCTTTCTCAAGGGACAATCTCATAATTCATGATCTGGTTGTCCACACTTAAAGCACATTCTGTGAAGGAAACGACAAGTCTCTTTAAGGTGACCAGGACGGCCAAAAAAGCTGCACGCTTTCCCGCGGTTCTCCACTGCGTCGCCCTTTTTCTCACCGTTGTGGTATCTTTTAGCAGGAGGATTTTGAGGAGCTGGTGCCTTCTCCGGAGCACTTCGTGGCATGAACTGCTCATCTGTACCACTACCTCAAAAGCCTGTATGTAAGTTTTACACTCTCGGTTCCTAACATCCTTTCTCAGGTTATCGTTTAAGCCTTTTATGAACCGATGTGTACGAGCCCCCTCATCAGGAATCATTGAGCTAGCGAACTTAGCAAGTTTGGAGAATTCTGACTCATAGTCTTCGACGGACATGCTCCCTTGCTTAAGTTCGGTAAACTCATCTTCTTTCTTCTGTCTGACAGCTGGCAGGAGATATTGTGCAAGGAATGCTTCCTCGAACATTCCCCAAGCGATCTTACCATCCTGATGCTTGGTGGCAAGATCTTCTTTCTTTATTTCCCACCAGTCATGTGCACGTAACCTCAGTTGCATGTCTGCACACGCCACCCTCTTGTTCGCAGGTATAGAAGCAAACTCGAACAAGCTTTCCAACTTTGCGATCCAGTCCATCACCTTATCCGGCTCGGTCCTGCCTTCAAACTCCGGAAGGTTTAACTTCAGAAAATCAGCACCTTTAAAGGTAGACTTCCTAGCCGCACGTCAAGGCTCGTTAGTTTCTGCTAAGCCTGCTCCCAGAGGTATGGTTGGGGCAGTCGCAGGTGTCGCAGCGGTTCTCGATGCACTACTGGTGCTACCAGTGTTGTCACAATTTGTGTCAGAGAGTCAAGCTGTTGTTGTTGTGCCAAGGCTTTAGCATCAGCCCATTGTTGTGGAGTTTCAAACCGTTCCTGTTGGGCTGCATGTCTTTTACTTTGATTCTCAAACATAGCAATCAGTCTATCGATTTGGTCATCGCTCACACTTGCTGTGCACGATGTCTCAGGATTACCAGCACCTATTTTAGTCATCTTGCTACTAAAGAGAGTAGCTTGCATTAGTCTTATAACATATTATAGAATTATTGCATAGGATGTTGGGTTTTCATACTCTTAGGGACCTTTCATACTCTCGATTTACTTTTTATAGATTTGAAATCAATTTTCAAAATTCGGGACTTTTGAAACCGTTTGAAAACTCATATCATTTTCAAAAATGATATTTGAAGAGGCCAAGGACATAAACCGCGCTCTGATACCACCAGTCGCGCCCCGGTCCAGTAAGGGCCGATCGTCCTCGCTTGGTCCCTACGGAACCGATCGTCCTCGCTTGGGCGTGATGCCATGCAAGCCTAAGTTGCGCTTGCACCAGGCAACGTACCTGCACAAGACACAAGTTAGACAAAAATATACATATATAGGCACAGAGTGAAATACAGAGAACCAAAGTTGAACACATTTGATAGGCACAAAATACTTTCTTTTATTGAATACTTGAAGATTTGGATTACAAAGTGCTTGCTTGGCTGAGTTATAAAATATACCTTAGAAGGCGTACAACTCTTTTTATATTTCCAAAACTAGCCATAACGTCCAAACATTACATCCTTGTAGTAGGACCAAAATAACAAAACATCTAGCAGAAGAGGAGAAGCCCACTGGAGAGGAAAGCAAAGGAAGCAGCACGAGCACAGTCCCTCGGAAGGTTGCGCTAAGGCCGATTCAGAATGCTCGCCAAGATCTCGCATCCAGTACCTAGATATTTGCCCACAAATGTGGGTCAGTACTACCAGATGTACTGGTGAGCGACCGTGGCCAAACATACCTAGAAATCCACACTAAGTAAGTAGGTGAAGCTTGCATTATTAGGTGATCTTTCTAGTTGTCTAGTTTCTGTTTAACAATTCATGCAAGGAAACATAGACGATAGATAACATAAGCATGTGATAATTCTTACCCACGACCGAGCGGCTATCCCTGCAGCAGACATACAAGTTAGCCATAATTTGCATATATGGATAAACTTATGTATCAATCTTTGGTGTCAAAAGTGATAGGTATGCAAGAAGGTAGACCTAGCATGCGACCTATCTGTATGACGTCCCATGAGTTGTCCCATTGATGGACAACAACACCCCCTAGATCCCGAAGGACCGGAACATCAGGGTGCTCTCATAATCCCTTCCAGACAGACCGATTCCCAGTGCCCCAGAAAACGATCGAGAGACTATTACCTTGTGCACAAGTTGTCCGAGACCAATGCATGACAAGCAACATTCTATCAAATAAACTCTTAGGATGCACCAAAATTCTCAGGCATATAACAATCTAATAGCCACACCCCCTAGATCCCGAAGGACCGGAACATCAGGGCGGACTACTAGACTCTTCTCTTTTATTCTTTTACACTTGACACAAACACTAACCTTGAAGGTTTAAAGCACGATATAGTGATGCAACAAGTGAGTAAGGGGCATACATTTAAATAAAGTAAAGCATAAACTCTATGTATATTGCATGCAGTTCATTCCCTTTAACATGTTTTATTTAGTGAGGCAACATTATAGGAATAAGTAACTTGTGCAGACTAGAGATCATTTTTATTAGGCGTGTGAACTGAAGGATTCATCGAAGGGCCTAAGCCACTCACCAAATGAATCAAACGAGAGGATGGGAAAGCCTTATACGACGTTCACTCTTTGGTTATGCGTCCTGAAAATACAACAACACTTGGTCAGCATACTTCGATCTCTTTTTCTTACGTTTTGAAAAGAACGTGCAAGCGAGAAAAGTGAAATCATGAAAACCAAGTCATCGAAAGCAACTCAAAACACAAAGCAACACAAAATCAAGAAGCAAAGCAACCAACAAAAACTCTTGGACTTATTTCAATAGAAGTCGTTCCATCATTTGTAATATTTTATTGCACTTCGTCCGTGTTGATTTGGCAGTAAGGTTTCCCCGAGACTCGATTCTCAACCGAGTCGAAGTAGCAAGTGTTCCATAAGTAACCGTTCGGAATGGGGCGTTACAACTGATACTGAAACCTTCCTCCCCTACTGTCTACTGCCAAGCAGGTAGTTGCTTATTCCTTATCCCAATGCAGTGTAACCACTGAACCTATCTCATTACAATGCCTGAACCCGAGCCCCCTTGTTGGCCTATATACGCATGCATTTCTACCATATTACTGACCTGCAGTAGCTACTTATTTGCCACAGTGTTTTGCACACTGATCCATCTACTATATATCACACTTGACATCAAAATCACAGCAGCAGTTGTACCCATCTTCTATCCGACCTGCAACCAACATTACACAACACATATACTAACACCAAGCCAACAACTGCTTGCAAAATCAAGTATAGAACCTCTCACTGCCTTGCACAATAGTCTACCCTACAGTTTCTGTACTCTAATGCAGTTGAACTCGAGCCCTTGGCTTACTGCAACCACATCAATTCTTATTGCTCACCTGTACATCCTCCATCACCCTTATCAATTCAACACCACTACACTTGTGTGCATTCCCTAACAATACACTATCCTTGTTTTACCTAGGGCATATCCCCTCTTCTATAGTTAACTATCTAAACCGATATACTTTAAAGCCAAACCTGATACACTATTCTATGTTCTCAGTAAACTAATATCTGACTGGTGTTTACTAATTTGCAATTTACAGATTACCCAAACTGATGTCAATAATTTTTACCCATACTATCCTTGGTACATGTTAGTACATAACTGATGTACTTCAGTGTAAGAACTAAGGACTGAAACTTGGCCTGATACACTCTATCTGAACTGTGATTAGTCCTCTTTTCCAGTTACCTGCACACAGCAGACTACTACCTCTTCCAACACATGCAAGCCACACATCTCTTCTTTCTACAACTTACTTGTTGTCATATACCCCATGAACTCTCCCTGCATGCCTGGACGCAGGCCGCACCCAATTCCAAATGCACATACCCAAAGCCCACTCGAACATAACTAGTTTCCATCAAGAATATACACACATCACAACCAATACTAATCCTCACTAAATACACCCAAAATACCACTTTAACACACGCAATTCTGAACACATACCATATATACAGTGTATACATCTACATATATGTGAAATACATCTATAGAATACACCCTCAAGCCAAATACCAAACACTTGGCGTGCACCATGAGTATAACTCTATGATACTCAACAAATACCTATGATACACCTCCAAATCGTACCACATGATACAAAACTCCACGCATCCAATTGTGGACATGTACACCCTTGTAAATCATGTATCATATCCTAAAATCACCTATGAGGCATTCCTACAAACACCTAGTAGTCCAAATTTGTAGCTCCACCAAAATATCCCTAAAAATCCCATATAATTATTGAAAATGGCTTCCTATCACCTAAAACTTCTTTATAAGGGTGGTCCTTAGCCATGGGTAGATTCCTTAGGGTCAAATACACCATTTAGAATTAAAAAGAGAATTAAAAATTTTACCTATTAGGAGATGGATTCCCAATGCAAAGCAAAAATAGACATACCAACTTCTAGAATGGACACTTCCTTTAAGCTTTTCTCCCTCCAATGCTTTTTTCTGGAAAATCCACTCTCTAGCCTCCTTGGGATAACAAATGAAAGGGTTGAGAATCAATTTAGGAATGGAAAAGGTTGGGGCTTCTTCTCAAATGGAGATAGAATTGAGAGGAGGCTCGTTAGGGTTTGATGGAGGCTATTAATTAATAAAAGATGGTATTTATATAGAAAATAGGACCAGCCACTATTCCTAACCCTAACGCCATGTAAAATGCCTAATAAGCCCACACAATTGGTCATGAAGGTTTGATAAAGGAAAGGGTTTAATTAACGATAGGTTCTAATAATTAAAGGAAGAGTTTACTAACCATTCTCACTAAATTAAATGGGTCAACTAAGACTAACTAATTGGGTACACTAATTGAGTCATGACAGGTCGAGTTGGGTCCAATGGTTTACTAACAACTAGTCTAATTAAATGTCAATATCTAACCATTCAACTATATCACATACACAAGCATATGTAAAAATACTAAATATTATAAAATAAAATACCACTCAATATAATAATTATAAAATAACATTTTTAATAATATTACTAAAAATAAAAAAGACAAAAATACCCCTCTCCGAAAAAGCGGTGGTTACAACATCAAGCAGAACTATTTCGCTTGGAAGAGAGAGAAGAAGGGCGACAAGGGGAAGCAAAGTGAGAACACTACAGCGGCAACCTCGACACATGGAGGCGACGTGATCATTGTAGGTGATGAGCTAGTTATGAACCTCGCCTGCGATGACAACTCTTGGCTGGTAGACTCTGTAACGACCCGTTCTGCTCAAGCGTGCGATGTCCCAACCCGCTTTGTTCGGCGAGAAGACTCAGTTGAGGCAAAAGATTCCATACTTGGCCCTTCAGGAGTTCATACTTAGACTTTCAAATGTGCGCTCGGAGTATCATTCGATTGAGGCGAATCATCGTTAAGGTAGGTGGTTACGATGAACTTGTCTTTGCTTAGCCTGCACACATAAAACTTGTACTATACATGCTAGTTGCTAGGTGAATCACCACTTTTGCATGCTATAAGGAATATAACGCACCTAGCTAAGGGATTAATCTCATTTTGTATTGCTTGTGTTAGAATATGGAAATGAAACTTGGCTTATAGTTGGACCCTCCCATGCTACCTTAGCTACATTCAGTAGACTCCGCTAATGCTTTAAGTAGATCATTATATACTCTTTTTAGTATACTATTTCACATGTTTACACTGATCGTTTCATAGATTATGCCGCCCGATATGCCCTTGTACGATTTTACTTCTCGTACTACCCCTTAGACCTATGTTAACGTAAAGGCTTATGTTCTAAAGTAGACTATACCGCAAGTTCCCTTATGCTTTTGTTTCAACACTGTTTTAATGCTTTCTTGTTTATATGCTAACTTATACTCGTTTGCCTCATTTTAATACTTGTCACATAAATTTATGTCGCGATCCTGTAACACTATCTTGTCTTGCATTCATCTAGTTACCGGAAGACTATCTAATAGTCATTTTGTGTAATATGAACCTGTAAGTATTCCGGACCGTTAGGTTGTCAAGGCAGTTCTAGAACTAGAGGAATGCATCAAGTCAAGTTGAACTCTGAACGAGAATAATGTCAAGGTAAGCAAGAATCAAATCTCGTGGAGTAATACTCGTTCAGAACAAGAATCAAGATTGAGCATGTCGTATCGTGAATCTCGTGAATCTGGAAGACCCAAGACTTGCTTAGTCACAGACAACTTGGTGCACAAGGGAGATTTTCGAATCTCATTCTGCGAACGATCTCTGTGACACTGGGGTCGATCAGATCTGGGCAAAACCTTATGATAGTCTCGTATGCTGGACGGGATGGTATGTAGTGCCTCGTGTACTTTTGTTGCATACCATCCTTGTCAATAACTATAACTCGTCCTTTATGGCTATGCCAGCAACTCACGTTCATATAGATAAGTCAGCCTCGCTTAGCGAAAATTCGTTTGCGAGTTATTGCATTGCTCCTGGTAGTCTTCAATACCTGAACGGATATGAGTATTAGACACTTATACATATTGAGCCTGAGTAATCTTCTGCAACACTTCTGAATAATCCGTATAACTCATGCACCTGAGTCAGAACCCTACTCATGATACTTGTGTTTGCTTATGCAATTTCTTTGATTTTATTATATATATTTGTACTTGATTTAACTTGGTTTTATCTTTAGACATGAAAGGATGGATGATAAGTTGGTAAGTCTCGCTGTGTTACTCTTATATTGTACGGCATACGGCCATACGAGTTAGGCTTTATATTATGCCATAAAACTGATCCTAAGGCAAGAATAGAAAGATAACTTAATAGTCGGTGCATGGAACCTATATGACATGTTTGGATTTTTTGAGCGGGCGATAAGCCTCCCCACCAGTGCATTCATGTACTGATAACCCACCAGATTATTTTTACGGTACGGAGAACCTCGTTCGGTGCAAAAATCTATTTCGTGCTTGCTAAGGCATGGAGTTTGCTTTGGAGCCTTGGAGCATTGCATCCGGAGCTGAAGCACATATACAAGATATAATATTAGAATATCGCCTATGTAACATTTTATATTATAGCCACTTAGAGCCTTAGAGCGTTGTTTCGAGAGAGAATGCTTGAGTGACTTGTAATCTCGGCCTAGCGCCGCTTGTAATACTGATTCAATATCAATAAATGGCTTGTTTTACTTTCATACTTGTGTTATTTAATACTTCCGCTATGACAACTCTGTGAACTTGTTATCAATCGTTTATTTGTTTCTTCTCCGTTGTATTCAGACTATATATGCGACTCTGTGGCTTAGTCATTTTACCGCCTCTTCGGATCATGGCCTTGCATGGACGTGGCTTGTGCTCGTGCTGTATCACGTTCCTGATAGGAACGGTCGTTCCACGAGAGCTCTGCCATAGCAATTTGTGCCTAGCGGGGATGGCCGATCCTGCGGGAGATCGGGGCGTGACATATTAGTATCAAAGCACTGCTTTACGTTCTTGGGCTTCATATCGATTCTCTCAGTTTTGAAAGCTCGTTCATGGGTTATGTGCATACTCTCTCTCATTGTCCTATTGGGATGTTCCATATAATGAGTCAAAATAATTTTAAAAGTGCATGTGAATAATATGATTGCTTGAACTGGATAGTTATACGAAGACCTTTGTGCTGGCCTGTGTTAGACTTTATGGGAATAGACTCGTGCTAGAATTTGCAAGTTATGTATGAACCCGAATACCTATACGTGATTACCAAGCTGGTTAGTGTGCGAGATAGAATATCGTTCGGATGGTTAGCTATGCACACAGCCTTTCGGCTAAATTGTATTGAGTATCGCGTGCCAAGATCCTTTGGTGCTAGTAAGTTTGCGAGCGAGATTGAGATATCGTTCAGGAAATGATAAGTCAGACTTATATTGGCAACCGATAGAATATTATCATATTATCATTAAGGCAAATATATTGGATCGTGCTTGGATTTTAAGAAAATAGTTCAGATGGTATTTCATGTCGGCAGATACAAATCAAATATGGTTTACTTTGGTGACTTTCAATAGGGGTATATACGAGACTAAAATTTATCGGGGCGACGCATAGAGATCACGTTGGAGTTCTTAGGAACTAGTTGTATATGCGAGCGAGTGATGCAAACTCGATTGAGAATATATTTGGATAACTTGATTCCTGAATGGTCTATGGATCATTTTGGAATGATCGAGCGAATTCTAAGATCTCGTGCGATAGTTGGTTTGAACGATTGAGAATGTGTTGAACTAGTAATAAGGCTTATATCGAATAGGGATTCAAAGTAATGGAATCAATATCTTGGCCGGAAAAACTTGGTGGATAGTGCATGAGATTTCGAATTAAATCAAAAATGGATTAAAACTTGAGTAGGATATCGCTCGATAGAAGTTAGCTTGAGAATGGATATTGTGGTTTCGAATAAATAAACTTGATTTGGTACCGATAGTTGGAAGATAGCACGGATTGATACAAGTAAAAGAATATTGTGGTTCAATGAATTGAGGTAAGCGATAACGGATTCGATCTTGAATTTGAAAGAGCGATCTTAAATCTTGTTCGAAAGATAACACTCGACATAAGGCTCAGCTGAGAACTATTATTATCTACGGGAGCACTGGCGTGGTAATTTCACGTCCAGCAGTGATGATCGAACTCGCAAAAACATGTCCGATGATTATTCAAACGAACTCGATAAAATAGACCGTAACAAAGTGGATAGACTTTGGCTTGAGGATTTGAACCTAGCTGCTTGAGGAATGTTAGAAGTAGACTATGGATTGATCGAACGGTAACATTGAAGTTGGATGATTTGGCTAGACGAATTATGATCACGGCATGAACGATTATTAGATGAACATGACTTGGTGGATCATGGTATAACTTGGGAGGAATAAAGTGTAACGATAAGGTGTCTTGATTGTTTCAATGATAACCATAACGTTTGATGTTCTTGTCTTGTGCTAATATAATTTCATGCTCGTACATGTGTCACGTCTGGATTAGGACGATTATCCAGCAGGAGCGTTGGCGTGGTGATCACACGTCTAGCGGGGATGATCGAAATTGCGGGAGACCGGAGGATGACAATTGAAGGATCGTCTTGACTTATGGTTCAACACGATAAGATGAGTCTGAGAATACAAGTGAATCAGAAGTGTTTCAAGGATGAGTTAGTCTAGAACATGGAGTAAGACATGCTTGATGGTTTTGTGAACAGATACGTGAATTATGTGGACGACTTAGAGTTATGATTAAGATCAAAGATTTAAAATTGAATCGTGGCTTGGTGGTCTAGACTTATAATTGATGTGGGTTTTATCAAACATGTTTGAGGAGATAGACTATACAAATTGTTAGGCTTGACATGCGACATGGATATATTATGGATTTGACTGAGCGGACTGGGACCCTGTACAATGAATATGCTAATGTATGTAGGATGATCTGTGCTCAATGTTTAGAAATCTGAGTGAACGAGCTTGGGTAGAATACCGCATGCAAATGAACAATGGTTTAACCTTAGGAATTGGGGCTATCATCGTGCGACAAATTTGTACGATAAGTCATGAACATGAACTATACCTATGACCTTGTGAGCTGACCTAGTAATTAGACAGACAACCCTTGCTAAGTGAAAAAACCTGTGTGACCGACTTTAGAGTATTACCTGAGCAAGCCATAGAACTTGGGCAGCAAGACTTAGTGTTAGACTTGAAACAGTAAGTGTGTGCTATATTTGATACGAACAGAATGGATGATAAGACATGGATGCTAGTCGGTTGATCGGATAGATCATGCTTGATGGTAGTGTAATGCTTGGTTTGAGTGGGATTTAGAAATGACTTGGATTTTATTTAACCATGTTAGAGGTATCATTATGATTTGTAAGACGAGAACCCTTAAGATTTTTATGAGTAGATTGTCCGACTTTACTATCGCTAAGTTTGACTGAATGGATATGTTTGAGCGATTCCTGGAACGTATGCACTATCCAAGACTCAGTGATATGTTGAACTCGAGTGCAAAGACTTTGTCACGACCCGCACCCGGTATAGGGGCACGAGTACGTGGGTATGTCCAGGCTACGTCGCAGCATCGACGGTAGAATGTTGTCTAGGTCATGATACTATCTAATCAATCTCACATGAATATCCAACTCCATAAGGAGACACAGACATCACAATATAATATGGAATACTCAATCACATAACTAAAGCACGATGAGATATCGAATAAATAAATAAAATACAAGACAAGTCTAAACAATAAAATAATCAAACCTGCAATCAATAACATCCAAGTCTCCAAGTATGTTGGAAACAAGTCCTCTATGTCTGTCACGCCCCAGTCCTAAAATGCCGAGGGACTGAGCACGTGCGCAATGGCCAGCAGCACGCACCGATGGACAACCCAATTTAATGGATCCATCAGGGCATGCTTAAGCTGTAGTCTAACAGTAAATAGAACCAATGATACAGGTCACAGACTATTCTAATCTCATCCACAACAGATAATCACAGATTAAATGCTAGAAATAATGCCATAGAATAACTATCAAATCTCAATAAATATCTCGGTGAACAATCCGAGATTATGTCTGATACAACCGAATACAAATGGACAGGAAATAATCAACTGGAATTAGAAATAAATGACTACATACGGCCAATGCTCAAGAGAAGTCCTCTGGTGCGAGCTCGTCTTCAGGTCCTGGTACAGCTCCTGGAAGTGCTCCGGTACGGTGTATCTCTGGATGGATCTCTTCGGCTATACCTGGGGACATAGTCCATTCCAGGTCCTCAGAGGACATAACAAGGTACAGATAATACAAGCCAAAATATAAGCAGTACAGCAGAATTAAATGAAACAGCAGGGTAAACTATGTAACCAGCTAAGTGATAAATGCAAGTTGAGAGCATCACTAGAACTCAGGCTGAGACCGCTACAAGCTCTGTGTCGGGGAGCCGGTAGCAGTAATAATACGTAAAGGGTCTAGCTCTGCTGGAGAGTCTACGACCTCACACTAATAGTATATATATATGAAAACAGCCTGTAGCCTGTGTGTCTCTCCCCACCCAATGTAATCACACGTCTCATATCCATGACATGCAAGATCATAACTAATGCAGCAGTCATATAATGTCTAGGAATAAACTGTCCATGTCATACCTGTATCCTATACAGAATCATCGTGAATATCTCAAGAGGATTCTGTCCCATGAATAGTGTCAAGTGTCCTGGGTTTTGTTGTACTTGATAGGACAAGTACCAAGAGTAAGGGTATCGAATATCCATCTCTAAATGACGTACCCAACACCGCATATGGGGTTGGCACCCGACTATGATCGGACACTAAGTACGTCACACGTTTCCTAGGTTAAGCAGTTAAAACAAGTTTATATGATTTTACACAAGAACTCCAACAAAATATTATCACAGGAACTACTGAGAATTGACGAGCTTTACTTGTCCAATGATGCTAAATTAGGTCAAGGAAATAAATAGCAGACTGCAGGGTTTGGCAAGGTACACTAGCCTGTGGTTCCGGCTCTGATTTCGGCTCTGACTTCAGTTGGATTTACAGACGGTACTCCGGTTGCTGAAACAAACATCACCATCAGATCCAGAAAATATCAATCAGCTAGAAACGCCTGTCCTTGAGTCCAATTTGGAGACAAGGGAAGAAACGGCAGTTTCGGGTCAAAACGGGGTCCACCGGTGGGCCCGCTTTGCACCGAAAAATGTGTCAGGGTCAACGATCTTCAAATTCACCAAACTTAGTGTCAACAGGTCAGAAACACTAATACAAACCCAACGGACTTTCAGATTGGATTCTGATGAGCCGAACACAAAATCGCCCGTCGAGCGGGGCCTGTGGGGCCCACGACACGCAATTTTGTCAATGTTCTCAGAATCGAACCAAACTTGACCCACAGGACCAGCGTATTGCTACGAGTCCGATGGCACAAGTTTCGTCTCGATCCGACGTGTGTACACAAAGTTAGGGTAAATTGCAGAAAAGTCGAATACGGGCGATGTCCGCGGATACGCGTTGATTCTGGTGTGCACGCACACCCGAATCGACTTCTGCGAAATCCCACACGTCCGTATCGACGATGCGCACGTATCTGCGAAGACCGCGCACGACCAAGTCGTCCCGTTTGGCAGGGCGTACTCAGTTCCGGGGTGAAACAGGGTCTGGTTTTTTCTGTTTTTGGATCGCGGTGTACGATCACCACAGGACGCGATGCCCCGAGCGGTTTGTCCGGGCACCGAGAGGGTCATACAGGCTTCGCAACGCAATTTACGAAATCAAAAACGGAGCTACGAGCAAAAAGATACACGCACCTGAAGGAGACCCGAAAACTGGGGTCGAATCGTGTCCGACTCGTGTCGGACACGCGGATACAGGAATCTAAATTAGGGTTAGGGTTCAGGGGAACTGGTGGCCGAGCTCCGGCGGGACGACGGCTGACTGAGGCGTAGGGGCAGTACGGCGAGGTGGCGGCGCGCCGGGGCGGTCCGGGTGGAGGCGGAGAGAACGCGGGGGCGGCCGGAGGCGGCTCGGGGCTGCCCGAGCTGCTGCTGCTCGGCTCTGCGGGGAAGGAGGCGGAAGGAGGAGGCCGGCTCGGCGGAGGAGGCTGGCGGGGTGACGGCGCAGGCACGGCGACGCTGACGGCGAGGCGGGGGCTGCGTGGTGGTCGTCGGAGTCGGGGTAGATAGGGTTCGGGGAAGGAAGAGGGCGGAGCTAGGTTTTTATAGGGGAGCGGGGTGGCCGGGTGAGGCGGGGGACGCGGCGGCCGGTGCGGGGACGTGGCTGCGGGGGCGGAGGTCGCGCGGAGCGGGTGGGGGCGCGCGGCCGGCGTCGGCGGCGCGGGAAGCGGGGGCCGATCGGGTTCGTGGGGGTGAGGGGAAAGCGGGTCGGGTCGGAGGCGGGTGCTGGTTTGGGCAGACCCGGCCCGACCCACTAGCTGAGCGGGTCTGGGCTTGCGGGTTCGGGTCGCGGGTTGACCCGGATCCGACCCGTAGCTAATGGGTTTGGGAAATAAATAAAAATAAATAAATAAATAAATTGTTTTTAGGTGTTTAAAAATAGGTTCGGGGCCCGATAAATTCCAGAAAATTGCCCTAAGTCCAGTTTTTCATTTTACACCCAAAAATATTATTTTCATAATATTTTAATATTATTTATTATTAATTAAAAATTATTGAATAATCAAAATCCTGTTGTTAAATTACAGAAAAATCCCAGAAAATTCCAGAAAATTGTGAAAAATCCAGTTTTTAAAAATTTGAAAAATCAGGAGGTTTACAATGTCACAATCTAGAAAAAAATATCCAGTCAGGATTGGAGCAAAGTACATCTCTAATAGCATTTCTACATCAATGATATAAACTATCTCTAATAGCATTTCTACATCAATGATATAAACTATGTAGCAGTAAATAGATGGAAATATACAAGATGTATATACATGTACGAGAGATATACAATAAAGGAAATACTAGAAATATTGTAAATAAATGCGGGAAGGAACAATATGTCAATGAACAAGAATACTATGACTAAGTGTGTGAGTACTAGCTTTAACATATGATCGGTTTGGGAACTTGTACGAGAGCTATATGGCCTGGCTAATAATACGTGCAGTGTATGACCAACACTAACATGAGAACAAGACTTGTACATGAAGGGTATGATCACATATCTACACTAAAATACTTTCTACCCCCAACTAGTATAGTAGATCCAACCATGGTACGCTATGGCACGGGATTCTCCAAGAAGATAGTGACACTTCCTGAGAATCAATGTTTGTACATGTACAAGATAAACAATAAAACAAGACTTGTACAAGATACACCATGAACAAGGAATAACATCTCATGACAAGATCCGGATATACCAATCCGTGTAACCATCATGTCAAAAAATATGAATATTTACACTAGATACAATGAACATAGAGGATATCATAAATAAAAAACTATCAGAGAATGTACTCGCCTGTGGTCCTTTGCTGGTACGGGTCGGAATCCAAGTCCAAGTCCAAATAGCCTATGTATTACGAAATTGCCATGTCAAAAGATATTTTATTTTAATTTATTTAATTTTGGACTAATTAATCTAAAATTCTATTTTTATCTTATTATTCTGATTTTTAGGTTAATTTCTAAATTTCGTCCAAAGAAACTAAATTTTATCAACTCGAGACTCATGACACGCAAATCGAGGCGATATGTTAACCAAAAAGTCAACTGACACAAACTCAACTTTTATGCATGATTTCATGTAGATTTCAGCATCAAAAATATGCTAAAATTTATGGCTCGTCCGAATTCAAAATCATTTGGGAATTATGGTACATACAAATTTTGTATTGTGCACCGATGGTTAAATTCTAACCTAGAAGTTCTACAGAATTAACAGTATAAAATTTTTCGAATTAAATTCTGGTAAAAATATATTCCAATGATCTCGACATTATCTTTCCGAAACTTTAAACGGTTCTTGATTCTGAATCCTGGTTCTCCCGAAATTGTGAAAACATCGAAACACGTCTATTTTCGGACATGCTGTGCTCTACGAATTTTCCAGAATTTAATACTCATAATTTCGTAAAAAAATTATATATTTAGAAATCTAACCTCAATATCATTCTAACGCAAGAAACCGAGCCTCTTTTGGAGTCCGGAACTATGCGTAATAGCTTCTAGAAGATGAAGGAACCCTAGATGGCAATTTTCCAAAATTTGGCTCAAAGAAACCCTAGAAATTAATAACCTAACTATTATATATATAGGGGAGAGAGGGATGCCACTGCTCAAAGGAGTGCCACGTGGCAACCATCCGACGCTGCCTGCTCAGATCGAACAGTCAGAGTTTGACGCAGCTCGACTCAGCTCAGTCCGACTCGGACTAGGATGCGGCTCGGCTCAGCTCGACTCGCTGCACCCACACCCACCCCGAGGTCGCTGACAGGCAGGCCCCGCCCAGTTGGCTGAGGGAGGCTGACAGGTGGGCCCCCTGTTGGCTGATTGGGCAGAATAATTACTTTTATTGGTTTTTTTTCAGAAATTAGTTTTTAATTCAGTTTTTCATAATTAACTCAAATTAAATGCTAAAAATAATCAGAAAATTCTAGAAAATATATTTGATTATTTAGAACCTAAAATAAAAGTTTGGAATATTTTTAATTAAGTTTGAACCTAAAATAAATTCTTGAAAGTCTTAAAAAATTAGTGTTACTAGTTTTTAATTAACTAAAAATTATGGAAAAATCCCACTAGCCCCAAATTAACCTAAAAATAACATTTAAGCTAGAATTTCAGGATACGGAGGTTACAAGTCTACCCACCTTAAAAAAATTTGTCCTCGAAACTTAAGATCCTCAATAGTTTGTATTTATCTATATATTTATTTTACCATCAAAATTTAAATTCATCAAACCATATAATCATGAAGTAAATCCATATGGTTATTTCACAAACTTTTAAAATTCTATAGATATCATATTCCTGAAAATCTTCAAGTTTAAAATCATATTCCATTTTTATCGCAATCTCCTCCAAAATTTTAAGTTCATAACTAAATGATCAAAAATTTAATATCCAATCCTCAAATTTTAAATCCAATCAATGCATATTTGTAAAATTTAAAATCTCATCCCAAAAATTTGAATTCAAACTCTAATCCATTAGTGATCTTATTCCTCGATTTATTTTTTCACACAATACTCAAACAATGTAATACTTATGGAATCTTCAAATACGATATTCAATTTATATCTTGTTGTCAAATAAATATAATGATAATCTTCTTAAATTCCTCCAACTTTAATGGCAAATTCAATCATATCATAATCTTCATAAAAATCAATGATTTAACAAAATCGTTAATTCTGCCATATTAAGTTCTCAACTCTTTATTTAAATTAATATTTATCCTCAAAATTTAAGGCACATTGTCTCTCTCTGTCAAGTCATAAGCTCTTTATTAATCTTCACTACTATCAAACCCCCAACAATCGAGGTCTAAGAAAATCCTACCTACAGTCATACAACATACAATCTAGAGAAAATATGTATGGTTATTGTTACTTTTGTCATGGTATTGTAGTCTCTGTCAGGGTGTACTACTAACTACATTCTAGCAAGAGAATCGTTTATACAGGCTATGGTACTAGAAAATCAATCAATAAATAGGCGAAAAGGAACAGAAGGAAAGAACAGAACATAGCCTTCTAACCCATCACTTGGACATCTTTAGCCTCTATCATACACTTAACACTGGCACATTCATTCACAAATTTCTATCCCTATACACTGATACCCATATCAACTAATCACTAGTCCACAAGATATCCATGGATACGTCCTCATTGCACACACCTGTCTATTAATACCAAAATCTGATACCAAGAACCTCTAACACAACCATAGGTCAATTGCATCCAAGTTTAATACCTCTATCCCATTAGGTACCACTGTTTCTACTACAAGCACAACCACTGCTAGCTCTCTTACCTACTGTACTTGTTTATACTAGTTGCTCTTATCACTCAAGTGCATACCAAGTGCAACACACCACACTAAGTACTTATTTCTCTAATACAACTTTAGATGGACACCCAAGTTAGTTTGTAGTGCCATCTCATGCATGCTCAAGCAAACAGATCTTTACACATGTACTTCATCTACTCATATACTATTATACATTTTTTACCCATCATAAAGTTCTATCCTCAAATAACTTCATGAATAATTTAAGATAAAATGCATATACTTTCCTCAAAAGTCAAATATCCAAACTTTGAAATAAAATTTTAATCACTTCCAAAAATCTTTATTGTTTTGACTATGTTTATTGAATTGAATTTGAATCCTCAAAATTTTTATAACATAAAATCTCAACTCCTCAAAATTCTTAAAAATTGAAATTTATTTTCAATCTTCAAATTATAAATTTAAATCCACATCTATTTAAGTATACATATATATTCACTGTGGTGCCCCGTTCCCCCTATTCGGGGAGCGCGGCTAAGAAATACTAGACGGTATCGTTCGATCGGGATAGATTGAATCAAGAACTCATCCTCGTTATGGATTTGTCTCTTCGGAATCGATTCCCACATTCAGTGGACCGTGCCCCAAGGATCGACTTAGCGGCAGAGTCAGGAGGGACCTCTCCGCTGCATTCTTTGTTGCCTAGTTTTTGCTGTCGCTTGTTGCTTTCGTGCCTTGATTTGATTTTCGGATTTGCTTGGGTTTTCTTGAACGGTTTTGATGGATTTCATTGCTTTCGTTCGTAGGACTGCACTTTAATTCTGATAAGGGAAAGAGAGAAAGAAGTACTGATCAGCTGTTGTGTCAATACAGGTGAACCAGCTGTAGGCGTCGCTCGAGCGGACTCCTAAAGCACTTCTTTCCTTTCCTTCCAACTACCAAAGTGAGTGGCTACCAACCCGATTAGCTAGTCCTACTTGCTAGTCTTCACATCTAAATCTTGTGTTCGTGCTTTGCCCGATCAAACGATACCAAGTAAATAACTAAAAGATATCAAGATAATAAGGGAATAGACTTGGGAAATATTGCTTGTCAAATGAAACCTGTGAACGGTTACTTACTTATATGCTTGCTCGTTTGGAATGTTCATCATATGCATAAATATAAGTTAGAATGTATATTTCTTCTTAAAACTGTGCTATGTATAGAACTCATTTTCAAAGCAATAACTCAACAGGAAGACTATGCTAAAGTAAATCTTGCCTGTTACTGCCATGCTCTTGATATGCCCTGATTTGCCTCGATTGCTAACTTAGTGTACTGCGTTGATCACGGACAACTTGTGCACAAGGTCTTAGTTCCTGCGGACGGTCGCTGGGGCACCGGCACCGATCCGATCCGGACGGAACTCATGATAGTCGCCTGCTATAGGACGGAATGCCTTGGGACGTCCTGATCTATACGTCACACGGCACTCCGTACTAAGACTAGCCCATCCATTATGGCAACGTGCCAGTGATCCCCCTTGTATATTTAAACCTGTTGCTACTAACTTGTGTCTTCTTGGCAGGGAAGGCAAGGTAAGTATTATGCAGGTGGTTCAGATGGGCAGGTAAATGTCACCGAACGGTGGCGAGTTATTTCAATGATTCTATATATATGTCTTGCTGTAAAATGAACTAAGGCAAGATAGAAACCCACAAATATGCATGCTTCATTAAAACAACGTGTTGATTGGTATAGTTGGGATAGCTTGCCTTCACCAGTATGTTTCGATGTACTGACCCTCGTTGAAACAAGTTCCCCGTGCTAAGGAGAGCCGAGCGAGGAGCAGGAGACAAACCCCCAATCCAGTCCAAGCTGTAGGCACGCCTCGACCGTGCCAACCTTTTGAAGAAGCATTTTGAAGAAGAAGCTAGCCACCAAGTAACCATGCAACTTCGTGGCAAGGCAGTCGTTCCGACACAAGGTCTTATATTTTGAGTTTAGTAAAGGATGTAATGTACAGGACTGCTATCTCATTTTGTGTCAACACTTTTGTAAGCCCATAGAGGCAATCCTTATGACTCAGTTCAAGGAGTTTGTAATAGATGTTCATATTATCAATAAAAAGATAACTTTTCCATGTTTCAATATGTGTTTCAATTATCTGCGTACTCTGAATATATGCTCGCTATGCGAAACAAAAATACTTAGCCTTGTGCGGTGCGCAACCTAGGCCCGCACGGCGGTCACGCCCGGGGGACGACTATCGATTCCGCGGGATCGGGGCGTGACATTCGCAGTCTCTAACACACAAGATACACACAAGATACATAATTGTCTACAACCCTCAATTGTGTACTAAAATTTGCACTGTCTGGATTACTTGCACTATTACTTCCAATAATTTTTTTATCCATATTAACTGATACACCAATCTAATATCATCACACAAGGTACTTACTGTTACTAGCACCTTGCTCAACTAATCCTCGATATAAAAACATTAGCACTCTTGGTATAGTAATACTAACTTCATTATTAGATTACCTCATCACACCTATTAGAACTCATGATCACTTGCGCCTTTTATAATACACATGTTTCACTTCACTCTCAAAGGCAGACAAATGGTTCCATATCTCAATTTATGTATACGTATTTTCGCTCAAACCTTTTACGGACTGATACGCTAATCAGTGATACACTTCATAACTTCTATTACCAATCTTGATATTCCTCAACCCATGACACACTTATTAATACCCTTTATGCATATACATTTCTTTACTCTTGACACACCCAAGTATCAACCATCAAATTGTATATCATGCTCCATTAATTTTCAACACAAATCCTTGATACTTAATTATTTTCATGGATCACCCAACTACATAAATTTATGACTATCCAGGACTGGCATGCTGACTCTAATACTTACTCTTGGAACCATTACTGATACTCTTTACTCCTCCTTCTACCTATAGTACCAATACTAACTATAATAACACCTGTTTATAGAACTATTGCTATGAGGTACTACGCTATGGGTTAACTCTAGATTGATGCCTACTGCTCATATGTCCAACTAAGAAACACTTACCAACTCATAAGTTATACTCAGTCAACACTGATATAAGACACAGACCTAATTGTAGGTCACCAATTATCACACTAACAAAGAACCCTAATGGAAAGAAGCTCAAGAAGGAACTGGACTGAGGAACTGAAGGTATTTCTACTGCTAGTAAAGATGATGGAACAAAGTCCTGGAATAACAGAAGTGGATAAGTTTTGAGATGATACTTTAAGAACCAATTTAAGATACAACCTGATAATTATACACGTCTGTCCGAAATTATGACACTCAGAATCCTTGCCACGCCAGTAAGCATAGCTGCGATAAACGATAGGTTCCATAACTAAGGTATGCAACTCTATAATCACGTCATCTAGAATCCTCGCCATGCCAACCGGTATGGCTGCAAAAAACTCTAAATCTTATAACTAAGATATGTACATCCAAGGTTAGGTTCCTACGTTTCTGCCACGATAGCTAATGTGGCTGCGATAAACTCTAGGCTCCATAACATAAGTAGACGTTTTACCTTTCTCACTGTCCTCATCAATATATGTCATCAGATAATACCGTAAATTCTTAGTCCATAAAATTTATCTCAATATGACAAACTCAACAACGATACCAAGAATTAAATTTAACAACTGGTCAACAAGAATCAAGCTCAATATCAATAAGTGAGAATGGACGGAATAAGGGAAAAAGATTTGAATTGGAAATTATAATAAGATTCTCAATGGTCATCCCAGGAATCTTTCAAGAAATTTGTGATTGAGTATCCTCTCTCATCCTAGTATCCTATGTCCTATATCCTATCGCAGGCACGCAGCAGTACAACTAAGACGTCGCACTACCACGATATCGCACAACTTGCAAAGTCAGACTTGCATGGGCCACCACTAAAAATGTGTCACGATCTGCACCCGGTATTGGGGCACGAGTATGTGGGTACGTCCAGCCTACGCTGCAGCATCGGCGGTAAAACGCTGTCTAGGTCATGATACTATCTAATCAATCTCACATGAATATCCAACTCCATAAGAAGACATAGATATCACAATATAATACAGAATACTCAATTATATAACTAAAGCACGATCAGATATCGAATAAATAAATAAAATACAAGACAAGTCTAAACAATAAAATAATGAAACCTGCAATCAATAACATCCAAGTCTCCAAGTATGTCGAAAACAAGTCCTCTATGTCACAGTCAGGATTGGAGCAAAGTACATCTCTAATAGCATTTTACATCAATGATATAAACTATGTAGCAGCAAATAGATGGAAATATACAAGATGCATATATATGTACGAGAGATATACAATAAAGGAAATACTAGAAATACTGTAAATAAATGCGGGAAGGAACAATATGTCAATGAACAAGAATACTATGACTAAGTGTGTGAGTACTAGCTTTAACATGTGATCGGCTTGGGAACTTGTACGAGAGCTATATGGCCTGGCTAATCATACATGCAGTGTATGACCAACACTAACATAAGAACAAGACTTGTACATGAAGGGTATGATCACATATCTATACTAAAATACTTCCTACATCCAACTGGTATAGTAGATCCAACCATGGTACGCTATGGCACAGGATTCCCCAAGAAGATAGCGACTCTTCTCGAGAATCAGTGTTTGTACATGTACAAGATAAACAATAAAACAAGACTTGTACAAGATACACCATGAACAAGGAATAACATTTCATGACAAGATCCGGATATACCAATCCGTGTAACCATCATGTCAAGAAATATGAATATTTACACTAGATACAATGAACATAGAGGATATCATAAATAAGAAACTATCACAGAATGTACTCGCCTGTGGTCCTTTGCTGGTACGGGTCGGAATCCAAGTCCAAGTCCAAATAGCCTATGTATTACGAAATTGCCATGTCAAAAGATATTTTATTTTAATTTATTTAATTTTGGAATAATTAATCTAAAATTCTATTTTAATCTTATTATTCTAATTTTTAGGTTAATTTCTAAATTTCGTCCAAAGAAACTAAATTTTATCAACTCGAGACTCATGGCACACAAATCGAGGCGATATGTTGACCAAAAAGTCAACTGACACAAACTCAACTTTCATGCATGATTTCCTATAGATTTCAGCATCAAAAATATGCTAGAATTTATGGCTCATCCGAATTCAAATTTATTTGGGAATTATGGCACATACAAATTTCGTATTGTG